>OY804575.1:82903013-83503013 GCA_963680875.1 Bathymodiolus brooksi
ATCGGAGCTGCCCAGTGACCAGCCTCCACCAAAATTATTGAAGCAGACAACAAGTACAACAATTGATACAATATTTGAAAAAGATTCGGATATTGATAACATCCCGCCCCCGATACTAGAAAAGGCAGACAGCTTTATTGAGGAGAGACCCAGAGCTATACCACATAAAGATCAGTTAAATGATGAACGATCCAATAGTTCAACACCTCCACCTCTATTACCAAGATTTCCAATCTTAAAGCCGATGAGACCTGTACAGCAATCTGACAAGTATTTTGGCTTTGACATTCCAAGTGATGACGAAGAGGAAGACGATACTATCACAAAGCTTGCAGAATCAATTTGTGTTGGTGACTGTCAAGTTAAAAATGAAAGTGAAAGTAGAACTAAATGCATAGGAACAAATACAATTTACGACAGTAATGGAACAAATGAAAATAGTCCAATAACGTTAAAAAGGGCAGATACTGTTTCTCTTTCTGACAGTAACGGGTCAAATACAGAAGTGAAAAAATCAAAACTTTCTAAGAAAGGAATTATTAAAAAAGTTATAACTCCCAAAAAGGGTACAAATTCTAAAAAAGACAATGAAATTAAGAAAGAAAAATCAAGGCTTCTTAATTCTTTAGAATCATTGCGAACAATTCAGACACTTTCTTCAGGAACAATCATAGAAAAAATTATGAAATTTGGAGCTGAAGAAATAATATTACCATCAGATAGATCTTTAGCCGTGTATGAATTTGATAATGAAACAAACACTACTGCAAATTCTTCCC
Source organism: Bathymodiolus brooksi (assembly GCA_963680875.1). Taxonomy (NCBI): domain Eukaryota; kingdom Metazoa; phylum Mollusca; class Bivalvia; order Mytilida; family Modiolidae; genus Bathymodiolus; species Bathymodiolus brooksi. The sequence goes on from OY804575.1 coordinate 82,903,793, forward strand.
TAAATTCAAGCTCAGTTTTACATAGGTCTTCAATTCAAGTAGTTTCAGATACATTGAAGTCAATTGAAGATGGGTCGTTACCAAAACTTGATTGTGTTTCTAGTGAAGAATTAACAGGTAGTGAATTGTCAGATGTAGAAATAAACAATACAGCTCCAGCACTTCAAAAAATGTCCATTACCTCTCCCACCAAGTTACCCAAAAAATTTATTCACGGTGGGATCAGGGAAATCGTTTTCTCCTTTGATACCACAGGATCTATGTATGGTTATATGGAAGAAGCAAAAGACAGAATGAAAGAACTTGTTGAACGTTTAAAAATAGATATTCCTGGTGTTCGGTTAGCTTTCATGGCCCATGGTGATTATTATGATTTAAAAAATGACAGGTATTTGATTAAATGGTTAGATTTTGGTGCAACTTTGGACGAAATTTGTGACTTCTTTGAATATTTACCCATAACCCATGGAGGAGATGCTGATGAGTGTTATGAACTAGTCTTAAGAAAAGTTAGGGATTCTTTATCATGGACAACAGGAAGTCAGCGTTGCTTAGTAATAATAGGAGATTCTGATCCCCATGAGCCAGGATATCAGTTTGAAGAATTTGTAAATGACATTGATTGGAGAGAAGAAACCCAAAAATTGAATGAGATGGTAGGTATTCTTCAATGTTAAAAAATAAAAAGTAGTGTGGTGCTGATCGGTACAAATAATAAATTTTGTATACAGCATTACATGGCCTTAATGACTCCAGTTATATGATAGTTGGATTTATATCTACAAATGCAGTCAGTGCTTAGGCCAAAAAAAAATATATGTCTGTTTACATCCTCCAAAAAAATAGGGTACATGTATGTAGATCGGATTTCCATTTTATTTTATTTTTTCATATTATTACACATATGGGGATTGCGGACCTATCCATATCCGAAAAGGGTACCGGACTTTAGAATATATTTGATTGCTCTCCGGTGTGAAGGTGTTATAATACCTAAAAAAAATTGGTGCCTATTATTTTTCAGGATGTAACCGGAAACAGTTTTTTTTTAGGCCAAAGATTTCTGATGTGTCCACTTTCACTTTTGATTTACTGATAAAATGAACTAGTGTCGGTCGGGTAACCGTAAAGTACTAAACAGACATATATATTTTTTTTGGCCTTATCGATATCACTACAAAGGCTTGTGAGTTTTCGATTTATATCTATGTCTGTATTTGACCCAATGTTAAATTTTTGTGTTAAAGTTGTCAGTGATATACTGTACCATGGTCATCCAGTCGGCAATGATTTGAATGACCATATTTAAATTCATTGTAATAGATGTTTTATTCCTGTTTGTATGTGACGACAACATAAACAATTGATTTTTATTATAATATACACTGGATGATCATGCTGATGTAATGTGGAATTGTGTTATATGATACTCTTTAACAGACAAAATGTATTGATTTAATGTTTGTGTAACACCACTATCGGCAATAATTGAGCTACATTGTGATCACTAGAATCTTTACTCTGGAAAAAAACTACGAAGTGTTAGCACATAATTGTACATTTGTAAGCACTTTCTAAGGTACAAATGGAGCACACCATGCAGTCTGTTAAGCACAAATATATGCTTCCTTGCAATTTGCAAAAGGATTAATAAGCATGGTCATTATAGATGATCTGTGAAGTGTCATCTTAACCACTAAAACAACATGTCTAAAGATAGGAAATGAAGGTCAATGCTTGGATATATATATGTCAGGGGTTAATAAATCCCCTAACCCGACGACCGGGGCTAGTAATTTCCACATTTGGACTAGCTGAAATAATCAGCTGTATGTCCGACGGACTAGTAAAAAGATATATCGGATATTGACAAACTTGTCAATATTCGCGTATCTACTTATATTCATATATGTTATATGTTGTTTAATCAACAGCAATGTTTTATTTATTCAACCGCTAGCTTTTTGTCGAAATTGAAGGTAGAAAAACTGCATATTCTCGTCATAAAACCAATCTTAACTACTCTGCCATTCTCGCTACCCTGCAAATAACCTCGTATGCATTAGGCGTATAAATCGCACTACTTTTCACATGTCAGTTACATGAAAGTTTGATAAAGTTATATTTTAAGCAATGTTCTATATTTCAATTACAGTTTTAATTAGTTTTGCATGATTAGATTTTACTTAGTACGTCTTCCATATTGGATTTTCGTGAACTATATTTTTGTGCGGCTTAACTTAACCTAGCTTCCGGCAAACAATTTAAGAAGAATTTCTACTATGTACGTACAAGGTTATTTGCAGGGTAGCGAGAATGGCCGATTAGTTACGATTGGTCATAAAACAGCTTCAACAAATGACGGCTTACCGGAAATTTCAAAAATGAAATATCGGATTCCGGAACCGGGAACGACTATTTCCGGTTTTGCCGATAGTAAAAAAAAAAAAATTAATGCCGGCCGACCCTAGATTTTTTTGACGTGTGACCATAAACACACATATTTTTTTTTTGGCCGTACAGTGACCTGAACTGTGGAAAATAAGCGAAAATAAAATGCAATACCAGATCTGAAAAGAAAGATAGTTAAACTAATATACATTGTACAAGGGTTCAAGTCGGATTCATGAAATCACGGTATTGACCAGGACTAGTGGTTCATAGATTCGGGCTAGTAATGTTTGGAAGTATGCTAGCCCTGGGCTAGTGAGGTGGTCCAATATTTTTTAACCCCTGTATGTATTATAGATATGTCTTCAACTGCATCTTCAAGATGCCAATGTTTCTATAGGGTTAAACATGGTCTTATAATACAGGTGACCTGTTAAAAGAGGTTCAATTCATATGAAATTTTCTGACAGGACAAAAAGGTGACCTTTTTATACAGGTGACCACATGGACAGGTTTGACTGTACATGTATATACTGTGTATATTGTTGTAATATTAACATCGTAATATAATCTCCAGTGAAATGTTTGTGCACAAAGACAAAGCTAAATTTGACTACATTTGGGTGATTTTCAAAAAAATGAAGACTTTGTGTGACATTGAGGGTGAAATTTCAAATTGGACAAATTGACATAATTTTGGTCGTAAAATAATGTCAATATGATATATTTTTCAGATTCAGTTGCTCAGTGCAATATATGCAGACAAAAAATTCTTTTTCAACTTTTATTAGCAACAAAGTGTTAAAATGATAACAAATACAGGCTTACTTCCTCAGAGGTATCATTTTCTTTTGGGTATGGTAAAAGACCTAAATGTATTTCCATTTGATAATGATATGAAATAGGGACATTTTGGTACCAAACTTTGGATATATCATGAGAAAACAGTTTCAGTATATCAAAGAAACACTATTTTTACTGTATATTTTAAAAAATCTGGTAATTAAAGTTTTCATACAAGCATAAAAAATATGATCTAATGAGGTTTAATAGTTGTAAATCAATTATTTATATATGCCTAATGAAAATAACAAAAGTTAAGTTAAGTTGATCATTGGTGGTAAAAACTAGAGGTAACCAAATGAAAATACTGTCCATTTTTTGATGTTTTGTCACACTCCTGACACATTTTTCTAAAAGATAAATACACCAAATATCAAGCTAAATGCAATCATTGTTGGTCACAATAACTTTTTTAAGTAGTAGTACATAAACCTTTTTCAGTCAAAATAGACTGAAAAAGGTTTCCCTTGAATATATTTCATTTTTGCATTGCTATGATGTTATTTCAATCATATTTTATCATATTCTAAGTAATACTAACATAATTATAAAAAATGGCAACTCAATTTTCAACCATTTATACATCTTTTCAAGAGTATAGTGCTTATTGAGAATTAAATAATTCCCTGAGACAATTACAAGCAGTTTTATTGAGGCTATATATGCTTACAAAATAATCTATTTCTTAAATAAAATTGTCACACTCCTGACTCCCTCTCGAATATAAACCTGTCGAGCTGAAAATAATATAACCAACTTATTCTTTCCAAACTAAAAGTTATATTTCTTACAGTTAACAGTAAATATTAAAAGAAGATTCAAAATTATGTTTTTGTTTTTTCTAATGATTAGTGTGCTAATTATTTGCCCTTTAGGAATTTATCTCATCAAAAATGGTTAAAATGGATTTGAAATTTATTAAAACTAGCAATAGATCATCTTTTCTTAGTATAAAATTACTTTTTAGTGGTTTTCAAATTAGTTTCCCCATGTTTCTCAATAATTTACTCTGCAAAAAAACTTCCTACTGCAATTGCAATGACATTTAAAGTTTTTATGTCAGGAGTGTGACGTATTACTGTTGGATGAAAAATTATTGATAATTTTTCAAAAATGCTATATCAAAAGAATGAAAATGTTTTATGAAAGGCAAGATATATTAAAGTAAGTATTCTGTTTTTCTAAAGCAACATACATCAATTTTTTCGTTTAGAAAAAATCCATATTTTGACATGTTTTAAAAAAAATATAACCCTTTATCATCACTTATTATGAGAAAGGTGTCATGCAATATACAAAAATACTACAATTATTACTTATTGTTTATATGTAATTAAATTGAAAACATTGTGGAAGTTTGTAGAAGCATGGTTTATTTTATTTTTTATTTAAAAGATATGCATATTAAAAGTGTCGCACTCCTGACATTAGTTATTTTGATTTCTTAGCTATGATATGTCATATATCAGAGCTATTTCCAACTTTTTTCTTTGATTGGGTCTGGAGCTTTTGGAAAATAAAGAAAATTGTGAACTATTAAAGCATACAACATACAACTAAGATAAAATGTCACACTCCTGACATTTTTTGTGTCTCTCCTTATGCAAGCCCAATTTTACAACTATCATATACATCCAGTCTAATACTACTAAATTATTATAACTAATGTTTTTTTACAACATATTTTGACTTTTCTGAACTAATTAATCTCAACAATGAAAAACTATTAAGGTTTAATTTGACATTTGTGCAATTTTCCAAGTTAAATTTATTCACGTACACTAATTTAAAAAATAGAATAATTTTTTGTTGCAAAATCATAGGGTCACAAAACATCTAGATATTTGAAGTAAAATGGTACGAAATTATAGAATACCATGTTTCTTTAATATATTTTTCACTTAAATTTTGTTATCATCAAGGTAAGTTAAGGCAATTTAAAGTTTGTCACGCTAAAATGTCACACTCCTGACAAATTTGACCAGTTTTTAGAGGATAACTTTTTAACCGGAAGAGCAATCTCCATGACACTTTGCATGAAGATAACTGTTACCATTGTGCTTGTTTTAAGATATTTACCTTTCTTTCATATCATTTAATATTCAAATTATTATCTGAAAATGAAAAGTCTTCATTTATTTGAAAATCACCCATTTGTACATGTACGGTACATACAGTTTCATTATTTTATATTTCAGGGTGTAAGAATTTATGGGATGCAAGTAGGTTACAGATCAGATTTCTACAGACAGGTGTCAAAGATGACGAATGGTGCTCATCTCCGATTAGATTCTGCCAAACTTACCCATGATATGTTAATGGCAGTCTGCTTGAGAGAAGGCAATCTAAAACTTCTTAAGGTGAAATAATTTGATACATGTCACAACATAAATTGTACAATGTATATGTACCCTTTCTTTATTTTGAAACATGGTAAAACTGTTGTAACTGCATTGATGGTGTAATGATTAGCATGTTTAACTATGGTGTGGTAGATTGTGGGCTCAAGCCTCGGTCTGGTCAAGCCAAAACTACAAGGTTGGTATCTACTGCTTCTCCTAAGCACGAAGCAATACAGGATAAGAACAATCAAATGGTTTGCTCAGAATCCGCATAATGTGTTGGAGTGGAGATTTTCTCTCTATTATATATAACCTGCTATTGTTTTACTTATTAGAGGTAAATTGTAATATTAAGAACATATTTAACTTTGTTATGTTTACAACAAATTATAATGATTTTATGTCCCTTAGATTAACTTCACAGGTTTTGTAGCATCACTTCCAAAATTTATCAGTTTTATATTTTAAAACTTTTTCAGTCATACGAAGCAGAAGTAATGAAAAGACCAGGTTACAAAGGTGGGCTAGATTTAGAACTTGCCAGATTGTTTAGTTCATTGAAAAATGTTTCAGACAATATTGCCATGAAATTTAAGAAAAATTTGATGGAAGGCATACCTGAGAAGGAGAATGTCAAGAAAATAAAAGCTGTGAAAAGAAGTCTTGATGTTAAGACGGAATCCCCAGGATCTAAATTAGCAAAGAAAGCATCAGCAGAGGATGGAAAAACAAATAAAAAATTTAAATTATCAAAGAAATTGTCGCCTGAAAAAGATAAGAAATTGAAAAAATTGTCTGCATCTGATAAAATTGCTAAAAACCTCATAAAAAAAGCAATAAAGGGAACAAAAGAGAAGAAGAAATCACCCACGAAGGAGAAAAAGAAAATTCCTGTCAAGAAAGACAAGAAAATTACAGTAACAAAAGAAAAAAAGAAAGTTGCAGGAGCCAAAGAGAAAAAGATATCACTCATAAAACCTGCTAAAAAAACACCTCAAAAAGATATTAAAAAGAAACCCAAGCCAGGATTAGCAGTGAAAAAACCTAAAACTCTCGTGGCATCCAAAATTAAGAAAAATGTATCTAAGGAAAAGCAAACTGCATCAAAACTCAAAGCTAAGGCTGTCATTAAAGCAATACTGAAGGGTAAAAAAACAGTAAGTAAAAGCAAAACAGATTTGAAAGGAAAGCTTAAAACTCCTCTAAAAGTGAAGAAGACACCAACAAAATCGGATGGGAAAAATAAGACTCTAGGAACAAAAACCAAAACTTTAAGTAAAAAATCAGATGGGAAAAATAAGACTCTAGGAACAAAAACCAAAACTTTAAGTAAAAAATCAGATGGGAAAAATAAGACTCTAGGAACAAAAACCAAAACTTTAAGTAAAGTAAAGACGAAAAATGCACCACCAAAAACAATGATTAAAATAAAGCCTAAAGTTAAAACTGTAGATTTAAAGAAGAAAGCTTCTAACAAATTGCATATTAAGAAAAAAGAAATTACAAAACCAAAAGCAGAAAAAAAGGTGTTGTCCAAGAAGTCAGTAGAGAAGACTGGTACCAAGACTAACAACAAGACAGAAAAGGAAGCAAAAAAGAAGGTACCAGTGAAACAACCCACCACTACAAAGAAGACGGAGACAAAGAAATCTGTTCCTGTCAAACAGGTGAAGGTTATTTATATTTTTTTAATGATTTCAGGGACAAATTTAGCATTTTTGCTGCAGTTGTCAGCTGGGCTCCCTAAAATAACAAGTTTAGTAGGTCTTGGCTACTGGGCTTCTGTTAAGTTTTATCCCTGGATTTAATGTCTTCTGAAAGATACATTATAAAACATTTTTGAAAAATTAAATGCAGTGAACAAATTTCATCAGGACAATACAACATAACCATTGTAGATTAAAACACTGTGTACAAGCAAACATTAGGGAGGGTTTAAATTTTGTAAACCAAGGGGTGTACGTTTTTTTAGGTTGTTTTTACCATTCGCAGAAAGAAAAGTGAGTATGAACTATAAATAAAACATAGAAAGGGACAATGTTTTATACTACAGAACTCAGCAGAAAATGGGCTTTGAATTCGGTATTTTTCTGGGTTCTCTGGAGCATCCTGGTTTTGCAAACACTTTGACAGTTTGCATCGATGATGGATGTTTACCTAGGGGGGTCACTCATGTTTACTTGCGGAGGGCTGTTCGATTATATCGATGCATAGACGCTAGAAGAAGTTTATGATTATGTGGGGGATTTCACTGTGAAGAATCGTCAATTATACTATTATTTGTGTTCTGTCAGGTTATGGTAGGTATCACATTTGACAGAAATTGATGATAATTTCGACTCAACCCCCCAAAATGAGAAAATATGAGCAAACTGTCGGAAGTGTTTTCAAAACCAGGATGCTCCAGAAAAATACCAAATATAATAAATGTATGAATTTTCAACAATAAAACACATTGAAACCTTGTGTCAAAGACTATTTTACCTATGCTTGATAAATACTAATATATAGAACTAATGCATGTTAAAAAATGTTTTATAGTTTTTTGTACTACATGTACATTACAGTTATAAAAATAAACATCCAGAGATGCAGCTAACCGTCGGACCTAGGGGGCAGACTTTTAGAGGGTCCGGCAAATGACGTCTTTGTGTCAGACCTAATGACCGGCAAACATTTTTACTGCTTGGGGCTGTCAAAAATAAAATTTCTGTCGGTCCTGGTTACCTCATAGACCCCTAAGCGAAGGATCTTTGATTATCGTTAATAAAGTCAAAATTCGTAAGCAAATCGGTAAAAATTTCTGTTTATGCTAAATTTCGGGAACCAGTTCCCATTCCGGATTTTATTTCGTATCCTATCGGTAATCGTTGTAAATTGTAATTTGATCATTTCCGTTATGGCTGCATGGCCAATTAAGTTTACGGAGGGGTCTAAATCTGGAAAAAAGCACCCACTACCTATCGATTTATTTACAGAGAATAAAAAAGCCAAAGGGTCGGCATATGAAAAGGAAATGCGACCGGGGCGGTCCTTTAATCGAAAATGGAAGGACAAAATGAACAAACAAATGACGACTTGATATCAAAATACTCATTAGAGGAATAATAAAATCTTACTAATATGAAGTATTGATTATTTGATGTTGCAGGGCTATCTAAATTGAATGTGGTCTCAGTCACTAACCCCCCTTTGGCAATATCCTTAATCTGATTCTGGTCGTAGTAGTCGTTAGCTGTGTCATGAGTTTGGTGCTGCTTTTGACAACTATTTTACCTGTTTTGTTCAAGTATTGTTAGTTATAAATACTGTTATAGACTATAGTGGCAGCCGGAAACTTTGAGCCGTAATGAAAGGGGGAGGTTTGGCACTTTAAAATCTGATTCAACCCACCATTCTTTAGAAATGCCTGTACCAAGTCAGGGTCATTACGGTTTTCACAGTTTTCCGGTTGTTGACTGATTTTGTCTGTTTATATACTTATGAGTTTTGACTTTCCCTTTGTAAGATTGTTCGGAGTTCGGTAATTTTGTTATTACCCTTATTTAAGATTGTCCCTTTAATCATACTGTATTGAAAGTGAAATATTAAAAAATTTCTAAAAAAAAAAAGTAGGTCTGGCAAAACTCTCTTACTTGCAGGACCCAATGTCTGACAGGAATTTTTTTTTATCTGCAACTCTGAACATCATTAAGATAAATCCTAATTTGATAAACTGCCTCAATGGTGTCCTTGCCTTGAGTATGGTCGATTTTGGGTTCGAGTCCCGGTTGAGTCAAACGAAAACTATAAAATTGGAATTTACTGCATCTCCACTAAGCACACAGGATGAAGGAGTTGGTTGGCTCTGAATCAGGATATTGTGTCAGAGATTACCGACATGACTGCCCACAGACCTGTTTCAGTGAACCAGCTCTGAACAAAATCTGACTAAGCCTTTGGTCGAGTACAAAGCAGACATATATATATGCATTGTAACTATCATTAAAAGTAACTCGTCATGATAGAACTGAAAATTGCTCACTAGAACTTTAAACAATAATCACTCATTGACTCACTCCTATAGAAACTTCAAGGGAGACAAATCTTATAAATTTGAATTGATGTCTTGTGTTCAAAATCAGTGGATCTGTTGACTGATAGAAAAAAAATTGACAGACTAGCAATTTAATAGATTTATTTTTATTAAAGCAGTATAAAATTTACCATATATGCATATAAATATATATATAATTTATTTTTGCTGTTGTTAAATTAATTTGTACTGTTTGAATTTAAGACTAAGCCAGCAAAGAAGAATCTGCAGCCACGAGAGATAGCCAGTATAGCCAAGTTTGTAACTGGTCCGTTAAGTTGTTTGACATGGGAACCGTGGCTACTTCTTATTGCACACGAAAAACAGAAAAGTGGAAACTGGTCAAAGGGGAAAGCTGGCTGTCCAGGGTACTGTAATTCAGACTTGTATAAAACAAAGAGTTCTGTGCCTGTAATATATGAATTTGCAGTTTCACCACCAGACAGTACAAAAAAGTATCCAGTCGGTTTTTATTCAGACAGTGAAAATGTATGGGAATTCCATAAGAACAAATATTTTCATGGAGAAATTGAACGAGTGATTAAATCGAAAGGTTCGATCAGTGTTAGGAAAGGCACAGTTAATAAGAATGACGATGCTTTGTTTGTTAAAACTGTAGAACACATGAAAAATATGTTTGACTACGCTTGGAACAGTAATTCTTCAAAAGAAACGGCAAGGAAAGATAACTTAGTCAAAGAAGGATTTATTGTAGCTCAAGTATGATATTGTAATGAATGTAGGCAGTTTTTATATTTCATTTTTGTATAGCGTTCCATATACATGTATGATGTCTTGAAAAAATGGTGTATGTTTTCATAAAAAAAAGCAAATATGAATTTGGAGTAGAAGTCAATATGAATTTGGAGTAGAAGTCTTTGACTGAAATTTTGATTCTGTTAAACATCACAAAGTTCTTGTTTTAAGCAAATGGACCCAAATAAAACAACAAGAATGAAAGGAAAGATACAATGTATAAATTAAATGCAACGTATGGATAGGAGAATGTACATGTTAGGATTTTATAAAGATTTGACTTATTTTACTACAAATGTCGTTGTCATTAATATCTCTCTGTAGACACGATGGTTTCTGTCAATTACTTTAGTTCTAGTTAACCAATCCTTCTGAAGTTTTACACAAAGATCATTGGTACATAATCAAGGTTCATATTGATTTTGGGTAAACAAGAAGCCCCTACAGTACAGTCAGAGACATAGCATGATAAATCACTGTGATAGACTTATCACTCTTCTTAGTGATACTGATATATCTTTTGGTCTGTTTGATCCATTTACTTATTCTGATATGCCTTTTGGGTGATAGCAGTGCCTGAAATGAGGGCCTTTGGCTGGCCCGAAAAAAAAATTTTGGGCCAGTAAAAAATTAAGAGTCACTGGTCCAAATGGCATAATGGTGGCCCAAACATTTTGTGACATTTTATTTATGAAAAAAAGACATCAGATATCAATATATAAACAGTTTTCAGATTAATTGTTTTTTATCAATAACATTAACATTCATTCTTTCACTAGTCTCACGAGGGTTGGGGTGGGGGGGGGGGGGGTGCTCTTCAAGGTAATTTTGGTAGGTACAGGTGTGCAGCTGAAATTGCGAAAACACCCCAATGCATATATTGCTATCAAATGAAACCTGAATTTACTTGTTATAACCTTTTTGACAACCTTTACGCCATTGGCTAGGGTGGTCTTACGAACCGATGCTAGTCCATCGGATGGGGACAATAAAAGGCTGGTTTGTGTAAGGGGAGATCAATGCCATGATCACATTAAAGACATCCGGAAAAGAGTAGACTAATGCCACTACAAGGACCGCTCTTGCACTCCCCAGAGTGAAGAGTGACATCACTTGTTTCAATTCACTATGAAGAAGTGATTTTAAAGTAAAATAACTTCTCAGTTCGGGGTAATGTTAGTTGGTTATTCATTCCAAATAAGTATCTCACTTTGTTGAAATAACAAACGGTGCTAATTTGTAAACAAAAGTTCTGGTTCCAAAAAAGAAAACCACTCCCAATTGTCACTAAAATGTAGCCGTGTACATGAACTATGAAAAGTTTAAAAGAAGTGACAGGCCAGATCGTTTCCGTAGTTTGACAACTGTCAACGATTTTCTCTCCATTGTTGGGGAAACGTTTTTCAATGATTACCTAAGGATTGACACAAAAAGGTTTCCGATTTCTGTAAAATGAAATTCGTGCAGCAGATTGAATGCATAAATTTCCGAACCGTGGAAGATACCAGATCGCAAACATTATAAGTTGACAGAATTCTCTTTATAGTTCACAACTTTCCACTTCGTCCGTGATTTTTAACAATTTTAATAATTAAATCATAAAGAAACAAAAAAACATGTTTCTTTTCTAATATTTAGTAAATACTTGTGTATTACATGAAAACGTGTAGGAAACGTGTATTGATTGGCTCTATAAAAATACATAATTGGGGAGAACATTAAATTACATTAGCTGTGTATTCATTGGCTACACAAATGTATTTGGACCAATCGCTGTGCTCGTAACAAACTGTTTTCGACTAGAACAGAAGAGTTATCTACCGTTGAAGTTACAGTAAAATATGTCCGGTTTCGGTAAAACAACAATTTTTAATGGTCTTTTAGGCAATCGCCCAAATGCTTTTTGTTGGGCCAGTGACAACCTAATTTGGAGCAGCTTTTGGTCGCCCGAATAAGATATTAGTCGCATTTGGCGACTGGGCGACCGTCCATTTCAGGCACTGTGATAGTAAGTAACACTCTAAATGTAAAAGAAATTTTGAAGATGTATTTAATAGAACAAAAGATATATCCAAATCACTAAGATGAGTGATATGTCTATCACAGTGATTTATCACGTGATGTCTCTAGTATAAACATATCTTATTAATTAATTCAATATTACACATTATGATAATACACATATAAATTATATAGACATTTAAATTAATCAATAGGATTCGGAAACAAGTAGCTATACTTATATTAATCCGTATCCCTGTTGTTATCTGGTGTTCAAGGTTTAATTAGTATTGAAAGGTAGAAGTGTATTGAGAATTAATCAAGTGTTAATCAGTCGTTGTCAATGTTATTTGGTGTGCATTAGTAAGAAAAGAAATTGAAACAAACAAATAAAGTGCAAAGGTGTAAGTGCTTTTTTTTGGCTCACCTGGCCATAGGCCATGTGAGCTTTTGTCATGGGTAAGCGTCCGTTCGTTAGCTTTTCACATTTAAATCTTCTTCTCTGAAACCGCTGAACAGATTTCAACCAAACTTGCCAGAAACGTTCACTGGATTGTCCTCTACCAGATTTGTGTTTTTGGTGCTGATTTGAAATCCAACATGGCTGCCAAGGTCCATAATGTGTTCTCATTGGCTGAAATTTTAAAAATCTTCTTGTCAGAAACCACTAAGTCAATTGAATTGTGACTTTACAGGAATGATCATTGGGTGGTCCTGTACTAAAATTGTGAATCGTTTGCCGATCGGAAATTCAAGATGGCCGCCATGACTCGACTTAGTTTAACATTGGACCCTATGGGAATTTCACATTTTCATCTTTTTTTTCTGAAACCACAAAACAGATTTGAACCAAACTTGGCAGAAATGTTCATTGGATGGTCATATACAAGATTTTTGGCACTGATCGGAAATCCAACATGGCTGCCAGGGCCCATAATGTGTTCTGATTGGTCGAATTTTTAAAAATCTTCTTGTTAGAAACCACTAAGCCAATTGAATTGTGGCTTTGCAGGAATGATCATTGGGTGGTCCTGTACTAAATTTGTGAATTGTTTGCTGATCGGAAATTCAAGATGGCCACCATTTTAACATAGGACCCTATGGAAAAAATGTTTAAAAGTCTTCTCCTCTGAAACCAGTAAGTCAGTTTAAAGCAAACATGGCATGAATGGTCCTTAGGTGGTCAACTTTCAAAATTATGTCCTGTGACCCTGACCTCCATCCAAGATGGCCACCATCAGCAAACATATTTTTAACATAGGACCCTATGGGAAAAATGTTTAAAAAAAATTTCCTCTGAAATCAGTAAGCCAATTTAAAGCAAACATGGCATGAATGGTCAACTTTCAAAATTATATCCAGTGACCCAAAACTCCATCCAAGATGGCCACCATCAGTGGACATAGTTTTAACATAGGACCCTATGGGAAATATGTTTAAAAATCTTCTTCTCTGAAACCAGTAAGCCAATTTAAAGCAAACATGGCATGGATGGTCCTTAAGTGGTCAATTTTCAAAATTGTGTCCAGTGACCCTGACCTCCATCCAAGATGGCCACCTTCAGCGGACATACTGTAGTTTTAACATAGGACCCTATGGGAAAAAATGTTTTAAAATCTTTTCCTCTGAAACCAGTAAGCCAATATAGCAAACATGTCATCGATGGTCCTTAGGTGGTCAACTTCCAAAATTGTGTTCAGTGATCCCGATCTCGGTTCAAAATGGCCGCCGTCAGCAGACATAGTTTTAACATAGGACCCTATGGGAAAATTGTTTAAAAGTCTTCTCTTCTGAAACCAGTCAGCCAATTTAAAGCAAACATGGCATGGATTGTCCTTGGGTAGTATACTTTCAAAATTGTGTCCGGTGACCACGACCTCCATCCAAGATGGCTGCCATGAGCAGACATAGTTTTAACATGGAACCCTATGGCAGTATGGGATTTGAATAGTAACTTAGATGTATTTGGCATGCAGACATTCTTAAGAGGACTTATTTATGTCAGGTGAGCGATACAGGCTCACCTGAGCCTCTAGTTTTGTTTAACATGTTTAAGTTGTGTGAATATGGTTAAGAGGTGAATCGTTTACTACTTATGATGAACTTCTGCACGTTTAAGAATGATCTGTATTTAGGGTATTCGTTAAGTCTGTAGAGCCAAACAATAATAAATCCGTATTTAAGTTAATTGGTAAATTAATGGTGTGAATATATCTCTGTCTTGTTGCATTGTGAGGGGGACAATGTAGCAGAAAATGGGCCATGGTTTCTGTTGCCCCACATTGACAGAATGGGGAATTTACAATGTTTTTATGAAATAAGTGATGATTGAGAGCTGCATTGCAAACGCTATGTCTCTGACTACTGTAGGTGCAGAAGTGTGCATTTCTGTTTTTTGTATGAGGAAAGGTCAATGTTCATCTGATTTTGATGGGGTTTTTTAAGAATTCCCTAGGAAAATCCCTTTTAAAAAAATGTAGATATATGATATATTATGACTGTTTTTAAACTTTTTTATTCAATATTGATGCAGAATTTTGCAAAATGATCATCGTGATGGGTTGTCTATGCGCCATGAAAAATTAAGATATTTTATTTCAAATATGCACCTCTTGTTTACCCAAAATTCTAAAGGGGATCGAAATTCAGAAATTTTGCATATTTAGAAGGTACCTGTTATATAGAAGTTTTATATTTTAGCCACTTTTGATGTGTTTTTTTGTTCTTTCAATTGATTGTGCAGATTCCAGCAGTATGTCGATGGATTTCGTCTATCTCTTAGGGTTGTTTTTTTTTTTTTTAGATAAACAGGCCAGAAAGTGTCAATTTCCAAAATGTTGACCTTTTTATTTTTCATCAAACTGTTTTTATTGTAGTTTGCAAAATGATCATCTTAATGAGTTATTTATGAGTCAATAAAGAAATTGACCATATTTTGATGCATTTATTTTATTTAAATTGATTCCATCAAGGGATTGAGGAAGTATTCTAGCAGAATTCTGCTACAAATTATTGTTTTCAAATCATAAACTTAATTTCAGTAAAACAGATGCAGGAGGAAGGACGCCCATGTGAACTTGCTGCAGTCATGGCCTTTTATTATTAGTTAAATGTATCATTATTATACATGTAAAAAGCAATGATAATTATTTTCAGTTATTTTACTTATTTCAGCTATTTTTCTCTGGAAGAAAAAATCCTGAAAGTTACAGGACACAATCAGAATAGGTCAAAAATTAACCTTTTAACAGGTGGTGTAGATAATTTCAACTATTTTTCATGATTTTCAGTTATTTTATTTTTCAACCAAAATCATCCCTGAAAAAGAAACAGAAATTATTTCTTAAGAAAGCATGTAAAATATAAATCTTTATATGATCTTAATTTTTTAAATGAAAATACAGTTGTATTTTTTTGTCACTTTATACAAGTTTACAATGGATTGGGAAAACAAATGTACAATGTGGCGGATGACATTTTTACTTTCCTGTATATTTAATTGTAGTCAGCTGGATTTTTTTTTAATTATAACAAGTGTGGACACAGAAATGTGCTGTCCAAAAGGCAAGTGTGGATGTCAATATTTCATATTATTAACTTTAACTGGAATTTTTTTAATAAAAAACTAATCCTGGATTATTATTTTTGCTTAAAGTCTGGTCCTGTGTTTTTATTTCAAATTTTCATCATAGCCCCCCCTCCCCCTCCCAAGGGATATAAAATTGTATCATTAATAATAAATTAATAAATACTTTTTCCCCTTTTTTCTTGTTTAAATCAATGATCAACAAGAATCAAACAAATGAATAAATATAACATAGATTTCTTTTACATGCATCTTTTTACCATGCAGAGTCGGTACCATTGTAATGCATTGGTTTATGAGAACAAAGAATCTTGAGTCAGTGTATTTTAAATCGGTCATCCAATCGGGACGCTCATTATTCTTGTCCAAGATAGAAAAATACATCACTAAAATTACCTGTGGGTGTTTCCCCACTTCAACTCGTAAATTTACATAGAAATCGGAGATATTTCGTCATAAAAGTTCACATATGGTTTTGTCTATCATATTTCTTGAAGAAAAACATAAAATTTTATTGCATTTATCAATATTTTGTGAGTATCAACTGTTTTTTCAACAACGTATCTGTTTCTCGATACAGCCACCCGATTACAGTGACCCGTGACCCACTTTAGCACGTTCGACCAGTTTTTTCTTAATAATGTTGTTTAAAAACAAAGCTTATAATTACGTTTTCTGTTGTTTAAATTTGAACCTGGTTTATACAACGAAAAGTTATGTGTATAATTTCCGTTAAATAGCTTTCTCTTGAACAATACTAATTCAAATATTTATGCAAAATAATGTGAAAGATGCCATCCATGACAAGTGGCTTAATCTCAAAGAAAAAGGATTGCATGTTAATATCTTTTGGCTTTTAGTTAGTACCATATGTAAGAAGTGATTATTCTAGTGTAAAATAATTATTGTCAATGCATTTAGTTAATTTTACAAAATGTTGGACTTATGTTTAATATGTATAAAATAAGGGAATTATTTTGCAAAAAATATTGCAAATTGGTGTTAAACAAAATGTTTTTTTCATTTTTAGTGTTCATTATTACTATTATTATTGTTTAAAGATTTTGCATTTGGGAAAAAAATCAGTTAAGATTTTGCATTTGAAAAAAAAATCAGTTAACATTTTGATCAATTAGATATTTCTTACCAAATACATGTAGTTGGTGGTTTAAGAAATAATTCATGGCAGCCGTAGATTTGTGCTCTTTTTACCATGGGTTGGGCATTTATGTTCGATTATTTTTACCTGAGCGCTATCGAGGGATAAAATACGAATATAAATGCCCAACCCATGGTTAAATGTACACAAATCTACGGCTGCCATGAATTAATTCTTTTCTAATATGACAAATACGGTAATTTTTATGACCCTGGGCTACCTTAGAATCCGCCACACAACGGCTGTTCCGTTTAGCCCCATTCACATATGAATATGAATATTGGTTGTTTACGTCGTCAAAATTTCACGTGGGAGGTGGCCGAAACATCCGTCGGGGAAAACCCCAGATGAGTGCGTTTTCATCGCATATTTGTGTATACATGTAAAGAAAGTAATATAATGTGTAGTTGTTGTGTATGACCTCACGGAAACGGCCTTGTAGGCTTTTATTCATTACAGGAACTTTTTAAATTATGTTTTTTTTTTTTTCCAATCGATAATTTGAGTGCGCAGGTGCTAAAGGTAGATATATACCGACATATATTGGTTGACGATATATAGGCTGTCATATTAGAAATGGTCTCTTTCTATATATGTAATGTAAGCATCATACGTTAATTATATTTGTATGTAGTGTAATTATATGGATGGTAGTTTTTCATACATGTACTTGTAGCCTGTTTTCATTTTTACATGTCCTGGACAATCATTTTACTGTTATAAATCTGTAGTCATTGGTTACAAGGATTAAAAGTACTGATATTGTAAAAGTTTTATTTATGGATGTATGTACATTGAGAAATATAGCAAATTTTAAGTTTTTTTTTTGTTACCATGGTTTTTTTTATACCCCCGCTCCCCGAAGGAGGAGGGGGGTATACTGTTTTACGTCTGTCCGTCCGTCCAAGATATTTTTCTCAGTAACTGTTGATGGCAGAAATCTGATATTTGGTCACAAGCATCATATAGGCAGAGCTCCAGATAATTTTCAAGTCCAAAGGGTAATTACCCCCTACTTTTGAAAATGATGCGTATTTGCATATTTCCTTTGCACTGTTGTACTCTCTACTTCAGAAAAGATTGCTTACATGTACACTTTTAAAATTATGTTGGACACAAGTGTTATTCAATAACACAGGATGCAAGTGAAATGTATATCTCTGTTTAATTTGACATGATTGTGTCATGTTTATTAATAAAATGTTGTAAATATTTTGTTTTTTGCTCGTCGACTTCGGCAGTTTTCACAGCTGTGTTGATAATGTTATCAATGATTCCTTTAACTATACTGTCACTAGACACAGATGAAACTGTCAGGAACTTTTAAAAAAATATATAATTTTCCGTAGCGCGCTTATTCATGTTCTTGCTCATTTTCAACGAACAACGTGTTCCCAAATTCACTTTCGTTTTAGTTCTTAACTAAACTGCATTTATTTGTAATATTGACCGCGATTGGATGATTTATCCTAAACATCCAATCAGATCTCTTTTGACATCGATGCTTAGAAAGGCAAACATTCGGTACCCCTCGGATGTATACACTTTCTCTTTCGAAAAGTATAAAGAGAAGTAATTACGGGGAATTTCTCAAAGTCAAAAATGTATTGTTTATGTACACGATGTATTATCGTCAACAGTGTACAAGTACGCTCCGAATTTGGAAAGTTTGCTTACACAGCAATATGTATGCGTAAATGTACACTCTGATCTGATAATACATGCGTTTTTACTCGTTTTCATAGCGTAAAAAACGCAAATACGCAGCTTATCTGGAGCTCTGTATAGGTATACCATATTGTGGGTAGCGTTTTTGGACCTGTCAGATTCCTACTTCCTGTTTGCCGACTTAGTTGGTCTTTATACACATTGAACATATATGCACATTTTTCTCAGCAACTATTGATGACAGAGATCTGATATTTGGTCACAAGCGTCATATAGGTACCCCATATCGTGGGAAGCGATTTTGGACCCATCAGATTCCTACTTCCTGTTTGCCGACTTTGTTGATTTTTATACACATTGAACATATATGCTCATTTTTTGTCGCATTTTTTTCAGCAACTATTGATGGCAGAAATCTGATATTTGGTCACAAGCTTTATATAGGTACCCCATATCGTGGGAAGCGTTTTTTGACCCGTCAGATTCCTACTTCCTGTTTGCCTAAGAGCGGGGGTATCATAGGTGAGCATTAGCTGTACACTTTAATAGTGAAATCTAAACAAAACATTATTATTTGTTCTGAATGGTATGTTGAGAAATGGGTTAAATTTTACAAAAGATTTGAAATATTTTTATTCAATTTAGATTTTTTGAGTTTTTAATAAAGTGAAATTTGATTTGAAAATGATTCTGATTTTGATTTCACTGTATTTCAGTCTCTTTTGTGCAGAACATTGATACAATCTTAAATTTATATATCTAAGACTGTTTCCATGTGGAAATAACAACTGTCAAGCAGAAATAAAAGAATGGTATCTTTTTTAACCACTATTCATTATTTTGACACTTTTTTGTGAAAGTGAAATTTAAGACAAGCAAAAGTATAATTTCAGTGTTTTGCAAAACAAAATTTATGACTTGTTAATTATTTTGAGTATTTGTCTAAATTAAAAAAATAATTGACAATTATTGAAATTTGCTAACAATTAGTAATGAATTGATATGTAAACCATGTGGTTTTATATTCAGATAGCTTAAGTCACTGGTTTTTGTTTATCATATTCATTTATTATGAAAAAATTATTTTAGAACTGTACAATACTGTACAAAATGGAAAACCACTTTTACATAACATTTATTTTTACTTTACAATAGAATTGTAATAAATGTCATGTGATCAATATTTTACGAACATTATTTTTTTTAGAGTAATAGAGGACAGTTGAGCTTTCCAAGAATTTTTTTTTATATTGTGTATGTATGTACATTGAATGATTTTTCATAATTTAAGTAAATAAAACAATAAATTGTATACAAGTTGGAGATGACTGTTTTTTATGTAGATCCTATGTATGATGTAGCTTACTAAAGTACAGTACAGTGTGAGATATGCCATGATAAATCACTGTGATAGATATAGCACTCTTCTTGCTGGTATGGATGTGTCTTTGGAGGCCATCATGGTTGTGATTGTATGGTAGTTGGATTTACAACTACCTATGCAATCAGTGTCTTTCACCACTGATGTGTGTTCAAATCCTGCTCAGGTGAGGTGTACTTGATAGAACATAATGTAATAAAGTTTGTCAGTGACAGGTTGGTGGTTTTCTCCAGGTTATGACAATATAACTGAAATATTGTTGAACGTGGCGTTAACACCATTCACCTAGACTAACCTGGATATATCTTTTATTGTACGTGACATATTTGATAACTTGATTCTGTATTTGTAATTAGGGTGTTAAATTGCTATCACTTTCAATGGAAAGTTGAGTATAAATTAAAAACAAAATTAAATAGAATAAAAGATGCATTCATGTCACCTATGAGAGTGATATGTTTATCACAGTGATTTATCAAGGTATGTCTGTGACTACAGTACCTCCTCATGTTATGAGGTGGCCAATTTGCTATGGTAAATGTCTGACCCTATCCATTATATCATCTTGTTTCCTATGGCATTCTTAAACTTCCTCCCAAAGCCACCAATTTATTTTCATGATATATTGTTTATAAGCTTGTTTTTGTCCTGAAATACATATACATGTTTGAAAATTTAATCCAACAGTGTTAGAATTAGATTTTTGAGCTGGCAATTTTTTTTCTCCCTAAACAGGATTTGAACTCGCACCATTGATACACTGCAGCATCAGTCGTAGCCTTATGTCCAGCACCATAGAACCCTCAACCACATCTGCTATACAATATATCAATGTAGCTGAATAACTACTCATTTGATATTGAAAAACAACCCATCAATCATGTTAGTGTTAGAAATTGATATTATATATATTAATATAGGGGTACACATCATGAATTAACATTTTATATCAAAAAGTTTATATATGGCAATTAAGGTGACTGGGGGGGGGGGGGCACTTGCAATCATGTTAGTTATTGTTTTTTTTGCTGACGTTTGCAATGATACAAGGGAATTTTGCATCATTATAGTTTGGGATATTGGGGGTAATTAATTTTTGTTATTTTTTTTTTTTTTTTTGGAGTAAGCAAGTCATTTTTCAAAAGCTGTTAAGAATTGCATTATTGGTGAAAATGTTTCATTTTATGATATATTACCATTTCATTTGTTTTTTGTTAAACAAATGAAATCAAATCATGTCCTAAATTATTACAACTCTTATATTTGATGTGACATTTGTAGATGTTGCAAATTATTGTATTACATTTTGTATGGCAAAACAAATGATCTAGTATAGAAGTGACAATATTTGGAGAGAAAAAACTCATCACATACAATATATATGCTATTAAACACCTTTCAAATTTTATCTATATATCACTTATTTAATAAATACCCTTGTTGAAAAAATGTGGTGCAACTAGACTGTTACTGTACTGCAAAATTATTGGTGGAAAATACTTATATTCTAGCAGTGTTATAACAAAGTTGTACTCTTCTTAGCATCATAGCAGCCTTATTCCTGGACAGATTCAAACCAAATTTATACACAAGCTACATTTTGTATATATGGACAATATATCGGTCCAGTTTGAAATCCAAACATTTTCGTCAATTATTTTTAGGAGTTCTGTCCCTTAAGATTTTCTTGTTTTCATGCTAGCTAAATATTTTGTGAACAGATACAAACATTTTATACTTAAGCTATATATATATGATTCTCAATCTAGTTCAAAAACATACATTTTGAGGTTTATCTGATCAGAGTTTTGAGATGAGTTCTTTTCATGTTCACATATATACATCCATTCCTTTTCTTGTTGTTGAATATTGTTTGACAGATCATGTAGCTATGACATTTATTTTGCTTCTTGTAAAAATTGAATTTAGAATTTACATATACATTGTTTTATATGGTCAAGTTATGAAATAGTATGATTTCACGAATGTGTTTTTTTTATGTACAAACCATGTTCATTTTGTTTTATTCTGTGTGATGATTGGAGAATTGTGTGAGTGTGTGTTTTTTTTGTATTTGACAATGATGTGTATAGATATATATCAGTGTTTTAATATCAGAATGTATGAGATATACATGTAATTAACGAGCTACTAATTAGTTATCATAAACCAATTGGATGTAAATTGTGAAAAGTGCCCTTAGACGTTTTATATTGCATGGGGTATAGATCATACAATTTTTTTTAAAGCAGAAATATTTGGCATAATTTGCTTGGTTATATATCAGTGTTTTAATATCAGAATGTATGAGATATACATGTAATTAACGAGCTACTAATTAGTTATCATAAACCAATCGGATGTAAATTGTGAAAAGTGCCCTTAGACGTTTTATATTGCATGGGGTATAGATCATACAATTTTTTTTAAAGCAGAAATATTTGGCATAATTTGCTTGGTTTTCAACATTACCTTGACTTCTCATTTCTAAGTGTATTGCAATTTGAAATGGATTTTCTTACCTTTTGAAACCCATGGCTTATTTATTTTTTTCAGTTTTGGATATTTTTTTAACCCTAGATTGACATAATTTCCCTGTGTTTTAATGTAAATTTTATGTTCTTTTGTCAAAATATGTTCATTTATATAGTGTGGAGATTTTTTTTTTGTTATCTGTACCCTTTAATTTATCAACATGTTTTATCTGTAAAGTAAGTGGAAGTGAAAAAAAATGAATTATTTTTTAAATGAAACATACCATGTGTGTATATATATATATATAAGATGATGATGATGATAAAGTAAATATTGATTGACTCTGATTCAGAATGTGTTGCTTTGTTTATTTTACTATAACCAGTTTTTCTGTAGTCAAAAACTGCATTGGTGGTGTAATGGTGACCTCAGGTGTTGTAGATCATGGGTCAGGTCAAACCAAAAACTATCAAATTGGTATTTGCTGCTTCTTGGCTAAGTACGTAAATTTAAGGAGTATGAGCAAAGACCTGTTGGATCAGAATCAGGATAATGTATGCGAGTGGAGCGACATGTCAATCCGTGGAGTGTTGTTTCAGCGAACTAACACTATAAAAATCCAACCAAGCATGTTGGTCTAGTACAAAGTGGATATCATCTCATCCAATGCAACTTGTTCTCGCCATAAAATAAAATAGCTGAAAAATTGCTCATTTGGTGTTTAAACAACAACCATTCACCAACTCACTCCGTAGTCAAATTTTAACATGACTGAAGAAGTATCATTTAATATTAAATCTAATTGTAAAAGAGAACCTTTATAGTAGTTATCTCAGTATTAGGTCACCTAGCTAAAAAGCCGTGTTGTCATGGGTTTGTTGTTTGACATCGACTGTGATTGGTTAAACTAGGTTTTCACATCGGTGATGTGATGGCCTTGAGTGCGGTAGATTGTGGGTTCATGCCGAGATGGTGTCAAACCAAAGACTGTAAAATTGGTATTTGTTGCTTCTCTGCTAAGCATGCAGCATTAAGGAGAAAGAGCAAAGACTGGTGGGATCAGAATCAGGATAATGTGTTTGAGTGGGGAGACATGTCTATCTGGGACTGTTGTTTCAGTGAGCTAGCACTATAAAAATCCAGCTAAACGTGTTCTAGTACAAAGTGGACCTCTTCATCATTTCATTGAAAATTAATTTGTTCACTCTATGATATGTAAGAAAAATTTATGAGTTGGCATTAAACAACAATCACTCATTCAATGGATTTTCACTTGTCAATCTTTTCTGAAACCACTGGGCCAATTGGAGACTAACCTGCCTTGAATGGTCCTTGGATAGTTCTTTACAGTTTTTGTGTGGAATGAACATTTAAGAGTGCTACCAGATACCAGGCTCAAATTTCAGAAATATACTTCTCTGAAACCACATTGGAGAATGAACTGTCACATTGTGGACATTTCTTTAGGTGGCCCTTTGTAAATTTTTTGGATTATTTTAGTGAATCGGAAACTAAAGATCATCGCTTCCGTGGTGGTCTAAAGTTGAACATTGACTGCTCTGGGGAAAATCATAAAAAATATAAGAATGTTCCATAAGACATGGTTGCCACAGCTTCTGGCTAAAGAATAAAGGGCCATTAAAGGAATTATAATAAAATTCCATCTTGGTATGTATATTGTAGTCCAAGACATTGTATAAAAATCTCAAGACATTTGACAAAGGTAAACTAATTTAGACCACGGAAATAAAAAAAAAATGTACCATTTGTCAATTTAGGGCCATAAATTTGGAATCATAAAATGAATAATAACCAAATTCGAAGTTGGTAACTCGGATATTATGAATGATCAAACACATTGTTTAGTAAAGGTCTTAATCCTGACCCTGTGTATCCCACCAGTCGTCCAACATGATTGCTGTTACTATAAATATATCATAGGTGTAAAATACAATTTCAGACCCAAAAAACTCATTTCCCACCAAATTGGCTGGAATTTGAACTTAAGGTCTATTTTCATGAGAGGTATAACATTTGCTAAAAGTTTAGGTTATACAATGCATTTTGCTTTTGCTAAAATTAATCTCTGAATTCATCTAGACTGGGATAGTCCTTGGTTGGTCTCTTTTAAAGAAAAGATTGAATATACCACAGGAGTATTACTAATCATTAATTCGATGGACAGATAATAAATGGCTAAAAGAAAAAGGACTAGCAATGGTCGACAAAACTACACAGAAAATTATAGTTTGAGCAACACGAACCTTTCTAAAAACGTGGATGGACTCAATTGGTCTGGAAGGGTTAGCAGTTCTTGCTCCACTAGTGACGCCCTTCATATTAGACAAGAACATCATCTGATGAGGAATCGTGTTTGACACCAGTATGCGTAAATAAATACTAATGACAAAAAATAAAAAGACGTGAACAAATGGTAATAATGACGAACCGAACGTCGCTTTTACGGTGAAATCGTTGCGGACATCACAACACGGATCTAACAATGCGAAGATTTGTAAATGGATACCGGTAACACGGACATCAATTAAAACCGGGGACAACAATCATTTCCTATCCCACTAATGGTACCCCTCGTGTTACTCTTGTTAAAAGCCCGATCATGATAAGCCATGAAAGGGGAAAGGATGTTATTGCGACAAACTGAACACGCACATTGTCATTGGGAAAACGTATTCCATAAAAGTTAACGATATCATGATGGCGACTCTATTACTTTCGAAGTGATGACTTCATCTTAACCAATACGGAACTCGTGGCGAGGTGAACTAAAACAACTTTATGTGATCAACTTTGTCAGTCACAGTCGTTGTTTTTCTGTGGATACTAGTACAAAACATGTACAAACCGCCTCGATATAGCTGAAATATTGTTGAAAATGTACGTGGCGTTAAGCATAAGCATAACCCTAACCCTTTTATTTATTTGCAAATGTGTGGTATTCATTCTCCAACTTCTCTTTTCCTTTAGCCAAAAGTTTTGAAATTTTTACATATTTTTAGCAGAACACACAGGTCAAATTCAACTTTGGCTATTATACATTTAACTGTTCCCCGAGTTATTTCCTATACCCTGTTTAATTGTAGTTGGAAGCGTGGGTAACCCCTGTCCGATGATGATTTTCTTAGATTTTGTTAACGATTGCTTCAAGACAGAACATAGTTAGTATTGTTGTCTGGTGTTTGATACTTCAAGGTACAGGCCCTGGTAGGGTAAATTTGTACTTCTAAGCATGATGTAAAGACGATGAATGGTGAAACTTTATTTTCTTACGAACGATTAAATATTGGAAATGCAATTGTATACCGTGTGAAGCATCAGGCTTTTACAAATAAAGGCCCCGAGGAGTAAGGGGCGCGAGCCCTCGGGCCTGGTGTGCATAGTTTAACATAATGCAATAAGGAAACTTTAGAAAAATGTTAAGAACCAAGATATTTTAAATTGCTTGAATAATCAGTGATATAATAAGTTATAGATTATTACATGACATTTTTAATATCATACCCTTTATCAGCCCTATGTCGTGATATCAGTCCGAGAGACGATAGGCTCAAGGGATGATATATGAACGAGGGCTGATAAAGGGTATGATATGAAAAATAACATATACTTCAACAGAGGAAATAACTGATTTGTACCAAAATTCTTAGTCATTTTTGGCTAGAATTTAATACATATTTATAGAACAAGACATTTATGTTTTAATATGCAAATCCAATAAATGCACTTTATTAGTACTTTCAATAACATAAGAGAGAAAATTGGCAGTTAATAATTTTATGTGCAAATATTCAACAAAACAGTTTAGTCCACCATGTTAAACACAGTTTTCCGGAAATTCAAGAAGTGAACCTACGAGCATTGAAGGAAAGGCATGTAATGACATTCCGGAAGCAGTTAATAAACTTGCTTTATCAGTCCGCTTGGGCCATTGTTGTGAAACTGGGTGCAATAAACATGAATCCTCTTATTATTCTAAGCAACACTCAAAGTTTTATCACAGGGTAAAATTTTAGCTATATTATCTACAAGTATATGATAGTTAATACAGATTCAAGTTGGCACACATTTATACTCCAGAGTATACTAGTGTGGGGCACCAAATACATTGTATTTAAATAGACAGTAATGGGGAATTTTAAAAACTGTAACAAGCAAATACGTGTATGAAAATGCCATTGTATTTAATATCAAGAAGTATTATTACGATATGAAGATTCGATTTTATATGAATGACAGTCCAATGACGTATTGGGTTAAAATCCTACATGTGATCAAAAATAATATATGCATACCATAGGCAATACATTAAAATGTGCGATATATGTTCATTATAGAAGTTACTGCATGCAAGCGCAAACACAATACATTCATTTTTGGGCCGATTTGTATATTTGAGTCGCGCGCAAAACATGCGGTCGCTCTCATTCGCAGTGTTCTATCTAGAAGTGGAGAAACTATGTGTTAATTCGACACCGAGGTTCCCTGGGACGATACGCTCACTAATCAACATTATATTGATAATCTTTTTAGCACAGTCACGACATTGCTATTTACTTGTAGTGATGTCGTCATACCGTGTGTCATGTACTGCCGAGTCATGAACCATGTACATCTTAAATATCAACAATTGAAAATTATGACCAAAAAGTTTAATTAACAGTGATGGTTGACAATTCCCCCAATGTCAGCGAAACGAATAATCACCTCTTCGCTCAAATCACACTGTGTATAAACTGACCCGGCAAAAAATGTTTGGACACATGCATATCTAATTCCGGAACGGAACAGGACTGCAACAAGGCAAGAAGAAGGTAAAAATCTGTTTATTTATTTGTTTTTTGCATGAACTTGGGGGAAATAAATGCTTTATTAACCATTTCCTGCTGTCAGATGAAACATTTTGGCTATGTCATCGTATATTAATTGAGAAATAAGCGATAATGTGCCGCAAAATGACGATCAGCTTGACCCCAACCCCGAATTTCGCTCAGTTTCTCTTTGAATAGCTCGAATTGAATGGAACGAAATCAATTGAAGGAACGATTGGTGAATAAAGATGACAAGAATCGTCACTGTGTGCTTTTAATTATTGATATAAGTAAGCACGGGGCGAAAGAAATGGGTAATGTCAAAATGGCAGGACCCGGTTTCGTAAATGATGTTACAGCATGATGACCCGGTTTGGTTCCAAAAAATTTATGAACAAACTGGAACCGGTTTCGACATATAAACATATGTGTATTACTGACGTGCTAATCTAAAGAATTATGAACAATTTATACTAAACATTTACGAGAAACACGATGCCTGTTAGTCATCAAAAGTATACTTTTGACGCGTATCACAGAGCTGTCGAAATCTCTTTCCTGGTCTGGCAGATGTGGACAATGTGTCAGACCAATCAAGCATTTGCCGGACCTACATTTTTTTTACAACTTCAACTGAATTACACATATACTTGCTAAATCCATAAAATGGTTTGTTTACAGCTTCAAGTGATACTTTGGAATACTCAAAGTTAGTACAACACATTTTTGTGTGACATGTGGAAATATACATACAATACAATAGACTTGTGTATGAAATAAACAAAGATACCAAGTTTGCATAATGCTAGCTATGCACATGTTTCAAGGTGTTACCTCTTATAAGTAGCATTAGGTCTGGACCGAATCAATTGGATGACTGACAACCTAGGCCTAAATTAAAATTATGTTTGTTTCCCCTTTCACCGACCGACCCTTAAAAAAGCCACAGAGTCAAATAAAATTATTGCCAAAACAATTTTTTTTTTTAAATGCGCTTATAACATGTAACAATTTGCTCTTCCGCCAATCCTCTCCTGCCATTTTCTTAAATTTAGTAAGAGCCATCTCTTTTGCCAAGTGTGCTTCCCTTAACTCCTTCAATCTATAGGACAAAACTTGTATGACAGCTCTAATGGATTCAACTGCATTGGATTTTGTTACTTGTGACATCCGTTGCAAGGAATTAATGTCGTTTACAGTCTGATGTCTGAACATATCAATCAATTCTGTTACTGATGTTCTCTCCTGTTCTAGTCTCAGCTGTTTTTCAGCAAGTGTTGGTGTACCTTCAAAGCCAAAGAGATCTATATCTCCATATTTTCCACTAATAGAACAATTAATTTTCTTTCCATCAAAACACAGTTTGAATGTCTGGTCTTTGCTGGTTTGCTCTGATACTTTGTCGAGTAAATGGGTTAATATTCCCGGACGTATTTGGCTCGATGGTATGGGGGATTCTGAGGTACCAGTAACCATTGCAAATGGTACGCTGAAATTTATTCTTGATCCTTTTGGATCAAATTCGCCCGGAGCTGATAATCTATTAACAAGATCGCCTTTGTTTTTAGGGCCACTTATATATCTAAGCCACTTGCCATGGAACATTTTGTATCCTATACGCCAAAATTTGTTTACTGCTGTATCGTTGTACCTCATTTGAGTTGTTGAGGTTTTGCCATACCATCGCACAACATCTAGAAATAGTAGAAAAGCAATATTATCCATTGGAAATGACTGTGTTGATAACAGCTGATTAAACTGAATCCAAGTTTCTAATTGTCCATGATTCTTCATTGTTTCCACTACTGAGGGGATACGTTTTATTAGAATTTCTCTTTCGTCATCATTAGTTCCCTCTTCATAAACATCCATTGGCGTTAGCGGTCTATCGTCATCGCCAGGTATAGATTCAGCAACTGGTACTGATGTTTTCATTCTTTTATGCAAAGGACTGGAAATAGTGGTTATATCTGTACTTTTATCCTTGGCTATGTGTATTGTCAATGCATTACTTGTACAGTCTGTTTGTATTTTTTGTCCCAAAGCCTTTATTTTCTCTGGAATAACATTGAAATTATGGCTTCTGTAACCATAATGTCCACTAGATGGATTCAGTTCAAGGTATTTAACTTTCAACATTAGTGAGACGTGGTTTTCCGTCGAGTGTTTTATTACTTCTTCAAATAGGACGAAGGTTGTTTTGCAGTAATAACAATGGTACGGATGATTTTCTCTAGAATGTTTTAATAAGTCATCGAATTGTGGAAATGTTGTATCACAGTATAAACAATGGTGGCTGTGGATTTCTGTTGAGTGCTTTTTCATTTGATCGAGTCGTGCAAAGGTCGCATTGCAGTAATAACAGTGGTAAGGTAAAGGGCTTTCCATGTTTGTTAGTACCCTGCTAATAAAACAAAATATACAAAGAAAGTGTACATCACTTAACCGACAAGATAACTAATATTGTGGATTAACATGACGTTGTCTGGTTGTATATCTAGTTATACACAAATGTAAAACTGGACCAAAAGCATTAAAAAGTAAAATATTCGAGAATCTGGGATCTCAGAGTCTGGGATATTCATTGTATCAAATTATAATAACAATATCCAATTTTGTTTCTGGCACTGAGTTCCAATGCATGATATATATACCAAAGAATAAAATATTCAATCTATTGCAGTTTTGGAGACTAAAATTGACAAGAAACACAATGCCTGATACGCGTCAAAAGTATACTTTTGATGCCTAACAGGCATCGTGTTTCTCGTAAATGTTTAGTATAAATTGTTCATAATTCTTTAGATTAGCACGTCAGTAATACACATATGTTTATATGTCGAAACTGGTTCCAGTTTGTTCATAATTTTTTTGGAACCAAACCGGGTCATCATGCTGTAACATCATTTACGAAACCGGGTCCTGCCATTTTGACATTACCCATTTCTTTCGCCCCGTGCTTACTTATATCAATAATTAAAAGCACACAGTGACGATTCTTGTCATCTTTATTCACCAATCGTTCCTTCAATAGATTTCGTTCCATTCAATTCGAGCTATTCAAAGAGAAACTGAGCGAAATTCGGGGTTGGGGTCAAGCTGATCGTCATTTTGCGGCACATTATCGCTTATTTCTCAATTAATATACGATGACATAGCCAAAATGTTTCATCTGACAGCAGGAAATGGTTAATAAAGCATTTATTTCCCCCAAGTTCATGCAAAAAACAAATAAATAAACAGAATTCTTACCTTCTTCTTGCCTTGTTGCAGTCCTGTTCCGTTCCGGAATTAGATATGCATGTGTCCAAACATTTTTTGCCGGGTCAGTTATACACAGTGAATCATAGACCACGAAAAAGATCACGCCATATTACGTTACAAATACAGATACTGGCTTGGTACAGACACCAACATATAGTCGGTATAAACCGGTATATGGAATTCCAACCATGTATAAGAAATGATTATGAATTACGAATTAAGACAACTGTATTAAATACTAATATTTTGACATATAGTCCAGCACCCGACCTCATCATAGGGGTCGTCGTGGTCGTGATCGTATGGTAGTTGGATTTACAACTAACTATGCAATCAGTGCCTATCACCACTAACGTTATAAGTTCGAATCCCACTCAGGTGAGGTGTACTCAATACAACATTATGTGATAAAGTTTGTTAGTGACTTGTAGTACGTCGGTGGTTTTCTCCGGGAACTCTGGTTTCCTCCACCAATAAAACTGATCACCACGATATATCTGAAATATTGTTGAAAGTGGCGTTAAACACCATAACCCTAACCCTCACACTTGAATCCATACTTAGGACATATGTATTAAATACTAATGTTTTGACATTTAGCCTCATCATGCCAATTTTTAGCGTGACCATTGTTTTTTCTTCTCACGACACCTTGTTAAAATGTCGAGATGGAATATCCCCTCAAAGATTCCTTACTGACATCATAATAAAGCATTTGTTTAGTGAATGTGTCGAAATACGGTGATAATAACCTTATGGTTTGTAAAAGACAATAAATCTGAATATGAATTATGTTACAAATCTATATCAAATGATTATTATATCATCTGAGACCGATTTAAATAACACTTGGAAGCGCATGAACTAGATCTATTTAACATAAGTCTTAAAGGTTTTAATTATTTTATCTTTGATCTAGCCATTATTTGATGTATCAAATTGATTCATTATATTATAATAATCTATCATGAACTTGTAATAAAACAATTAGTCAAAACTATATAAGAATTTCTTCATGACGCCATATCCATACCTCTTGTACTTTGATAAATGTTTTCGTAGCAGACGTTTCAGTGCAGTTCAAAGGTCAAACAATGAATCAAGATAGTATCGTGTTACTGATTGGTTTATAAAACGACCAAACTTTAAAAACAAAGATTTCAAAATTTGATTTTAAAGATATGAAATTAAATAATTGGGATGGAGGGATGCCAATTTAAATATACGTACAATATATCATAAGACATACAAAATAATTCGGCCATTTTGTTGGATTTTATAAGCGAACAAGATGGATAAAGAACAAAAGAAACGAATAACTTCAAATATAACATTTTTGAAAGAAAGATTGGGATATTTGGATCCGATACTTGAAAGACTAGTGGATAAGAATGTCATTTCAGTGGAACAAAGAGATAGAGTGGAGAAAGTGAACCCTCCTACACCACACAGAAAATTTAACGAATTCATTCAGTTGTTGTTAAATTCACACGAACCAAATGCTTTCAATATTTTCATTGAGGTTCTTGAAGATGAGAGATTTTTCAATATTGTTGAAAAACTGCAGAAAGATAGTAAGTTTAAAATATCAAAATATTAGCCAATATTGATATATAATTAAAGTGTACGTCATATTCCATCTTAAAATTGTTTTGAAGATTGTGGTAAAAATAAGGGCTAGGCTTAGGGTTATGGTGTTTAACGCCACTTTCAACAATATTTCAGTGGTATCATGGCGGTCAGTTTTTTTGATAGAGGAAACCGGAGTACCCGGAGAAAACCACCGACCTGCCGCAAGTCACCGACAAACTTTTATCACATATATCGAGTACACCTCGCCTGAGCGGGATTCCAAGGGTAAAAATAAGAATCTTGTATATATTTCCTGAAGGGATTATGTAACTTGTGCTTTTAAGACATTCTCAATATCAGTCTTTTATAGTCAACCGGCTTGATATACCACGATATTGCTCTAACCTCAATTCCCTCTTTCGTGATTCGCAATGCATTGAACTTTCAACATTCACTGCACCAAAAATTAACTTTTAACATGATCAAAGGGTGTATAAAAGGCCCACTTTTGATTATATTTTGATGTCTTTTGAATTCATTTTATAAAAATATAAAAGATCTAAAAGATCATCTTTTTGTATACCTTTTTCCATTTAAAAGGTAGTCAAAATGGCCCACTTTTGATTTTACGAAAGGTGTTTCAAAGTTAAACTTTTGGAAGACCAAAATGTGTTCGAAATGTAAATGACAAAATGTAACCTTTTGTGGAAAAAATATAATGAAAAGTTCATATTTCAAATACAAAAGCCAGGTAAAAGGTTTGATAAAGATGATATTTGGGAGATCAAAAGATGGGAAAGATGATCATTTGATCAAAATAATACACAAAAGGTAACCAAAAAAGGACTTTTCTGTGAATTTTGGGTCCAAATAGTGAACAAAAGATTTCCTTTTTTATAAATTTGAAATATGGTAAAAGATAAAAAAAATATTCATCTGTCTGAAGAATTATATTCACAAAATATTTGCAATATATGGTATTTTTGTGTGCAAAATACTATCAAAAGGTGGAATGTTGATCAGACAAAAGACCATTGTGTTTATAGAAGCCTATCACCAATACAGCGTGGCTTTGTAAATTACAAAAAGGGTGTACTCGACTCGCAGCCGCAAGTGATAAAGTTTACCAGTTGCTTGCCTAAGGTCGGTGGTTCTCTCCGGGTACTCGGCTTCCTCCACCACTAAAACTGGTCGCCATGATATAGCTGAAATATTGCTGAAAATGGCGTTAAACACCAAAATTAAAATTCATTCTTTTCAAAAACTTCAAGCACTAATTAATGGAATGGCAGTCTCAGAATCGATCAGTTGATGAAGCTTTTAGCTATAATATTTCGAACTCTATGATTTGTGGTGTATTTCAGTAATATTTAGGTTTAACTGAAAAGGTACGAGATGGAATATAAAAGGATAGAAAAAATCAACAAATTAAAGGCTCGCTTATATTTATATATAAATGTACAATCATGATTGCATTTTTTTAGTCTTTTAAAATCCACGACAAAGTCTCATTTTGTAGATTTGGTGCCTCCTTGTTGGCATCACAGCCTATTGTTCTTTTTGTCAATAGTCTTCTGCTTTTAACTGAGCAAGTATCCATGAATTTAGAATCTAATTTTCTTTTGTATGTCTTGAATTTTTCCGACTGCCAAGATGGCTGGTGAAGCAAAGAGAAATCAAAATTGATTTCTGTGACATTTTTATACGGTTTTGACATTTGTGTTGGGGTATTAAAGACGTTTGATTACACAATATATATACATGTAGATCTATATATATATATGTAAAATATGTTATTTTTTGCACTCAGATAGAATTGGTGGCCGTAAGTATTGATGACAATGGCAGGAAGGCGACGCCGTAAACACATATGAATATATCTGTTTCTCTGTAGGTAACATATAGACTCTGTTGTGTACTACATGTCTGCTGTCCTCATTTTTATTTCACTGAATGTGCAATGATGTACCAACACATTCACTTTTGTCATTATTTAGATCAACCATATAAATGCACATAAATGAGAGAGATTATGATTGCCCCATCGGTTTTCTCTAATGTTTATCTAATAATAACATTTTTCTCTCAGTTTCAACACGTACGGTTAGAGCAAAATCGTCATATAATAGGGAGGAAGGTAGGGGAATATCCAACGTGAGTGTACAGTCTAGACCTCCAACAAGCCATTCAACACCTCTAGCAAGAAGACCCCCACCCTTCAACCGAGCCAAGACACAAGCAAACATGGGAGCAGTTGATTTTGAATTCGAAGAACAGATTATCATGGTAAGACAATTGTATTACATGAAAAGTATTTATTTTATCAGGGAAAGTCATGATCGTGATCACTGTATGTATATGGTAGTTGGATTTACAACTACCTACACAATCAGTGCCTATTACCACTGACGTTGTGAGTTCAAATCATGCTCAGGCGAGGTGTCCTCGATCTAATTATTTGATAAAGTTTGTCAGTGACTTGCAGCAGGTCGGGGGTTTTCTCCAGGTACTCCGGTTTTCTCCACCAATAACACTGACCGCCACGATATAACTGAAATAGTGTTGAAAGTGGCGTTAACCACAATAACTCTAACCTCTATTTATTCTATCATGTACGTTTATCAGTAGAAAACGATTACTGTATGAAATGATGTGTTTTCTGTGATATGGCTTTTAAATGTTCCTAAATGATTATCAATTGTAGTATTTTGTCTGAAATTGATGGAATCGGTATATTACATTTAAGAAATATATATTCTATTGAGGAAATATTATGATAAAGAAAGACAGCTATAGTTATATACACTCACTACTAATTTATTTTGTCAAATTCAAGCGTGCTTTCCGACCTTATATGAAAAGAAAGATTAAACAGCTATGGATAATAATTCCACCAATATCAACAAAACGAATAATCACATCTCCTCTTAACTCATAGAACATTAAAAAAGACCAAGACATATGACGTTGAAATTCAAGTCCTGGTTTAGGACAAACATACAAATGTGTAGGGATAAAGCCGTTAATGGGATCACCACGCACGCTCTAAATAATTGGATCTCCACGGTAATTGTAATACATACATACACTAACGATAAAAACAATAACATAACTATTCGCTTCTACTCAAAAAGACCACATGCTATCACAAAAATGAATGACAATATAAACATGGACAGTACAATAACAGGGTCAATGAATGCTCGTAGCTGACATCTAGCTATGAAGGTAAAATCTGTTGTTACTTTTATAATATCTATATGGAATATAGAATAAAAGTAATTGACTATCAGCAAAAAGTTCGACTGATTTTAGTATCAACAGAATATATTGTCGATGATATACGAAAAGAAAATATAAAATATGATAAATTGATAGATTCGGAGTACAAGAGTCTTGGTAAAAACTTTTATCGAAATTATGCAAAACACGTGATTTGTTCCCTTTTCTATGCAGATTGCGATAAAGGTTGCGCTTAAATATAACATATTTACCTAGTTTAATCCCACCACTTTCTATTGAAGTGTCTGTGCCAGGAGAGATGAGTGGTCATATTTTTTTTTATGTTCTTTTATATATATTTTTTTTTAATGATTATACTGCTCATTGTGGGCGTCTTGATTGACAATAAAGCATTTGTTGTTGTTGTTGTATGTGTATTAGTGGTATCGATAATGCCAATTTCTATGATTTTAATATATGAATTTGGAATCGTTCTGACATTGTGGTATTTGTTTGTTTTTCATTTTATTGTATCTGTGACATTTTATTTATTTAGATGTAAATTGATATTTTTCAGTCGCCAATGGGTGATCATGGAGCGGCTGGTTTCTTTGACAGCTACTGTACATCACCTAATATACCAGAGAGAGCAGGCTCAGCTTCATATGCCGACAGAGTAACTTCAGCTATTGGAACAATGTTCGCAGAATTCAGCGGAAAATTAACGAATGATTTGCTTGATGGATTTGACAGGAGACGTCATGAGGAGAAGGTAGAACTAGAGATCAGACTGGAGAAGAAAATAGATTCTACAATTGACCAGAAGCTGGACGAAAAAATAAGAAATTTCCAAAGTGAATGGGAGAAGGACAAAAATGATATCATTGAGCGAAATGAATCCGCCTTAAACCAACTGCAGGACACAATCGATAATATGAGAGCCCAATCAGAAGCTTACATGGAACTGAAACAAAAATACGACCAACTGCAACAAACTCATTCCCAAATGAGAGACAAAGAAAATGAAAGATGGCAGCGGCTTACTGCAGTTAATAAAGAAAACACCGGGCTTAAAAACGAGGGAGAGGCACTGAAGACAGAGTTGATGATGGTCCGTGAACGAGTTGATGAACTGGAAGCTGACAATCGTGTTCTTAAGGACAATGAAGTTCAGGACCAACATCGTATGAATCAACTTCATGCCGAAAAGGAAGATATTATCTTAGAACTGGACCGTGCAGAACGTGAGAAGGTTGATCTAAGAAATAGAGTTGATTCGATGGCGAGGGAGATTGAAAAACTGATGTGTCAACAGAACGAGCGTGCATTGAAAGATGACCGTGCATATCAAGAAGCTCTCAAGAAACAGAACGAGCGATTAGATGAACTTTACAAAGTTGTACAGACTCTAACCGAACGGGAACGACAGTCCAAGAGTTTGTTCATTGGTGGTAATTCTTTAGGAAAAGCGCAAAGACAGTCAGGTCAGATAGCTAGACAAATTCGATAAAGCTTTTGAAGGAATTAACGTTGTGGAAATAACAATCCATGAAATAAAGTCTGCGATATACTGTCGCAAGTGTGGAAGATCATATATACATGTATCAAACATTTTGTTGATACCAAAATTAAGAGATTATTAATTTTGTTCATTATTTTAAGGTTTAAATTATTGTGTTTACAAATACCGATGTCAACGTTATCTAAATCATTTAAATAAATTGAAACACGGATACGTGACAATCGGACGAATCCCCATTTAACAAACAAAGGGATATTGTTACAGTTGTCGAAATAACTACAAAGCGAACTAAAACGATTACATCTTACATTGATGGTCATATGAATATATTTTCATACCAAGGCACACTATAGTTTTAAATATCAAACATTTTAATTGTAGGATGGTCTGCAATTTTCCATTAAATTATATGATTAACACTGCTTTAATTATTTACATTATTTTTTTTCTAAGCTTAATATTTAATATTTATTCTACAATCTACGGATATCCTGATAATTAAATATCATGCTCATCAATGTTAGTTGTTCCTGAACAATTGGCACCTCAATATTTAATTCAAAGCTATCGTTTTAGTGGTGAGAATAACATGACTGGCTTCTGGACTCGCAGTGCGAGGTTCGTACCCGTGCACCAAAACCATCCAATGAAAACACTTTATATATTATACATACTGTTCTGATTAACTGTTTTCAGAGGTGAGAACATAGATAGTACGCAAAAGATCACCGTAAGGTTTGCATTCGTACTCCACAAAAAAACAAAAAAAAACAAACAAACAACAAAAAACAACAAAAACAACAACATGCAATCAGAACCCTGTGTCAAATAAATACTTTATTCTGATTGGACAATTTTTAAGCTCGAGTTCGAAATTTGTACTCGAAAGAAAGATAATTGACCGCAAGGTCACATGTTGAATAAACAACATGAAGGATAAAGTGTTAGGGTTATAGTGTTCAACGCCACTTTCAACAGTATTTCAGCTATATCTTGGCATAGTACCCGGAGAAAACCACCGACCTGCAGCAAACTGTATAGCATAATGGTGTAATCGAGTGCTCCTCGCCATGAGCGGGATTCGACCTCACAACGTTATTGGTGATACGCACCGATTACATATATAGTTGTAAATCAAACTACAATACGACCACGACGGCCCCTACATTCGTGAATCTACACCTGAGAGAGATACATTTCAGAATTTTGTTTAAATTTCAAATTCAAACCTTTTGGTATCTTCAAATTCTTCACATATTGTTTCCAAAAATTTATGACGCACGTTGACATGTCGCCAACTGATTGTTCAATATAGATAAAGTTCTATACATATAAACAATTGTAACTTTAATTAATTATAATCTGCTAGTACATTATAATTATACATTGGAGACTATTGCTTTATGATCAACCTCAAAAGACAATACTGGTCGATTTTGTTTTACCTATGTGTATCACATGTTTTTTTCTTATTTATTTGCTGTAGTGATTTTTTATCAATATTATTATATCAAATGTTTTTATATTTGTTTTATGTCAGTTATTTTTAATTGTCGATTATATCTATTTTTTAACGATTATCCGACAGATTCTTATTAACGTTACACATATTAGTGGAAAATAAAATAAGTCTTGCATATATTACAGACCTGTAAAATGTAAAATTGTTTCCTGTTTTTTGTTTGTTTGTTTGTTTGTTGGTTTTTTTTTGCATATCGGTGGAAGATCACATTCCCAGTTCATATTTGTTTTATATAGTTTTATTTTACTTATATGATATACATATGTTTTATATAAGTTTATTATTGATATATTCCATAAAATGTGGTAAACCTTTTATCAAATAAAAAAACTGAATTGCAACCCGATTCTACATACCAATATATAAAAGGAACCTTCTCTGTGGTGTAATGGTTGGAGTACACACCTCAAGTTCGCTAGGTCGTCGGCTATTTCTCCGTTAGCCTTTCTCCGCTAGCATATGCCTTGTGAAAAAATGGGGTATTTGCTGCTTCTCCGCTAAACACGTAGTATAAAGTATGGGTTGGCTCGGAGTCAGAAGTATGTGTCCGAAAGAAGCGATTTGTCTACTTGAGGACTACTGTTTTGGTTTGCAAGAACTACAAACATAACACTTCGCATACACAAAACGAATCACCCTTCTTGCTCATTCAGAGTGAACTCAAAAACACGATGAAAGACAACAAAACGAATTTCTATTCTGTCTCATCTTGAACTCTAAACACAAACAAGTCAACAAAACGTACAATTATTTTGCAACATCTTAAATCCACAACGTAATGAAAGACAATAAAAAGAATAATTACTACTATATTGGTCTATCTTAAATGCAAAACGAACAATTCATCTAACTCATCTCAAGCCCAACACACAATGAAAGACATGAACACTCTTGTCTTGTTTACGTTATTTGTGTGTGTTTGCATGTACTGGTGTTCAACACGTATTGTGCTGTGTTCTCGAATGTTTATTTACGTAAACTCAGAACAAATGAAGACAAGAACATGAACACTCTGGTGGCTCATCGTACGCTAAGAACAAAGAAAGTCAACAACACCAACACTCTTGTGGCTCATCTTAAGTTCAGAACAAAGAACGACAACAGGAACACTCTTGTGGCTCATCGTACGCTAAGAACAAAGAACGACAACAAAATGAACAGTCTTGTGGCTCATCGTAAGCTTAGAACAAACAAAGAAAGTCAACAACACGAACACTCTTGTGGCTGATCTTAAGCTCAGAAGAAAGAACGACAACAACACGAACACTCTTGTGGCTGATCTAAAGCTTAGAACAAAGAAAGTCAACAACACGAACACTCTTGTGGCTCATCGTACACTAAGAACAAAGAACGACAACAACATGAACATTCTTGTGGCTCATCGTAAGCTTAGAACAAACAAAGAAAGTCAACAACACGAACACTCTTGTTTTGTGGCTGATCTTAAGCTCAGAAGAAAGAACGACAACAACACGAACACTCTTGTGGCTGATCTAAAGCTCAGAACAAAGAAAGTCAACAACAGAAACACTCTTGTGGCTCATCCTAAGCTCAAAGCAAAGAACGACAACAACATGAACACTCTTGTGGCTCATCTTAAGCTCAGAACAAAGAACGACAACAACAGAAACACTCTTGTGGCGCATCTTAAGCTCAGAATAAAGAAAGTTAACAAGAGGAACACTCTTGTGGCTCATCGTAAGCTTAGAACAAGCAAAAACAGACAACAACACGAACACTCTTGTGGCTCATTTTAAGCTCAGAACAAAGAAAGACAACAACACGAACCCTCTTGTGGCTCATCAACAGCTCAGAACAAAGAAAGTCAACAATACGAACACTCTGGTGGCTCATCTTAAGCTGATAACAAAGAAAGTCAACAGCACGAACACTCTTGTGGCCCATCTTAAGCTCAGAACAAATAAAGACAACAACATGAACACTCTTGTGGCTCATCTTAAGCTCAGAACAAAGAAAGTCAACAACACGAACACTCTTGTGGCCCATATTAAGCTCAGAACAAAGAAAGACAACAACTCGAA
The DNA here is from genome assembly GCA_963680875.1 of Bathymodiolus brooksi. Classification (NCBI taxonomy): domain Eukaryota; kingdom Metazoa; phylum Mollusca; class Bivalvia; order Mytilida; family Modiolidae; genus Bathymodiolus; species Bathymodiolus brooksi. The sequence continues at coordinate 82,944,443 of OY804575.1, forward strand.
CACTCTTGTGGCTCAGAAACAAAGAAAGACAACAACATGAACACTCTTGTGGCTCATCTTAAGCTCAGAACAAAGCAAGTCAACAGCACGAACACTTTTGTGGCCCATCTTAAGCTCAGAACAAAGAAAGACAACAACTCGAACACTCTTGTGGCTCATCTTAAGCTCAGAACAAAGAAAGTCAACAACACGAGCACTCGTGTGGCTCATAGTAAGCTCATAACAAAGAAAGACAACAGGAACACTCTTGTGGCCCATCTTAAGCTCAGAACAAAGAAAGACAACAACAGGAACACTCGCATGGCTCATCTTAAGCTCCTTGTTTTTATTTTTTGCATGAGGATGTTGATTTGATATTTATTATTTGTTATCTTGTTTCCTTATTGTCATTTCATCTTTTACTGGGTATATTTCGCTATCCCAAAATTTGATGTTTCAACTGTCTATTTTGGAAGAGGGAAAATGCAAAGTTCACATAAGGGTTTTAATGTCGTCATCCCCATAAAAGGTACAGCATTTTTTGTAATTTATTTCATTTGAAAATAAAGTTTTTCATACCAGTCACACATATAATGAGATATGATGATGACAAAACAAACAAGAGATAAAAGTTGCAAAACTTATTCAAAATGCATTCTTTGGCATTCATTTTATTAGTTGTATATATTTTGTTTTGATTTCTGTTTTGAACCGCAGCAGTAGTGTAATGGTTAGCATGCTCTTCTCGAGTGAGTTAGATCGTGGGTTCGACCAACAGTCGGGTCAAGCCAAAGACCATTAATTTGGTATGTGTTGCTTCTCTGCTAAGCACGTAGCAATAGGGAGTAAGAACAATGGATGATTGGCTCAGAATAATGTGTCCGAGTGGAGTGACATGTCTACCCGTGGACTTTTGTTTCGGTGAAATAGCACTATAAAAATCCAACTAAGAATGTTGTTGTAGTACAAGGCGGACATCATCATCATCATTTCATCGAATGTCACTTGTTCTCTCCATGATATAGCTGAAAATTGCTCATTTAGAGCTAACAAATTATCGCTCACTCACTCATTTGTGTTTTGGTAGCCTGGAAGTGTTTAATAACATTAATACTCAAAACATAAACAGCAGATATTTTTTTTTATTTAACATTCGACATTAACTACAGTTTCATATAGTTATAAATCTAGTTTTAAATATAAAATCATTTAATTTCTATCACAGAATATTGCTTAAATTTTGCTCAGCAGTATCTCGTAACACATCTGTCAAAAATTGTGTTTTATATATATGGCACGCCAAATTCCTATAAATTAGCAAGCTTAAGTATTCGATACGGAAACAATGGTTTACGAATGGAAACCATTTCCGAAAGACATAGTATAATTTCCATTTGAAATGTATAATTTTCTTAAATGTAGGCCTCTTACTAATGCTTTGTGCAAAACGATGCTTGAAAGAAAATAAAACCACATTGACGATCGGAGAATTAACCAATCACATCGTGTTTCATAACTTCCTAACATTTTTTGTTATTCTTGTCTACCTTCTAATTGAGAAATGGTGCCCACTAATATGATGATAAGAGCAAGCTATAGCTTGACAAAAATAATGTCTTCAATTCAAAAAGAATAATAATAACTTATATAAACACTAATTACAATTAATTGTGTACTAAATAAGTGTTTAAATCATGTACATTTGTATCTTTAAATAAGTAAAGAAAAAAAATTAAAACTAAAGGAAGCTATTGTTGTTTTCCTTCAGTTTGTGGGATTATGGCGTGCCCTACATATATAAATGGACGGAATGAATTTATAAAAGAGGCAAATATGTTATCAGCACGCGTTGAAGAATGTGGTGACACAGGAAAATTTAATATACATTTGTATCACTAAACATCAAAACATGCATTGTCTGTATATCAAATTGTATATGAAAAAAATACGGAACTTCGGTATATATTAAATGTATTTGGAATTTATGTTACATTGGTTGAAATACTTGGTAGAAAATGAAAATGCTAAATTATATTTGGCAAAATATGAATAAAATAAATCAAGATAGCACTATATCATGATGAATAAAGATTTGTGTAGTTCACTTCTATGAATGGTTTTACTAAAGTACATGTACATAGCAAAATAAACGTTAATAGTATATGAAGAACTTCATCCTTAGTAGCATAACAAGTTATAGTTTCATTGATTGAATATGTAGCACGGCATAACAATGATTTTTTTCAGAGTAAGCAATAGTGACATGTTTGAAATTTTTCATTCATTCAAAAAAGGGACTCAGAATATAGGGGCTTAGGTAGCTGTAGCAATTTAATTCACTTTTCCAGAAATAAATGACACTTTTAATAGTGTGCATGTTTAATTTTGTTTCCAAGTGAAAATGGAAAAATACAAATAGTAAACAAAAATCGTTTACTTTATTTTTTCTTAATTTGGCAGTGTATCGAAAATCTTTTCCTATTTTAGACATATGAAATACTCGGTAGTCTCCCTTTTTTAAAACATAAGATGTCCATTGCATGTATTATCTAATCAGCAGTAGCCATCTCTCAGTACTCATGGTTTTAAACGAATAAGTAAGTATACAATTCGGAAAATATATAACAATTTCTATAGAAACTGTCACTGTTTTAGGTATGTAGTAAACAAGGTTATACATTATATATAGAGCCGCATCGGTGGGGTAATGGTTAACGTACCCGTCTTTACTGCAGTAGATCGTGGGTTCGAGCCCCGGTCGGATCAAACCAAAGACTATAAAATTGGTATTTGTTGCTTCTCCGCTAAGCACGCAACATTAAGGAGAAAGAGCAAAGACTGGTTGGCTCGGAATCAGAATAATGTGTCCGAGTGGATCGACATGTCTACGCGTGGACTGTTGTTTCAGTTCAGCTTATAAAAATCCTACTCAGTATGTTGGTCTAGAATAAAGCGGACCTCATCATCATCTCATTGAAATTATATAGCTGAAAAATTGCTGAATTGGCGTTAAACAACAATCACTCACTCTCTACTCATTTTATATAATATAAGATATTTATTTTATTTTTAGCTGATATCTGCTGTTAAATGATACTCACACATATGTCTATAGCTAGAATTAATTGCATAACAGACAAACAAAAATTATGTTGAATTACGATAAATTAAATAATAGTTTTATTAAGCAGATTCAAAATGAACCATTGTAAAAACAGATTATTATCATTATAACAAAATTGTGAGATTTACATATTATTAAATATCTGTGTGAAATCATACATTATATTACAAAAATATTTTTTTATTTGTTTTACAATTAATAACATAATTACTTCAAATGAAAACGTTCAAGGTCAATGGGTTTTTTTTATTATGAAAACTTAATATGCAACAACTCTGAAATTATCTCAATTAAAAATGCCCTCTCAATGGAATAAAATTCCATTAGTATGACAATTAAAATAAATGTCAAAATCATATGGTATTATGAATTGTATATGGCTACACAAAATAAACAGCATTATTTCATAAGAATGTAAGATTCCATCCCTACTGCATAATTAAGTGATCTATAATGTTATCATTTAGTTTGTATGTAAATAATAAAATACAATGAAAAACAATTATTTATCCCTGGTTACTAATGACAACTATATTTACTGTTTGAATTACGAAATTATTTCAAAATTATGTAAATACTATGAGTATTATACCCATAACATAAACTGATATCTGGATGGCAAATGTCATTATTATAATGGATCTCTCCTCATTTACATGATTGCACTATTAGTTTTTCTTCTACATTTTAATAGATTTACACACAGCACTGTTCCCATTCCAGTTTCGGTGTCCATACACCAAGTGAACTTTGCATCATGCCGTTATATGTTGCTGGAAATGGATAGAAATATTTATTTATTTATTCAACATACTGAACACTTGTGAAATAAAATAATGTGAACAATATCGACTAAGACATGTGTTTTTCATCCGGTATAAAATAAAATAAATAAATGTAAAATTTACTTTGGTTTAATCGTGTTGGTTTCTTTGTTTGTTTCATGCTAGAAATTGTTATGTTTCATACACATTCTAACAGAATATTTTGTTATGTGACTTAATATGGGTGAATTGTGATAAAATATATAGATTCTTTATAACAAACATTTCACATGTATGGCAGGCGATAGGCACAAAAATGTGAAATACCAGGTTTCTCTCACAGAAGCCGTTGCTCAATCTCTTTTGGTTTTGTTGGAGTCCGATCTTTTGTAATGTTTTTTTCGTTCGACATAGATGTGGATGTTTTATATATCCTGATTTCGATAATTTGTACTGATCCGTCTGATTGTAATTTTATCGCGTTGATCATGCAAATATAGGTCAACGTTCACATTCGTTAATTGTTCACCGGCTTTTGTTTGGTTTCTACTTGTGTTTCACATGCGTTTTGTCTATTCCACGTGATATTTTACATGTGGCATGTCGTGCATTTATGAAGGCTACTTAATTATCAAGAAATGTCTGTAACAAACGACCATACCCTTAGAGACTATTGTATTGATCTGAAACCAGCTATCAAGATGAACAATTTGTGGGCTCAAATTATTTGAGCTATTTGATTTGCCAAGCCTTCCCTATAAGCATTATTGACAAGACATACAATATCCTAAGAGATTTTCGTTCGTATGAATTCAAACACGTGTTGTATGCACATTTTTCTAGGTTAAAATGTACGTTTTTTAACAAATAAAACTAAAATATGCATCAGATAATTTAATGTGTATATATCTACCTCCCCAGTTTGATGACTGGTAGCTAGAATGTGGTGCTGATGGATCATCCAAATTTGTTGTTGACCATGGTACCCGTTTAGAAATTTGGAATGATGATTTATCTCGTGACGTCAGATACGTATCATGTGACGTAGATAACCAGGTGTCACCACCATCTTTACTCAATAGTGTACTTTCTTTATCACTTGCGTAACCAAACCATTTGTTATCTTCTGGGTCATAGCCTAACACACTACCAAGAGCACCACTTAAGCCTTTATTTCAAACATAAAAAGAAGAAATATATAGTGCCAATATCTTACAAGGTACCGAGATGGTGAAAGTCATATTAAACCTGAAATTGTAACAACACATTTTCAATATACAGACTCAAATATACAAGGATCTGTTTGAAGATGTTAATATTGCATGTAATCAACTAATGTTGGATTGATTCAGAAAGTATATGGCTCACATCATGGCAGGTTTAATTCATAAAATATCTTTTTTTTCTTTTTGCCGATATGTATTTGGAATATGAACTTTCCACAATGGAATGGGCATACAGATCAATGTAAAAAGGGAGATAATAGATCCGGTTTGACGATTTTGCTAAATAATGAATACCGACTACTCCTAGCACACTACTGCTCATTAAAGACCATACAAGATGTCATTTACATGCCATGGAATGTGGGATTCTCCAATCACAAGGGTCTCACCGGATGTCTCTATCAGATGGGTGGGAATATTGTAGCTACAACAACTAGGCCAAATTATCCACATATGTCCTACCGTATTCTACTTTCCACAATAATTGAACATGCTGGCCTCAATAAAAAAAAAAGCCTTATATTTATCAATAATCTGTTCCTGGTTGATTTTAGATGTTGATAAGCGATTTATTGTTAAAAGAATTAAATAGGAATACATTCCCATCTGTTGTTTATAATCCAAATATTCTAGAATCATTAGTTACAATGTTATTTTCATAATATTGATTGTGTTTTTACTTTATTTGAATAGCATTGACGTACTTCCTCTAACAGATTTGTAAGATTGGTACATTGTGTAGTTGTAAATCCGTTCCAATGACACATTCCTCTACCCATCACATTCCGATTTCCATCCAGGACCCGGGTGGCTCAATGAGTTAGGTAGTTGGATTACCTAACAACTCATACAAGCCTATCACCAATACGGCGTGGGTTCGCGCCCGACTTTGTAAATTACAAAAAGGGTGCACCCGACTCGCAGCCGCAAGTGATAAAGCTTACCAATTGCTTGTCCATGGTCGGTGGTTTTCTCCGGGTACTTCGGCTTCTTCCAACACTAAAACTGGTCGCCATGATATAGCTGAAATATTGCTGAAAGTGGCGTTAAACACAATAAATCAATCAATCAATCCGATTTGAATCCTCGCTACATCGCCCCATAAACCAAATTCAATACCATATTTCTACCTACATTTATTGGCATATACTTACGTTTAAAGGTTGTACCGTTGGTAGTGGAATAGCACGAAGGTGGAGAATCTTCACTAAAGTGGAAACGATAATAAGTTACTATTATGATTTGCTAATTCATTTTTTGTTAAAGGACAATCAATTAAAATGCTGACATAGAATAAAATAATCTTAGCATACCTGTGTAGCTTTAATCATACAGATATATCTCAATTATTTGACTGTATATTATACAAATTGATTTAGATATGATTCGATGATGAATATGGGAGGAAAATGAAGATGGGACCTCATTTTATATTTTGATTGAAATTATGATCAGCAAAACAAACTCATATATCTTAAGTTGAAATACATCCGGGTCTTTAGGTGTTGACTCTCTTGACATTTGAATATCATGATGTTTACATGGTCAATTGTCAATCCCAGTGAACAGAACTTTTATCATTGTATTTATCTTTTAACTTTTTTTGATAGCACACTGGTGAAATTCTAATGTTTCAAATTCATGCAACACGTTCCCAAATTTTTCTTCGTTTTTGGCCAATTACACGTTTTCACGTTTTCAGTTTCGTTCTGTGGTGTACGTTACGATTTTCACATAAACACAATGTTCGGTTCGTCTCTACTCCCACTTGTTTTGTCGGAGGTCATGTTTTATTAATGTTCGTCTCTACTCCCACTTGTTTTGTCGGAGGTCATGTTTTATTAATGTTCGTCTCTACTCCCACATGTTTTGTCGGAGGTCATGTTTTATTAATGTTCGTCTCTACTCCCACATGTTTTGTCGGAGGTCATGTTTTATTAATGTTCGTCTCTACTCCCACTTGTTTTTTCGGAGGTCATGTTTTATTAATGTTCGTCTCTACTCCCACATGTTTTGTCGGATGTCATGTTTTATTAATGTTCGTCTCTACTCCCACGTGTTTTGTCGGATGTCATGTTTTATTAATGTTTGTCTCTACTCCCACATGTTTTGTCGGAGGTCATGTTTTATTAATGTTCGTCTCTACTCCCACTTGTTTTGTCGGAGGTCATGTTTTATTAATGTTCGTCTCTACTCCCACATGTTTTGTCGGAGGTCATGTTTTATTAATGTTCGTCTCTACTCCCACATGTTTTGTCGGAGGTCATGTTTTATTAATGTTCGTCTCTACTCCCACTTGTTTTGTCGGAGGTCATGTTTTATTAATGTTCGTCTCTACTCCCACTTGTTTTGTCGGAGGTCATGTTTTGTTAATGTTCGTCTCTACTCCCACATGTTTTGTCGGAGGTCATGTTTTATTAATGTTCGTCTCTACTCCCACTTGTTTTGTCGGAGGTCATGTTTTATTAATGTTCGTCTCTACTCCCACATGTTTTGTCGGAGGTCATGTTTTATTAATGTTCGTCTCTACTCCCACGTGTTTTGTCGGATGTCATGTTTTATTAATGTTTGTCTCTACTCCCACATGTTTTGTTGGAAGGTCATGTTTTATTAATGTTCGTCTCTACTCCCACTTGTTTTGTCGGAGGTCATGCTTTATTAATGTTCGTCTCTACTCCCACATGTTTTGTCGGAGGTCATGTTTTATTAATGTTCGTCTCTACTCCCACATGTTTTGTCGGAGGTCATGTTTTATTAATGTTCGTCTCTACTCCCACTTGTTTTTTCGGAGGTCATGTTTTATTAATGTTCGTCTCTACTCCCACATGTTTTGTCGGAGGTCATGTTTTATTAATGTTCGTCTCTACTCCCACTTGTTTTGTCGGAGGTCATGTTTTATTAATGTTTGTCTCTACTCCCACATGTTTTGTCGGAGGTCATGTTTTATTAATGTTCGTCTCTACTCCCACTTGTTTTGTCGGAGGTCATGTTTTATTAATGTTCGTCTCTACTCCCACATGTTTTGTCGGAGGTCATGTTTTATTAATGTTCGTCTCTACTCCCACTTGTTTTGTCGGAGGTCATGTTTTATTAATGTTCGTCTCTACTCCCACATGTTTTGTCGGAGGTCATGTTTTATTAATGTTATTTGTATTTATTTACGTGTACTGGTGTCCAACATAATTTTCCTATCATATGATGTTCGTGTCGTTTACCAATAACACAGCGGGTGTCACTATTGCAGAAGGAACTGCTCACCCTTCTAAAATACCTCAGTTAACCAACTGTTTTAGTGGGGTGCGTGTTACAAAATATTTAGTTTTCTGTGTAGTGCGTTGTGGATAATTATTTTTTGCCCGTTTGTCATTTTCCTTTAGCCATTGCATTGTCTGTCCTTCTCCGATTTACTCCTTCTGATTACCCGTCGGTTATCTTCAAACTTTTCTTTATTATACAGGATTGAATGACGACAATAACATAAACGTATCAGTATATATTGGGGGATTTGTATTATCAGAATTGCAATGTTTTGCTTTAGTAAAATCGTAAATAAGCATAATTTCAGACATAGAACAGTTTTGGAGATATTACGGTTCAATTTCTAAAAGGTCAGTACATATATAAAACTAGTTAAATATGAGAACCATGTAGATGAAATGAAAGAAAAGGTCATCTCAATTTGTGTTATATACATATTTGAAGGTTTACACCATAACAAGAGCAACTTTATAGTATCCAAATTAATATGCAACTATCACAACATTCTCCCTGAAAGATCCCCCATACATTTAACACATCATAGTACCTACTCCTCTTAGCAATACTTTCTGAAAAGAGGGTCATACACTTGTCTAAGTAAGGAAGATTATAAGAGGACAAAACGTAAATCATCATGAATTGTTTGGAAAATACAGTTTGGTTTCTAATGTAAATTTGTATGGACTGAAGTAGTTAAATGTAAAAATCTTTACCTGGTGTTATGATTGGCATAATTGATGTCTATTGAATAAGCTTCTATATGTGCCTATGGTCTTTAGGAATTTCAGCAGTTTGTCGGTGACTTGCAACAGGTCGGTGATTGTCGCCGGGCTAAGATCATCTTCTTTCTTAATAATTACAAACATTTTCTATATTTTCTGGTCGTCCCGTATCATTATCTCCAATAATAAAATAGAATACTTACATTGTTGGATTAACATCACATGTTATAAGTTTCCCATCCCCGACACCAAAACTACGGTCATAGTAATCTATAAAATATAAGAGAAATATCGTTAAAAACAGAATAAGTACGATCATATACCCTTGTCTTAACCAATGTAATCCAAGATATGACGAATTTGATTATAGTGTGTCTAACTCGTTGATGGAAAGGTACATTATTGAAAAATGGGAGGAGAGTGTCTATGTTGTTTTACTTGGGAGAAGACTGTCTAAGTTGTTTAACTTGGGAGGAGACTGTCTATGTTGTTTAACTTGGGAGGAGACTGTCTATGTTGTTTTACTTGGGAGGAGACTGTCTATGTTGTTTTACTTGGGAGGAGAGTGTCTATGTTGTTTTACTTGGGAGAAGACTGTCTATGTTGTTTTACTTGGGAGGAGACTGTCTATGTTGTTTAACTTGTGAGGAGACTGTCTATGTTCTTTTACTTGGGAGGAGACTGTCTATGTTGTTTTACTTGGGAGGAGACTGTCTAAGTTGTTTAACTTGGGAGGAGACTGTCTATGTTGTTTTACTTGGGAGGAGACTGTCTAAGTTGTTTAACTTGGGAGGAGACTGTCTAAGTTGTTTTACTTGGGAGGAGACTGTCTAAGTTGTTTAACTTGTGAGGAGACTGTCTATGTTGTTTTACTTGGGAGGAGACTGTCTATGTTGTTTTACTTGGGAGGAGAGTGTCTATGTTGTTTTACTTGGGAGAAGACTGTCTATGTTGTTTTACTTGGGAGGAGACTGTCTATGTTGTTTAACTTGGGAGGAGACTGTCTATGTTGTTTTACTTGGGAGGAGACTGTCTAAGTTGTTTAACTTGTGAGGAGACTGTCTATGTTGTTTTACTTGGGAGGAGACTGTCTATGTTGTTTTACTTGGGAGAAGACTGTCTAAGTTGTTTAACTTGGGAGGAGACTGTCTATGTTGTTTTACTTGGGAGGAGACTGTCTATGTTGTTTTACTTGGGAGGAGACTGTCTATGTTGTTTTACTTGGGAGGAGACTGTCTATGTTGTTTAACTTGTGAGGAGACTGTCTATGTTGTTTAACTTGGGAGGAGACTGTCTATGTTGTTTAACTTGTGAGGAGACTGTCTATGTTCTTTTACTTGTGAGGAGACTGTCTATGTTGTTTTACTTGGGAGGAGACTGTCTATGTTGTTTAACTTGGGAGGAAACTGTCTATGTTGTTTTACTTGGGAGGAGACTGTCTATGTTGTTTTACTTGGGAGGAGACTGTCTATGTTGTTTTACTTGGGAGGAGACTGTCTATGTTGTTTTACTTGTGTCTTATTCTTTTGTCTTTTTGAACAATAAAACATGTTTAAGGTAAGAAAGTAAAAATGAACCAAATATATTGGTTCATTTCTGTAAATTTGTTCAAAATATGTGTACATGATATTGCATTGATTTAGAAACCAATTAGAAATGTGCGATGCTCTTTGTTGGCAAGTATATCACCAGAATCGCTTAATTATGTGTACATGATTGTCATAATGTTCATAGATGGTTAATTCGGTAAAAGAAAGCACATTTCTTTTTTTGGTCAATTGCTACAATGTTTTTCTTTTCTTTTTCGTTAATTGCTTGCATAAAAAATGAAGATGAACTAAGTATGTGTGATGGGTGTCGAAAGAATAATATTTAAGTGATTAATGTAAATGACTGTACTCATTACTTGTTTATTCCTTTACAAAAACAAACAAAAATACAAGAACATGTCATTAGAAATATTTATTGGACGCTTATCAATATGTCTTGCAACATGCTGCAAATCATAACAACATGGGTTTTTATTGACGACAAAAGCAGATTATAATTACAAGTATTAGCATCGAGCAATTGTAAGACACCGTATTGTAATCGTATCAGTCAATTATGACCACAGCCAAGCCCTTTTAGTGGAAACCGTTATTGTATTATTGTGTTCTCCAATTAAACCTTTTTCATCGTTTGATTGCAAATTTTCTAAATTAATTTGGTATATTTCTTAGAAAATAGTATATCATGTATGAACACCATTTAATACATATAATAAGGAACGTTTGAAGGAAATTCATTTTGGTCTATCAAATGTCTATCAAATGTATACAACATGTACATGTACATCAATTTTACCTGTAGGAAAAGCTCTCTTTGGTGCAGCTGCACATATATCTGAAAGTATTACATTCAAAATGCTAACCCATTTATATAGACAAGAGTATGAACAATAAATAATTACATAGACAAGAGTATGAACAATAAATAATTATATAGACAAGAGTATAAACAATAAATAATTATATAGACAAGAGTATGAACAATAAATAATTATATAGACAAGAGTATGAACAATAAATAATTATATAGACAAGAGTATAAACAATAAATAATTATATAGACAAGAGTATGAACAATAAATAATTATATAGACAAGAGTATGAACAATAAATAATTATATAGACAAGAGTATGAACAATAAATAATTATATAGACAAGAGTATGAACAATAAATAATTATATAGACAAGAGTATAAACAATAAATAATTATATAGACAAGAGTATAAACAATAAATAATTATATAGACAAGAGTATGAACAATAAATAATTATATAGACAAGAGTATGAACAATAAATAATTATATAGACAAGAGTATGAACAATAAATAATTATATAGACAAGAGTATGAACAATAAATAATTATATAGACAAGAGTATGAACAATAAATAATTATATAGACAAGAGTATGAACAATAAATAATTATATAGACAAGAGTATAAACAATAAATAATTATATAAACAAGAGCATAAACAATAAATAATTATATAGACAAGAGTATAAACAATAAATAATTATTTCAAACATTCCTATTTCGTCTCTGTTTCTACGAATTTACGATTGGATTTTGGAGCTGTTCTGACATGATTTTGGAGCTGTTCTGACATGATTTTGGAGTTGTTCTGACATGGTATTTTGGAGCTGTTCTAACATGATTTTGGAGCTGTTCTGACATGGTATTTTTGTTCTTTATTTTATGTATAACATATATATTGTTGAAACCGCTCCAATGTTTATCGTTTAATGCGTGGTTGTTTCAGAAACTGGTCATTAGTCTACTGTTTAAAAAAAACATGTTAATTCATTCTGGCATAACTTTTATCTAGCTACTATCACGATACCTCTGTCATGGTGAACGTGGCGTTTCCGATTTATTGGCATGAAATGTATATTTATGCTGTATGTTAAAAATAAGGATTATGTTAAGGTTTTCGGTCGCTTTTGTCATTGTGGGGTTTGTGCTGTTAAATGTTTGTTGGACTGTTGTTTCCCACTTTTAATCTGTTAGCAGTTAGTGCATGAACAATCATGTGTATGTTTATCCTTAAAGTGTATCTTTCACTGTTAAATTTAATCGTTATATATTTGGATAGGTTTTGTAGGAAACTTTAAACAATATTCAAGAAACCAGTTCGTATGCTAGCATGTAGTGTAATGATTTTCCACTTTGTATCTAATATTGCATAATAATAAACTACATTTTGATCTTCCTTCTCGGCAAGTAATAGATGTGGTAGAGATTCTGCAGTAGATGAGTAATGTTACTTCACGCGTGAAATTAAATTCTGAAACATTTTAAACAGACATATAGAATCTAACACGTTGCCGGTGTTTGATTTTATTTCTCACTTTTATCAGTAGTTGTGTATTGTTTGACAGCTATGTACTTTTAGCAGACGATCATGTAAACAATGTGAGTTATTTCCCCTTCATGTCAATCAAAAAAGTAATTCCGTATTTTTGTGTCTTGCGTGAAGGTTATTATGTAATAATATGGCTGATTGTTAGGATTTGCGTGTTTATAAAAGATTGAAAACTTATATACAGTGAATTGTTTATTTTAAAAAGGAAAAGCATGGATAATTCGGGGGGCAGTTGACATGTACAGCATGTATTTGCCGGTAAAACGCACGTGATTTTTTTGTCTTGCACTAGTGCAAGATAAGAAAATCTCACATCGCTAAAAATAGGAACTGGTATGTCTCAAACGTGAGAAATTGTTGTCCTAAAATGTTTTGTTTTTAATTGCGCGACTCTGATATAATATATTCTCTTTGTATTAGCATCGACAAGAACCATTTGACCTTAAAGGACAAACAGAAATAGAAAAGTTTGGAGTAGACACTGACACCGGTATTAAGATAAAAAATAAACATTAAAAGTTTTGAGTAGACACTGAGACCACTATTAGGATGAAAAATTAAAGTTTGGAGGAGATACGGATATCGCTTTTATGATGAATATAAAAAACAATTTAAAAGAGACACTGGTACTACTTTTAGGATGAATAATAAATGTTATCAAAAGAGATCAAATTAAAACAAACCAAATACTATGGTCATTAATTATCTTGTTAAATTCAGAATCAATATGAACGCATACTAAAATATTGTGCAAATATCTATTACTTTAAAATCAATGTATCCCATAATAAACTTGTAAATAGTCGCCAGAAACGATATAATGTTTTCAAAATTATCTAAGCTCCAGGCAAAAATAATGATGTGCATTGTTTTATTGATAGCAAAGTAAAATAAAATACCACCCCTAGCAATAATCAACGTAAATTAATAAATTGTACATTGGAACTTGTATATCGAATATCAATTTTTATCACCAAGAATAATGCCTTTTACAATCCTCTAATTTTAATATGATGAATGGATCCCTCTTTCCAGGATATTGCAAGTTCAAATAAACATCACATCAATCATAGATGTCTTTAAAACACGTTAAAAGTAAATCAATCGCTAGTTTTACCTGAAGGGTATCGGCATGTGTAAATATTAAACAGAAAAAATTAACTCTGTGAATTGCCCAATTGACGTAGAAAAAAAATATGAATAATTGATAGAGAACTGAAAGATTGAATTCATTATTTTTGCGTTTCCAATTTTATCGTCGAGGAAATTTGAGTGTTGGTTTCAAAATTAAGTATCCTGCTATTTGCTATTACCACTGGATACAGGGAAAAGATTAAAGTAAATATGTTATTAGATTAATCAAGCATGTAGTGTTTGAAGTTAGAAAGCAAAAAAATATTATATTTAATCAATTGTAATTGCTTAAGCAAATAACCCTCTGATTTTCCAGGCGTCAAATGAAAGAGTGACGCATTCAAATATAAGACTTCAATGAGAATAATTAATGTATTCCATTCATTTGTGGGCGAGATTTCGTTGCTTAACGCCACGTGAGCATTTTTTCTGTTCTATCATGGCGAGCCATTTCCATTTGAGAGCATTAAGTTTCGACTATGAAATTCACAAACAATGAAATTATGAACCAATGGAACAATAATATAATTTGATTATAGCACATATTCATCTCTGGAATAATTTACCCCAATATATCAGAGATTCACCTAGTAATTGCATATTAAAATCTAGATTAAAAACTTACTATAACAATTCAGTAAAACCTCCTAAATATTTTTCGTTTGGGTCACGTCTGGCAAATATTCTACATACACGTTTAAGGCAAAATTGTAGTAGCTTAAAATGTGACCTTTTTAGATGTAATTATATCTGATGGATTCTTGTTATTGTAACTGTGACAGTTATGTGGAAGACAATAAACACTACTCACACTGTAAATTGTTTGTAAATCAGAGAAATGTAATGTTGAACAATATTAGAGATATTGGGTTAGATATATCCATTAACAATATATTGTATGGAAATTCAGATTTTGCATATGATGTTAACTGCTCACCTTTTGCAGCTGTTCACAGATACATAATAGACACTAAAAGTCTAATGTTTATGTACTCCTTACTCATCTGACGACAACGACTCAACATCAATCACACTATATCTTGCAGTATTATGTCATTTTTCTCAAATAATTATGAACTAAATAATGCTATGTTTTTGTAATATATTGTCTACTTAATGATTTATATGTAACGGAGAAGACCTCGTAAGTTTATAACTTGTGTCTGATCCATTGTCTGTATTTGTTTAACAATAAAATATGTTTAAAGTATTACAATGAAGAAAAAATATTAAATTAAAAAAAAAGATAAAAAACGAATATATAATAGATAAATGATTGGTACATGTATAAGGTGTTTTATTGCTCATTAATCTGCACGAAGGATGAAACAAAATCAATTTATACGGACCTTATGGGTTAGGGTTATGGTGTTTAACGCCACTTTCAACACTATTTCTGTTATATTGTGGCGGTCAGTTTTATTGGTGGAGCAAACCGGAGTACCCTGAGAAAGCCACCGACATGCCGCAAGTCACCGACAAACTTTATCACATAACGTTGTTTGGAGTGTGACTCGCCATGAACGGGATTCGAATTCATAACTTCGCAATGGTGATATGCACCGATTGGATATGTAGTTGTAAATCCAACTAAGATAGGATCACAACCACGACACATCCGGGCCTTATAAAGGTGCAAGTACTCAGGTAGCAATTTAATTAGAATGGCATTGATCAAATATCAGAATGGTCATTACCATCCCATCCCACGAAATAGGACCATTTTTTTAAAAACACTATTGCCATTTAGCATAGCATTAGCAATGATGATCTAGAAAGAATTTAACTATAAGAAAATAAGATGAAAGAATTCAAAGATATTAAAAGTTAATATCAGGCAGCTAAGATTTATTAAACACAAATCTTGTAGAAACTAATCAAACCAGTTCAACTAGCAGATTTATCCTTGTCAAACTTTACAATTTCACAACATATTTTCTGGTAGATTTGTCTTTCACCATATTTACATTGCATTCACAATTTCAAACGACAGAAATATTGATATGCTGAACATGTTTATCAAATTAGTCTCTTCATGGCATTTTGCGTTTGCATTTGGCTATATATGAATCAAAATGTTCATCATTTGTGCAGAATCCATATTGGTAACGCAATTTAATGCATGTATTTATAAATATATTCACGGGACCATCGTTGTCGTGATCGTATGATAGTTAGATTTACAACTACATATGTAATCAGTGCCTATCACCACTAACGTTGTGACTTCGAATCCCGCTCAGGCAAGGTGTACTCGATACAACAATACATTATAAAGTTTGTCAGCGACTTGCGCCAAGTCAGTGATTTTCTCCGGGTTCTCCGGTTTTCTCAACCAATAAAACTGACCTCCACGATATAACTGAAATATTGTTGAAAGTGACGTTAAACACCATAACACTAACCCCTATAAATATATTATATTATAAGTTATTTGTACAGTACCTGAAGGTGCATCCGAAGTTACGTAACAGCCAAATAATCCAAATTTGACAGCTATATCTGGAGGGCCACCAACAGCATTATCTTCTGTTAAATATATTCTAAGATAACGAGCTTGAACCAACCGTGGTGGATGAACCATCGTTTCGGTAAAAGGAACAGTTAGCGTAACCTACAATGAAGATTAAAAAAAAAGAGATATATGTGTTCTCCGGCTGTTATGTTAATTATGCAAATAATTAAAAAAAGAAATACGATCGAACCATCTCGACGAGTTGAAGCCGAGTAAGTGACGCCAAGTGAACAATTTGTCAGCGATACCATGGCGTAAGCAATATTAAATATAAAAATAAAAAATTAGATATCTTATTTAATGCGTACGACGTGTGTCTAAAATAACCCTCATCATGTCTGCTCACAGATAAAAGATTGGAAACCAAAACAATTTAAAAGCTTTTTTCCTTTTTTTCGAAACAAATTACTATTATTATCAGTTTTATACTATACCAACATGTTGATTTTAGATTTGCATTGTGCCATCTCACTAAAAAAGTCAGTCCTCATATAGACATATCTCCCTTCACTCGGACACATTATCCATACTCCGAGCTCAGCATTCTTTTATCTTTATGCTTTTAATAATTAGCAAAGTAGCAACAAATGCAAATTATAAAGTCCTTGGTTTGATCAGAATGGAGATTGATCCCACTACGTAACGCACCCGAAGGGATCACACTCACCATGACACCACAGAGGCAGTTTGTCTACATAAAAAAAACCTTACTATTATATTTCAAATGATTCCAGTTATTAGGACGAATTGATATTTTCCCTTGACTCTATCACCTCACCGACAATATTGTTACAGGATTTGATTACATGAGTAACACGGCGAGTGTCTTATAAGAAGCAGTACTTTTCGTGGACATATGCCCCCCCCCTCCCCGGTGGGGACTGTGTAGCCCATCTTTTTAATTTTCTTAGTTGACTTGTGTTTTCTTGATTTGTTATTCTTCGTTCTGTGTCTTGTATGCACATTGTTGCCAGTGTCTCTGGATTGTCCATTATTGAAAGGTTATTCGTTTTTCTCAAAGCTCTATTTAGCTAACAATTGCTATGAAGGAACCATATTCTTACTGCGAGTTATCCAAGAAAAATCCGAGTTAATAAAATTAACTCGACTAACTTGAGTAAAAAAGAAGACCGAAAATAGTGGACAATTTCAGCAACTACAATAACACGTATTACTCTTACGCCATCAAACCTCAAACTTTAATTCACCAAAAAGCAGTAGAGAACCTAGGTATAGTTTCGTTTAAATAAACGTTAGAGAATACCTAAGGGGCTGCAAAAATGGACAACCCAGAAAAACTGGCAACATTGGGTACACAAGACACAAGACAAAGACACACAAAACAAAAACACAACACAATATGTGTTGGACACAAATATACGTAAACAAACACAAATATACGTAAACAAACACACATAACGTAAATAAGACATGAGCCCTCCTACAAACAACTGGAGGTAAAGACGAACCGAACATATTTTTATGTGGAAATCGTAGTATCTATTCGGAAATCCTGTCCTATATATGAGTGTAGCATCAGTTATTCATGTTGTTGCATACTAACTATGCATGCTTAGGCTTAAAGGTCAAGTATATCATATGACGTTTCAGTTGGATCCAATTTGGGTTTTTTTTAATATCTAAATATTTGTATGTAGTGTCTCATTACATAATCGTTGTATGTAAATTACTTCTTATTGAGTTAATAAACTATTGAATCTCATTGTTTAATTTCCAATTATTATTTATAAATAAAAATCTCTGTAATCAATAATCAAAGAAACGCTATTTATGCATATAAGCGAATTTCGACATTTAAAATAATTAATATGGTAGTCTTGTCATGCACGTTTGCATCTCGCTGTTGACATTGATTTAAAATAATCAATATGGTAGTCATGTCATGCACGTTTGCATCTCGCTGTTGACAGTGTGTTCGAACCTCACGTGGAGTCGAGGTCGGAGGGACGTACTAATTTAGTTCGAATAGACTATTTGCATATTTCCGACTTGATTCAAAAATTATTCGTTTTTACACGTTTTTGTAGGAGTTATTTCCCCTTAATGCGGGTAAGATGGTCCCTTTCATGGAAAGATCAGTGAAAATAACACATCTTTTCCCCATAATCTGTACACAATTTAAATGTTGTAACAATTTGTGAATTTTCTATTTGCTCAAAAACATCATCTGATATTCACAAGGTTCAAATATCTACAAAATATATGCTCAAATTCTTTGTTCTGCCCGTGGCTCTTGCTAGAATGGATGCATTACATAAGGGAAATAGCTCCTATAAAATAGAATAAAAACGTCTAATATTGAAATCAAATCGGGAATGTGTAAAAGGTCTATTTCAGCCTATTCGAGCTATGAGAGCAATTAATAGCTAAGAATTACTATAAACGGGTCATATTCGTACTTTGATTTATCCGAGTTCGAGATATGAAAGAAAGACAAAATATAATTATTCTACTTACAATATTTCCATTTTGCCATGCGTATCCATCATCACTGTATGTCATTGTCAGTTTAGTAGGATAATGTGCAAATCCACTTCCATGCTGTACAATTATTTTTGTTACTAAAGTTTTATTTCCAAAATAAACTTGGAAAAATCGTAGGTTGTCAAACAATGTGCCTCTTTTAAACGCACCCCATGCTATAATTATAAAAAGAGAAATACTTTACTAAACAAACAAAGGACACTATTCGAAATATTGGATTAAACTGCTTAAAGTGACAGTGTCCACGATTTTTCATATTTTTTAAGTTTGACAGCAACTTGAAAATAAGATAGATAAATCAATAAAATGACAAAATAACCATCTCAGATAAACAGAAATTTGTTTAATTAGATGTAATTAAACATCGTCTACTGGCCAAGCTCATGAATTATTCATGACCCATTGACCCAGATTTATCAAAACACAGATATGCATGATGTCGTAAGCAGTTTATTTAACCTATCTTTAGACTAAAATGTATAATTCATACATGTTTAAGGATACATTGCTCATACTTACCTATAAGAACACAATTTATCAATTAAAACTCAGTCATTTTTGTAACAATTTTAGTTTGTAAACAACATACGCTGTTTCAAACCGATTCCGCGCGTGTGAAGTTCATCATACAGAGGGGGAGTTATCTTGATTGACTTGAATTAGAGTAGCCCAGACACAAATTGCTTGGTAACACATTTCCTCCGAAATATTTCGTGAAAACCACTTTTCGATGTTTTTGGCTGTTTTAAATGAATTTTTACTCACATCTTTTCAAGCTTGGGAGAAAAAATCCGAATTAAAAAATCTGACAAAATCGTAGACACTGTCACTTTAAATTATAATCTAATTAAGCTCTTGGATAGATAGACAATAGTAGTGCAGTGTCTTAAAATACAAAGTGTATGTGTACGAGGCTTAAAAACTGTGATAAAGGCGAGGTACACCAAGTCTTCCCCCAGTTTTGCACCGAATAATATAAACTTTATAGTTTAAGACATTATATTAATATTGTGATTATCCTTCAGAAACAAATCAAGCTAATCCATCCACGTTTATATTTTGAATCAAAATTGAAATATTATATTATTATATTATATATTGAAATTATATAATTATCCCTTGATTGTCCCTTTTGATATTTTCAGCCAACATGAAATGAACTGGATTTACAACTAGCTTCCCAAAGCTCAACATTAACATGTGACAGGGGTACCAAAAAAGCTATTATTTCGGTCAGTGACAGAATAAAAAATATCTGCATGATAAGTGCAGGATAAATTAAGATATACAGATGCGCATTATGCAATGTAAGTGAAATTGTGGCTATATCCAATTTGTACTTCCATATTAACACATCCACTGGAAGAAGTGTTTATATGATATTGCTTGTGTTGTTTAATAGGGTATTCGATTTGTTTAAGACTGATATAAGATTAACCTATATTGTAGCGAACGCAATCCTTAACCATAGGTTAAGATAAACATGATTTCTCCCACAGCATTACTTTGTATCATAAATAAATTCGACCACCAAATCGTATTTATTTGCTTATCCGTATACTTGTAAAAATAAATGTATGCATATATAAAAAGTATATACCCGACGTTCCATTTATTCGTCCATGAAAAGATGGTCTAGCAGGATCGTCTTCAACCGATGAAAATATCTGACAATCATCTATTCGCCCATCTTCCATGCCCAGAGACTCTCCACACACTGGAAAATTAGAACAAAAAATGCAAAACGCACAAAGTTAATAATAATACAAGGAAATCCGTTTAATATCACGTCGGCTTACGGCTTCTGATTGCCCTTTTGGTATCTTCAAACTTTTTTTGTATTTCTCTTGCATATCACTGTGAGGAAGTTCATAACACAAATATGAATGCCATACGGCAGCATGAAAACAGTTTGTTTTCATTTGACCCACACAAAACAAAAAACAACACACAAGAACATGTCGGGAAACAAGTCGGATTTGAAAAAAGCATTAACGATGGACACATACATAAAGATTATGGCAGACCTCGTGAAATCCATGGTTTTATTTTATTATTTAGGCTTTCCATAACATATGTTTGAATAATTAAAAAGACAAATGTATCCCAGTATAAAAAAAGAAATTGTGACAACGATAGATTTACAAGCCTTGACCATCAATAGAGTAATAATGTATGTTTTGGATATGATACAAGGATTTCACACCAGTGATTGTTTTCTGATAAGAATAGTTTAAAGATATCAAAGGGTTAATCAAGATCCGTGAATCGAAGAATGACAGACAACACAATAGCCAAAAGAAAAAGGACAAAGGATACACAATGATCTACAAAACACTATACAGAAAACTAAAGATCGAACAACACGAACCCCACTGAAAACCGGGGGTGAACTAGGGAGCTCTGAAAGGGTTAGCAGTTCCTGCTCCACTAATGACACCCATCGTGTTACTGTTAAACGACACGAACATCATCTGACACCAGTATTCGTAAATAAATACATAATTGGATAATTGATTACACGTACCTCCGCTTTTTATAACAGTTGTACTGAAGTTGACTTGTTGTATATCAGAAATGAAATATTCATCTGCTGTGTAAGAACTTCCTGTCTTAGGAAACATATATGAACCCGCCTGATACGATAAAACTGTTTTGTCTGTAAAAATATCTTCTGGTACTGTCACAGATGTGTTTGGTACCAGTGTCAATACCATGGAAACAACATCACAAAACAGAACTGTGTCAATCTATAAAACAACATACATTTATGATCTGAGTGTAGAATTCAAATAAATAAAATGTTCTTTAAATGGTTTGGCTAGCTTAGCCCCGCCACTCTTTAAATTAAATTAACTCTTTACTGAAGTGCATGTACTAAGCCAGCCATGTTAGCGTTCGTGCTAAAGATACCAATTTTGCCGATGTTTCTACACTATTTCTATTAGATTTCGGAATTGTTCTGACGGAGTAGTATTTTTTTTTTACTTTTCATTTTTTTAAACTTTAAATTAATAAGCAGATGGCTATGAAATGTCATGTCTACTAAGTTATATTTCTACGTTGATATTATCTCTGCTGGTACACAATGTGTGCTGGTACACAATGTCTGCTGGTACACAATGAGCTGCAACAAATCTCTTCGAACACTTCAGATAAGAAATTTTATAGGACTTTCAATGAGAAAAACCCAACAAATAGCAATTAAATTTGTAAATGTATTGTAATCTATTATATGTTTGATTTCCTAGACGACACTTAAATGTCAAGTCTTCTGCTGTTGTGCCAGGAATGTGGAATCATAAAGCGTCCGTGATGACTACGCCATTGTGTGTCAATATTACCGTAGATTGATTGATGATTGATTGATTTGTGGTGTTTAACGCCACTTTCAGCAATATTTCAGCTATATCATGGCGAACAGTTTTAGGGGTGGAAGAAGCCGAAGTACCCGGAGAGAACCACCGACCATGTGCAAGCAACTGGTAAACTTTATCATTTACGGCTGCGAGTCAAGTGCACCCTTTTTTGTTATGTACAAAGCCGGGCGCGAACCAACGCCATATTGGTGATAGGCTTGTATTAGCTGTTAGGTAATTCAACTACCTAACTCATTGAGCCACCCGGGCCCCTAATATTACCGTAGAGAAATTACTAATAGATATGAAGGATGAAGCTCAAAAGCAAGAACTGACTAGTAATAATAACACTTTCTTGAATAACACAATTTATCATGCTATACCAGAAACGTGTCGTACGCAATACATAAGTACGTTTTTATTTATAGATTAAACACAATTGATACAGAATAAACATTAAGCCCCCAGTCATGAATCAAAGAACTCAAAAATCGTTTTTTACGCCTGATTATTTTTATTATGTGTTTCATCTTGATGAATAATGAATGTGGAAATCTTTACAATCGAAATTCAAATAGAATGCAATTAATTAATTAATATACAGAAAACACAATCAGTAAATGTACAATGGAATTTTAAACATATTGTCATGTACTTCATTAATAATAGGCAAGCCATTTCTGATGCACAAAAAATTTAAGATAAACTGCTTAAAGTAAATACATATCGTGATTCTTTCTCGATAGAAAAAGGCACATACGTTTTTTTTTGCTTTAAATTCACATCCCACTTACTAAAAATCTTGTTTTCCCATTTGTAGTTTGGTTTTCCACGTGGTTGTAGTGATTGTATTCACTTCACGTCGGTCCTTTGATCAAGCCGAAATTGCTTTGTTTTTTGAGACTTAGTATTCTTATTTTGACCAATTGTATGTATGTAAAATATGTCTTGATTTCCATGGTTTTACACCATTGTCTCTATGAGAAGGTATTATTGACTGTTCGTTCTTTTATTCCTATTCTGATATGTTAGATTCTCTAGTTTATTTTGTATCTTAGACCTATTGTCAACATCTAGTACTAGAACTAAATACAGAGTGTATGTGTACAATATGTTTACCTCTATCGTCGCCACTCCATTTTCGTAAGTAACGGAATAAGAAGATATGTTAGCTACAAGACTTTCTGTCATCATATATGGTGGAAGATAAAACAGAACAGTAGCATTAACTGCTGACGCTTCTGATACATTATCATGATATAGGTTGGCCTCGATCACAACGTTTGTGCTAAAAAGGAAACAAAAAATGGGGGAAATTGTTTTCTGCAGAGACAAATAAACCATTCTGAACTGAGACATTGTTCACTAGTTTTGATTGGTTTATTGACAAATAATATTATTGTGATTATGAGTGTAACACCGCCACTTTTAACAATATTTCAGCCATATCGTTGCCATCAGTTTTATTGGTAGAGGAAATCACCGACCTAGCAATATTAACATAAATTTTATAGCATAAAGATGAAACGAGTACATCGCCATATTTGGGGAATCGAACTCGCATATTTAGTTGAAAATGCAACTTCTATGCCATCGTAGCCACAAAGTCATGTGCATTGTGTCATTATGTTGTATATGAAGATTTACAAAAGTCATTAAATGATTCACTTTCTCTGTTCACGAAACAATATATGGAACATATCCAAGAACTAGATATCACAAAAGTCGAAATCAGTTGATCAGATTGTAGAACATTTTCCGAAGAGTCCAATAAATGCTTTGTAATATAAGCAAAACGTTGCACGACGTTTGAGCACATTGGTCCTACATTTGAGCGCAAAAAATCCTACGTTTGAGCGCAAAAAAATCCACGATTGAGCGCATTTTACCTTAGCTATTTACTTGAGAAAAAAAAATTAAAATTATAAAACTTTTAAGAAATTATTATAAAAATGATCTTTAAAAAATTATTAAAAATTATTTTGATAATGAAAAAATTCGAGGTCTTAACAACCCCGCTACAGTCATGCGCACCGAGAAGGGAAAACTTGCGTTAGAACAATACCGCAGGTTAGAGACAGGAGAAATTTCTAGAGCAACTTACATGAAGTCAATGGGGTTGCAATTTTCCGCAAGAACCGATTTGTAAGATTTTAGTCCTATAAAATACATTTTTAAACATTCTTAAATCTATTTCATAAAACATTTTAAACAAATCCTATGATGTTTTTATGATGTGTTTTTTAGTGCTGTAATCTTTTATAATAAAGTATATATATTTTCATTTCTATTTGTCACATTTTTAGATATTAAATTCCCCAGGTAAACCATAGGTAAAATGCGCTCAAACGTAGGAAAAAATTGTGCTCAAACGTAACACACCTAAAATTGAAAATGCGCTCAAACGTAGTGCGCCCAAGCAAAATTGGCCTTATAATTATTATGTCTTACGCCACTAAAAGCAATTTGTGATTTGCTAATTCAAAATAAAAGAATTCTTATTTCAGTAGAAACATTTTATACCAGGTACATTTGCTACTCAAAAATGACATAACTGATTCTACATTCTACTTGGATTAAAAGATATTACTCTCCTTCAATGATCTCAGTATTTTGTAAATAAACATAAACTGTCCTTAGGTAGATATTGATTTGTTTACTTTCATACGGAAACTGTTGTAAATATGTTTGTATTTTTTATATTTATCTATTTACGTGTAATTTGGTTATGAGAATAAAGATATATTCAAGGAATGAATGCTCTAATCTATACTCATTGATATTACATTACATTCCCGGTTTGAAATTAATTGAAATATATAATACAAAATACCGTATAAGTGGGGTTTTTCGCGGGAGCCAAATTTCGCGATTTTCTTCAAAATAGGTGGAACTTATTTTAGCGGTATTTAATTTTCACGATCCTGAGTTTTAACCAGAATCAAATTTAGCGGATTGTCAGTTATGTCAGAATAACATTATATGAATTGTTTAATCAACAATTCAAAATAGGAAATGTTTTAAAATATACTGAGTAAGAGCTTTTTGTATGCGATCGGTATGTTAGAATTGTATGCATGTTCATTAATATAATAATGTTGTGTTAGCAATGACTATGCCAAAATAGTGGTGACGGTTGAAGACATAGTACACGACCCGAAGGGGAGTGCACTATGTCTTCAACCCTGACCACTATATGGCATAGTCATTGCTAACACAACATTATTATTATTATTATGCTGACTGTTATATGTAGACAAAATATATTGAGAACTATTACAATAAAGGAGATCCTGATATTGGTGACTAATATATTGGATCAGATAGTCTTGAAAGTGTGAAAATATTCTTTGTTTTATTTAAGGCTTTAAAAAAAGATTTTTTAAGTTTGAAATTTAATTAAAAAACGTTTAGACGACTATGATAGTTGACAGATTGGATCCGCTCCCTTGCACGTGGACTAGTTTGTCAGACAGCTGAAAACCCAACCTTCTCCGCGTGAAACTGGCATAGTAGATGTACTATTTTCGCATAGTATATCAACGCTATATAATTCTTTGTGATATATGCCAAAATATCGTATGAACTTATATTACAGAAGAAATTTACAGAAAGCATAATAATAGAAAATTGTGTAAGGCCATTTAATATAATTTTGATATACATGTATTAGTACAACACATTTACAGAAATCAAACATATATAAATCTCATTAACAGACTCCGAAACAAAATGTGATCAATTAATTAATACCAAAAATTGTCAGCCTACAGGTAATTAAAAAACCGTTGATTGAAAATGCTGATATAAATTTTTAAAAAGGTGTGTTTACACAGCAACAACTATTCATGGTAATTAGTGCTTTAAAGATAAATTAATTACATGTCAAATAATTTACCATATGCATTGTTTTTGGGAAGTATTTTTCTTCTTTGTGAGATATTTTAAAAGCCTCATTTCAACAACTTTAAGAATGGCAGTGACCATATAAATGTTAAATATTCGATATACAGCCATACTTGGGGAGATAGATCTTGTACAATTATTTAAGAAATATATTTATGTAGTTTTAAAAAGGTGGAAATTTACGCGGTTCTTTTTTTTTTTTTTTTTTTTTTTTTTTTTTTTTTTTTTGCTGATCGATGACTATCGCGAATAAAGCGAAAATTAGGTACCCGCGTAAAAAAAACCCCACTTATTACAATTGCTATTTTTTACATATTTTTTAAAGATAAAAAATGGAAAAAAAATACCTTGTTGACAATGTTCCATTCACAGATGCATCTACTTTCAAAACTGGCTTCTCTGATCCAGTACGTTGTACAACAATATCTTGAACAACAATACATATATAGCTTCCTAGTTTAGCACCAAAACTAAATGAAAATACTGCTTTGTCATCCGTGACTGCATTATCACTGAGGACAATGTCTACCTCAATATTGATTGCATTGTCGTTCTCCTCTACATTACCTCTCCTGTACGATAGACCTGATACAGAAAAAAGACATAATGTATTTGGCTGTATGGAAAACTGTGTCAGCATGAACAATGTCATCATTTTGCAGAATTAAAATAGGTATGCACTATAGCCATTACTGAAAAAGTTCCGAAATGCCCCGATTATTTGTTTTCATTTCATCATTTTGACTATTTCTTGTTCAAAATAAAAACTAATTGAGCCCAACATTTTAATCTTTTCTTTGATCATTTTTCGGTTAAAAATGTATTGATATCTAAGGCTTAAGGTTTATCATTACATGCTTGTTTACAAGAGTACAACACGACAGGTGCCACTAGTCGTGAAGAAACTGCTTTCCGACAGGTGCCACTAGTCGTGAAGAAACTGCTTTCCGACAGGTGCCACTAGTCGTGAAGAAACTGCTTTCTTTTTCGGAGCAACCGAGTTTACCTTCGGATTATCATAGGGGTTCGTGTTGCTCATTCTTTAGTTTTTTGTGTAGTGCTTTGTAGATCAATGTTTGTCCGTTTGACCATTTTCTTTTTGCCATAGTATTGTCTGTCCACCATCTTCGATTTACGGCCTCTGATTACCCCTTTAGTGTCTTTCCAAACAACATAATGTCGAACAAAAGACGATTCGGATAAAATTTCACATGTCATGTCATGTCATAAACAATTGCAAAATCCGGATGAATCAAACAAACCATGATGGAAGCCATGCAATGATTTATGTTCCAATATTACCTACATGACAGTCAGAGACATGGTGTGATAAATCACTGTGATAGACATATCACTCTTCTTAGTGATACCGATATATTTTTTGCTCTGTTTAATCTATTTACTTACTTTCTTGTGCATTTTGAGTGATAGCAAGTAACACTAAATTCTATACAAAAGAAATTTTGAAGATATATTAAACAGAATAAAAGATATATCAGTATCACTAAGATGAGTGATACGTCTATCACAGTGATTTATCATGGAATGTCTCTGACTGTACTGTATAACAGATATGACAATACGTTAATGTAAAGTTATACAATACCTGCATTAGTAACTATTCCAAAGTCTATGTAACCTTTATTATTTTCACAGTTATTCAGTGTTGAATTGAATATGGGTGTAAATGCTATGCTCTTTGTTGCATTTTCATACAGACATTTAATATTCTTTCCAGTAGAAACCAGTCGCATTTTCTTAATGATTGCAAGAGATGTTCCATTAATAGGTAAACTGGCATCCACAATGACCTTGGACGATGACATTGCGGGTAGCTGCATTACCAATGGGAACGATACCGTCTCTCCAACTTTCATCGGGACAGGTGTGGTTGTTGTGTTGACTGTCAAAAGTGTGTCATTGTTTAACAGGATAGGCTGGAAATAAAGCAACAGCTATTGGTATCTGAACATAACAAAATCATTTGAAACTGAAGACTACATATATGTTTACTCCTTCATTTGTTGGTACACATTTTCCTAGTTTCACGAGTGTTTGCTGACATAATTTTGCGTTAGTCAGATTGTCTATGCATTATGTTTGTGGAAGAAGTTATTGGAAAGATAGTACTTAGCACTACATTGCAGGTTGAATGAGTTTTATTCCAGTTTCTTTACCTATCAAATTCGGACAGTTATTGTGCTTCCTGACTTCTTGGCAATTAAATCAAATGTTTCATGACAAATCAACTCATATTTAAAACTTTTCCCATTCATTGCATCTGATCAGGAGTGAGAATGAAATTCAGATTTCTAAAGAGTTTATGTTGTGTTTTAGCTTACATTATGTACATACTAATTGCAGTATATTACCGTTACCTGATGAGTAATGATGTAATACTGTTATACATTATCTTTAAAAAAAACTTGTGGGATCACAATATTACGTTGGCCTAGTTCAAAATAGCGATCGCTTATTCAACACAAGAGGATCACACCTAATTTGTAACCACACATTATTTAATTCTAATGGTGTAAAACGCTGCAATATCTGTATATACGCTACCTACGTCATCTGTTTCGTTTTGAATATTATCTAGTTCTTTTAGTCTAGTATATCTATATATTACACTTTACGTTTTTATTTTCCCTATTTGTCTTTGTTAGCGCAGCCGGTCACTATTTTCGTATATGGACCGGTAGTATATGGACCGGACAGGTACCTGCATTATTTTAGATAAAAAGTATAATATAGCAAATAGTTCATGTCACTTCAGGTCATATGGCAGTATATGGACCGGTCCGTCACCCAAAACATATTATATGGACCTCAGAAGCTTCGGTCCATATAATATTTTTTTTTGTTACGGACTTGTCCATATACTGCCATATGACCCTCAGTGCCATGATCTATTTGCTATATAATATACATACCGATTGTTTCTCTACAAATTGATCGGTAACTGTCAAATTCATTTGTGCAACATATATCTGAGCATCGTTTGTATTTACAGTCACGTGGAAATATACCCCGTCACCATTATTTAGATTAGCATCTGGAAGTACTCGTGCCACTGCCTCGATCTGGATCTAAAAATATCAATGAAAAATAAAAATAATTTCCGCCAATCATGTACATTATGTTTCATTGCAAGAAATCAACATTGTGATATATTGATATAATCCATGTCTATTACAAGTGCTAACTACAACCAGTCATATGGACAATCTATTGGTTCAATACATATAGATATTCATTTCATCTTTGTTTCTATTCTTTCTAATAAGTATTCCCTCCATAGCAAACTGATTTTAGTTAAGTAGCACATATAAATGTGGTATTATCCATTTTTGCTTAAACACAATATTTTATATTATCCTTGTTGAATTGTTTCCACATTGTGGTATTTATGTTTTGTTTTTCATTTCATTAACATACCTTATTATTTTCCTCGGTACCAGTATTAACTGCGGAACTACATACATATCCAAGGTCAATAGTGACGATATCATTATACAGCGAACCAGTCCTATAAAATGAGTTCTTTATTAGAACAATCCCAATACACATAATTTGATATTTCATTTGTAAGGTCTTGTGTTTTCATCAACGCTTTATAATGTTTTGTATCTCCATGCAGTTTTTACGTATGATTATATATTACTATTAAATGAAATGTGTCATTATGAGTAACAGAAGAAAATTAAAAAATATCACTAAATTTGGGAAGTCGTTCAAGAATTGTTTGAATAGCTTCATATTCCATCAATAAATGAATGGCATAAGTCAATAAACATGTTTTTTTTTTCTCTATTGTAGTTAACCACGTCAAGAACATACTTAAAATCAAATTATTTTTGCTTAGTTCTCATGCATATTCATGATTGATCAATGTCCTATTCCTTTATCACGTGTTCCTCTCTCTTATAAGATAATTTTCTATGTCACGTTTAGAAATTCACCACGATCTTTAGTTTTATATGTATATTTTGTAGATCGTTGTTTGTCCTTTTCTCCTTTTTCTTTTGGCCATTGTGTTGTTTTGTGTCTGTTCTTCTTACATATACAGATTCTGATTTCCCCTTTGGTATCTTCAAACTCTTCTTAGTGACAAACACAATCTAAAGTAACATTACTGATATCTTTCAGAAGTTGGATGCAATGATGGCCATATTCATATAGCTATTTCCCTTAGGAAAGCCATGTTTACCTCGATTTTAACAGTCAAATTATTGTCGTGTTTCCCCGTTTGTTAACTGTATTACGTATTTAGTCATTATAATGCCATATTGAAATTTGCTTGAATAAACACACTCAAATCAAGTCCGATCAACTCTAAACATTTATTACTATTTTGCAAACATATTCAATACATTATCTATTCTTAAAGAAACGTCTCGTCAAAAAACGTACATGACCTTCAAACTTCTCCAACGAGATTTCATTCAAATACATAAATCTCATTCTAATGCAATGTTTTAATGATAAAAAGTACTGAATTGCATAGTTACTTATTCATCTATTTACTCACCTGCTTTGAAATGTTGGGACAATAAGATTTTTATCTATACACGGGAAATGAGATCCAACACTGATAACAGCTGCATCACAAATCTCAATCAGCCCACCTGTCAAAACAGGCGTAATAAAACTGACAGATATCTTCTGTATGGTGGCTTCTGGAAGAACTAGGTCAATGATAAATCTCTTTCCTTCTCCTTTGGCTACAGCCGCCTCTGTATCATTTGCAGCAATTTCTCCAATAGAAAACGAGAAACTTCCACTCTGTGATATTGTCTGTATAAATATCAAATATATATTGTATTATTAGATACATCACAATGTTTGTCTTGTAAGTATAAGGCAAAACATACCTGTGTTTCCACTAAAACTACAGAACCTAATTATTAGTGCCTAGCCGAAAGTATTTAGGTCATTGTCTTTTGAATTTAAGATATCTGCATAATTGCGTTTGATTTCAAAATTTCTAAAACTTCGCCACTCAGTCAAAAGTGTGTTTATCTTTAATTAATGACACGTTTTTCTTTATATAATAAAAATAAATTACATCATTATGGCAAGAAAGCTTAAACAGTAATGAAGAACAATTTCATAAAATCAACACAACGAAAACATCTCACCACAAATCTCTGAACACAAAAAAAACCATGACACATACCGATTGAAATTGATATCATAGCTTGGAACAGACACATATATGCGTTGGGCTTAAACCGTTTAATGGGATATTGGCCCTCATATCATGCTTCATAGACCGTTTGCACATTCCCGATCTAGATTTATACATTTTTATACCTTTTTATGCGAGTTATTTCCCTTACGAAGGCAAAATGGTACCTGCTTTAGCAAGAACAACGCAAAGGACAGCGAATTTGATAATGTTACAGTAAATAGAAAATTCACGATAACAATAACAATAGTTAAATTTGGACAGATCGTGGGTATAATATGTTATTTTTATTGAATTTTACGTGGAAGGGGAACTTTTTGCTCGCCTTAAAGGGAAATAACTCATGTAAAACAGAAATTTGCTAGTGGCCTGTTGTGGACATACCGTATCAAATCCTGAAGTATTTGAAGTTGCTTCTATATTGTCATTCAGTATCGTCTGTGGACTAGCACCAGTTGTTGTGGTGACTTCAACAGTGAACGAAAATGACGCTCCATCTGCTGCATCACTAGATAACTTGACAATTATCTCAAATATTAAAGAATTGCTATCAAAGAAATCGTTAGACGACACAGATGTAGTACCTAAAATAATAAATAATACACATAAAATTAAAATGCAAAAAATATCTAAAATAATTAATAATACACATAAAATTAAAATGCAAAAAATACCTAAAATAATTAATAATACACATAAAATTAAAATGCAAAAGATACCTAAAATAATTAATAATACACATAAAATTAGAATGCAAAAAATACCAACATTTATATAGTTCAACGGGTGTGGAGATCTGTTCTGTGTTTAAATTCATTTTTCCGGCTTTGTCGGATCGGGATAGATAAAAGAATTGTCCCACATTTTAATGGCTGCATTTAAAAAAAATGGTGTTCAAATTAACTACACACAATTATACCTTGCAGCGTACTTAATACACGTATATTTTTGTGTAATTAGTCTGAATCTAAGTTGGACAAATTTATGTTTATGCAACTAAAAAATAAATAAAATTAACAAAGTAATTCTACCAATCCATAAATAATTACGTCAAACCAAAGTCAGTTAAATTTAAACAACTGCGCGTTTCTTGCAATATATGTAGAGAATGCTACAATCTGACCAATGTGAAATTCAAATTTCGAAGATTCTGAGTTCAAGACATTTAGCTCTTAATTGGCTTTCCAATTTTGTGACTTTGAGTATTACGTTTTGCCAGAAACGAGTCATGCATACTAAATTAATTATCTACGTTCAAGAAACGACTCATGCATACTAAATTAATTATCTACGTTCAAGAAACGAGTCATGCATACTAAATTAATTATCTACGTTCAAGAAACGAGTCATGCATACTAAATTAATTATCTACGTTCAAGAAACGAGTCATCGTGTGCACTAATAAGAAATCTACAATTTTTTTTCATCATAGAAAGAAATTAGAGATCCACCGATTTAAGTGAACACTTAGAAATATATGGTTATGGTCAATAGAAAACTTTCCCATTCAAAATATGAAACATAAAGACTTGCTAACGAATCTCACTTGTTCCAAGTTTTTAGACCTAAACTGAACAGTAACATTCTATAATATATACCATAAGAAAAGCTTGAAGATACCAAACGGGTAATTAATCAGAAGCCGTAAATCTGAGATACCAAACAGGTAATCAGAAGCCGTAAATCTAAGATACCAAACAGGTAATCAGAAGCCGTAAATCTAAGATACCAAAGGGGGTAATCAGAAGCCGTAAATCTAAGATACCAAACAGATAACCAGAAGCCGTAAATCTAAGATACCAAAGGGGGTAATCAGAAGCCGTAAATCTAAGATACCAAACAGGTAATCAGAAGCCGTAAATCTAAGATACCAAACAGGTAATCAGAAGCCGTAAATCTAAGATACCAAACGGGTAATCAGAAGCCGTAAATCTAAGATACCAAACAGGTAATCAGAAGCCGTAAATCTAAGTAAGATACCAAACGGGTAATCAGAAGCCGTAAATCTAAGATACCAAACAGGTAATCAGAAGCCGTAAATTTAAGATACCAAACGTGTAATTAATCTGAAGCCGTAAATCGAAGAAGGCCGGACAACACAATGGTCAAAATAACTTAGTTATACATTTCTCTTTGAATAGTGCTTAATAGAAATGTTCTGTCAATTTATTGAATGACACATACCTGTGTTTGTAACGACTCCCATTACCAAAGTGGCTTTTGTATTTCCACCATTTGCATGTGGTTGGTAAGTGGCTTCTATCGTATTATTGACACATGGATAATTGTCTCCAGCAACTTTTAAACGTAACCCACATATACTAAGTCCCTGGAGTGAAGATGTTACTACGATTTTCAAATCAGCACTTTCTCCTGGTGTTATCTTCGTTAACAGGCTATATATAATTGGCATACCAATAGGGATTGTTGTTAAGGTAGAATTCCGATTCAAGCTGGTATATACACTTGTGATCTGTGATAGAAAAAACTTTTGCATCAGGTTGTTAAGACATTAGATATGTACAAAGAAATGCATCAATAATAAACACTATTAATTTAAATTGTACATAGAGATGCTGGCTTTTTTTTTGTTAAGATCAAAGAAATGAATACTTACAGTTATATATACAACATTTACATTGTAGCTATATCAAGTACTACAGTAGTCAATACAATTGTGATTTGATTTGATTTTTGGTGCTTAACGCCACTTTCAGCAATATTTCAGCTATATCATGGCGACACATTTTAGTGGTGGAAGAAGCCGGAGTACCCGGAGAGAACCACCGACCATGGGCAAGCAACTGGTAAACTTTATCACTTGCGGCTGCGAGTCGAGTGCACCCTTTTTTGTAATTTACAAAGCTGGGCGCGAATACACGCCGTATTGGTGATAGGCTTGTACGAGTTGTTAGGTAATCCAACTACCTAACTCACTGAGCCATCCGGGCCCTTCTATACAATTGTATATTGAAATAAGCGCAATTTATTAAAAAAAAAAAAAAAAAAAAAAAACCAACGCTATGTTGAATTTGAAATAAAAATTTTAATGATAGAATATCTTTAATATTATTATTATTATTATTGTTATTTCTAGTATTATAAAAATGTCATTTAAAGTTTTGTTTCACCATGCATTTATTTTATCGACAATATTATGCGATTCGTTTATAATGAAACAACATGACAATTCACATCTTGTTCGCAAATACCTTTTGGAATCTAAATATATTAAAAATATTTGTTTCTGACTATAGAATGAATTCGTTTTATCCGAAAATTTGATATATCAATGTTCGTAAAGTGAAGTGAAATGTAAAACAATAACGGGTTAATTTAACATAAGTGTAAGACACCATTAGAAATTGCTATTACAGTAATAAATTGGATCAGTTGCACAATCAAGCATTACCATGGACAAAAGTGAAGATATGTGAAACATTTGAATTTTTATTGGATTACATTTATATGGATTCTAAAGGTTAAAGCATGTAACTTACGGGTCCAATACTTGATGGTCGTTTTGCATAAACTGCGAGTTGGCCAACCCATATTTTTATCAAACTATACATGTTTCCAGCACTTATCCACTCTTTAGTCCCATCAACTAAATCTTCGTGATCCTCTACCTGGATATCAAATTCAAACCTCATTATGTCCTCATCCGCGCTATCCACTGCTAGTTTATTACAAACCTTTGGGATGCTTAGTATTGCTCTATCATTACGACCATCATTGTATCTGGAAAAGGAATATTTTATAAACGTTCGAAAACATAACACTTACAGATATATCAACAAGCTTCTACTTGAGGGGCAATCAAATGTAATACAATGTCCTATAAACATCTAATGAATGTTACATCATTACATCGTTATAATCCAGCTTAGGCCCTAAATTCTTTTTCTGCTCCAAATATTTTTACCCATTTGGTTTTCCAGTCTTTTGCCTTTGGGTGTAAACTGTCGAAGATTACTCCACAAACTCACCGTGCGTAATAAATTAGATATCTACGTTTTTCATTTATAAAAAGAGGACGGAAGATGCCAAAATTTTAAAAGTTCGACCAGAAATTATGTAGCTATCTGTATCATTCAATTTCTTCTACTTTCTTGTGTAACGTTCAATTGTAACTTATTTATCTGTGGTTGTCTTCTTCGTTTAAATATGTTAAAGCAGTAGTTGATGCTACATATACTACAGTCATAATGTATACAATTCTACTTAGTTCAAGCTCGAGTTCTAAATTTAGCTCACTGAAGTAACCGACTATGTTACCTACCACAGCTACATGAATCTAACTAATCCGTTATAATGTTTATTTACATGTGAAATTATAATGTATGGTATGTTTTGATGAGTTTACACCACGGATACAATTCCTAGTCTCTTGGCTCTTATTTTAACAATGATGGTTTCTTTTCACTGAAGTTAATATTATGCTGCACGCTTGTATTTTTTTTAATATATCTTTATCGTTTTGTTTGTATCCGCCCATTTAATATAATTTAATTCAATGTTTTTCTTGTTAATATAATTGAAGTAATCTAGTTATTACTCTCTTCAATCTGAGATCATCACAATCACTTGATTGCATGGGCAAGCTTAAGCATACCATTCGAACAACCACATACGTACCTAGAAGAATATGTAAACAAAGTATTTATCCATTCTGGTGCTACACATGGTAAATTTTTACCAACACTGGTTAGTCTAGCTCTACAAATTGATAGTTTAGCTGACGTGTTTCCCAACGGCATGATGGCTTCTATATTCATCATTGGGTACGTTACGTCTCTGTTTGTGGTGACGTCATAGTATACCTTAGTGGCAGCACCCACATTAACGTTCTCCTGTCCATCAGCATATGTCATATTGAAGGATGGAACTGTAGTATTCTAGAAGGAAATATTTACACAAATGTAATTACAATATTGGTACAATGCAAGGCTGCAGACAATAAGAAAGGAGAGGAAATGTAAAAGGGGACAATGTGACTACAAAATGACAACAGCAAATCAATAAAGATATGAGTCGCTTAGGTCATTGACGACTTCTGGCCGTGGGTCTAACACCAATGACGTGACCTTACGCCCAGATACCCACACCCTGTGTTAATGCTTAAAGGAATTTACCCAAGACTGTAAATGTAACTGGTTAGTTCGTTATAATTGTG
This sequence comes from Bathymodiolus brooksi, assembly GCA_963680875.1. NCBI lineage: Eukaryota > Metazoa > Mollusca > Bivalvia > Mytilida > Modiolidae > Bathymodiolus > Bathymodiolus brooksi. Next base: position 82,981,219 of record OY804575.1, read on the forward strand.
CGTGTTTTTCTACCAAAATCCACTTTTTAATCTTTTATTCAATTTAAAATGAATGTTTCCATTTTAACTGATTAAACATATTTTTCTACTTACTCCTAATTCTGGCGCTGGAGATATTCCACTCACATGAAGTGTGACTTTGTGAGATACATCAATTCCTACACCATATCGTATCGTCATTGTGATGTCATGAATAGAACCAACAATAACCGATGCATGTTCTAATGGCGTTACAATTACTTCTAACGCGATTGTATTTTCGGCTGCGCTCCCGGGGGTAAGTGCTAGATTAGTTATACTACCTAGACTAATGGTACCCTTATCAGAATGTGTAGCTCCCACAGTACTGGTATATGCGGGAGTTTTATCACCAGAAATAACACATGGCATATTACCGCCAACATTTATGATAGAAATACTGCATAGCTGGAACATTGGTAAGCTGCTACCAACAGGAGTCTGAACGGTAAGATCATATGTTGAGGTGGTGCCTTCAGGAATTGCCAAATTAAGTATGATTGTTTCAGGTACATCAACATCAACATTGTTATCTGGTTGTAAAATATGTACTATGGTAGGTGGATTCTAAAATAACAATATCAATTTTAGAATGTATTCGTAAAAGCATTTGGTAATGGTTATTTCAAATTATTAAACAATTTCATGACATGCACATTTTGTGTGATGGTGATTAAATTTCATATGATAACAGTAGATAGATTACGATACGTTGACTGATAAGAAGAGTTTGAAGATACCAAAGGGGTAATCAGAATCCGTATATCGAAGAAGAACAGACAACACAATGGCCAAAAGAAAAAGTACAAAAAGACAAACAACCATCTATAAAACATACATATAAAACTAAAGATCGAGTAACACTAACTCCACTAAAAACCGATGGTGAACTCATGTGCTCCGGAAGGGTAGGGAGTTCCTACTCCACATTAAGTATAGAATTATGTGGTAGATTTTGTGTCTAAATGTAATTTGGGATAGTATATCATGTTTATTTACATCAAGGTTCTTTCTTACTACTACACGACCGCTCACTCTCCAGCCTTGGTACAGGCAATTTATATAAAAAGTCATCAACGAAAACCAGGTTAAAATTGTAAATGATCATGTCAAGCTACGTTAATTGATCCAACAATACACATTATTGATAAAACTGGAGAGAGACTCATCATTACCTATATTACATGTAGAATTATATAATTCGAGGCTGAAGGTGATGGCTATGGTATTTAACGCCACTTTCAAAAATATTTCAGTTGTATCGTAGATAATTTGGGTAGTTTCTTATACTAAAAGGGGGAAAATACACACTGTGGACACAGTTACAAAATACAATAGAAAAATCGTATAGACAAGCAAAATAGATACCCCTAGCACACATATACACGAGCCCTCAATTTCCTTGCTTGTGCGAAATTAAGAAGAGATTGAATATACCAAAGGGGTAATCAGAATCCACATGTCGAAGAAGAACAGACAACACAATGGCCAAAAGAAAAAGTACAAAAGGACAAACAACGATCTACAAAACATACACATAAAACTAAAGATCGAGTAACACGAACCCACTAAAAACCAGGGGTGAACGCAGGTGTTCCGAAAGGGTAAGCAGTTTCTGCTCCACTAGTGACACCCGTCGTGTTAATCTAGTTAGAAACCCGGTGATAAGTCATGAAGGAGGAAAGGGCGGGAAGTGTGTACGACAAGTGGAACATATCCGTGGTCATTTGTGACACAGATATTCCATAACTGTCAACCAAGTTTTATGTGTCCAAACCTCTCCTTTTAGTGAAATGATGCAGACATGCCAATATTTTCTACATGCGAGTAAATTGTCAAGCTTCACTTATAACCGAGCGACAGACGTTGTTATTAAGAAAAAAGCCATAATCTTGAGAACATTATATATAACTCATTTAATATTATGTAAATAAACGTTAAAAAACCCCGAAGTGGCAATCAAGAACGGACAATCCAGATACACTGTCAACATTGGATACACAAGATACAGGACGAAGACAAACAAGAACAGACAATCCATCTAGATAAACTGTCAACATTGGATTCACAAGACACAGGACGAAGACAAACCAGAACAGACACTCCATCTAGATAAACTGTCAACACTGGATACACAAGACACAGGACGAAGACAAACAAGAACGGACAATCCATCTAGATAAACTGTCAACATTGGATACACAAGACACAGGACGAAGACAAACAAGAACAGACAATCCATCTAGATAAACTGTCAACATTGGATACACAAGACACAGGACGAAGACAAACAAGAACAGACAATCCATCTAGATAAACTGTCAACATTGGATACACAAGACACAGGACGAAGACAAACCAGAACAGACAATACATCTAGATAAACTGTCAACACTGGATACACAAGACACAGGATGAAGACAAACAAAAAAAGACAATCCATCTAGATGAACTGTCAACATTGGATACAAAAGACACAGGACGAAGACGAACCAGAACAGACAATCCATCTAGATAAACTGTCAACATTGGATACACAATACACAGGACGAAGACAAAAAAGAACAGACAATCCATCTAGATAAACTGTCAACATTGGATACACAAGACACAAGACGAAGACAAACAAGAACAGACAATCCATCTAGATAAACTGTCAACATTGGATACACAAGACACAGGACGAAGACAACCCAGAACAGACAATCCATCTAGGTAAACTGTCAACATTGGATACACAAGACACAGGACGAAGACAAACCAGAACAGACAATCCATCTAGATAAACTGTCAACATTGGATACACAAGACACAGGACGAAGACAAACAAGAACAGACAATCCATCTAGATAAACTGTCAACATTGGATACACAAGACACAGGACGAAGACAAACAAGAACAGACAATCCATCTAGATAAACTGTCAACATTGGATACACAAGACACAGGACGAAGACAAACAAGAACAGACAATCCATCTAGATAAACTGTCAACATTGGATACACAAGACACAGGACGAAGACAAACCAGAACAGACAATCCATCTAGAGAAACTGTCAACATTGGATACACAAGAAACAGGACGAACCAGAACAGACAATCCATCTAGATAAACTGTCAACACTGGATACACAAGACATAGGACGAAGACAAACAAGAACAGACAATCCATCTAGATAAACTGTCAACATTGGATACACAAGACACAGGACGAAGACGAACCAGAACAGACAATCCATCTAGATAAACTGTCAACATTGGATACACAAGACACAGGACGAAGACGAACCAGAACAGACAATCCATCTATATAAAATGTCAACATTGGATACACAAGACACAGGACGAAGACACACAGGAACAGACAATCCATCTAGATGAACTGTCAACATTGGATACACAAGACACAGGACGAAGACAAACAAGAACAGACAATCCATCAAGATAAACTGTCAACATTGGATACACAAGACATAGGACGAAGACAAACAAGAACAGACAATCCATCTAGATAAACTGTCAACATTGGATACACAAGACACAGGACGAAGACGAACCAGAACAGACAATCCATCTAGATAAACTGTCAACATTGGATACACAAGACACAGGACGAAGACGAACCAGAACAGACAATCCATCTATATAAAATATCAACATTGGATACACAAGACACAGGACGAAGACACACAGGAACAGACAATCCATCTAGATAAACTGTCAACATTGGATACACAAGACACAGGACGAAGACAAACAAGAACAGACAATCCATCTAGATAAACTGTCAACATTGGATACACAAGACACAGGATGAAGATAATCCAGATCAGACAATCCATCTAGATAAACTGTCAACATTGGATACACAAGACACAGGACGAAGACAAACAAGAACAGACAATCCATCTAGATAAACTGTCAACATTGGATACACAAGACACAGGACGAAGAAAAACCAGAACAGACAATCCATCTAGATAAACTGTCAACACTGGATACACAAGACACAGGACGAAAAAAAACAAGAACAGACAATCCATCTAGATGAACTGTCAACATTGGATACACAAGACACAGGACGAAGACGAACCAGAACAGACAATCCATCTAGATAAACTGTCAACATTGGATACACAAGACACAGGACGAAGAAAAACAAACACAGACAATCCATCTAGATAAACTGTCAACACTGGATACACAAGACACAGGACGAAGAAAAACCAGAACAGACAATCCATCTAGATAAACTGTCAACATTGGATACACAAGACACAGGACGAAGACAAACAAGAACAGACAATCCATCTAGATAAACTGTCAACATTGGATACACAAGACACAGGACGAAAACGAACCAGAACAAACAATCCATCTAGATAAACTGTCAACATTGGATACACAAGACACAGGACGAAGACGAACCAGAACAGACAATCCATCTAGATAAACTGTCAACATTGGATACACAAAACACAAGACGAAGACAAACAAGAACAGACAATCCATCTAGATAAACTGTCAACATTGGATACACAAGACACAGGACGAAGACAACCCAGAACAGACAATCCATCTAGGTAAACTGTCAACATTGGATACACAAGACACAGGACGAAGAAAAACAAACAAAGACAATCCATCTAGATGAACTGTCAACATTGGATACACAAGACACAGGACAAAGACGAACCAGAACAGACAATCCATCTAGATAAACTGCCAACATTGGATACACAAGACACAGGACGAAGACAAACAAGAACAGACAATCCATCTAGATAAACTGTCAACATTGGATACACAAGACACAGGACGAAGACAACCCAGAACAGACAATCCATCTAGGTAAACTGTCAACATTGGATACACAAGACACAGGACGAAGACAAACCAGAACAGACAATCCATCTAGATAAACTGTCACCATTGGATACACAAGACACAGGACGAAGACAAACAAGAACAGACAATCCATCTAGATAAACTGTCAACATTGGATACACAAGACACAGGACGAAGACAAACAAGAACAGACAATCCATCTAGATAAACTGTCAACATTGGATACACAAGACACAGGACGAAGACAAACAAGAACAGACAATCCATCTAGATAAACTGTCAACATTGGATACACAAGACACAGAACGAAGACAAACCAGAACAGACAATCCATCTAGAGAAACTGTCAACATTGGATACACAAGAAACAGGACGAAGACGAACCAGAACAGACAATCCATCTAGATAAACTGTCAACACTGGATACACAAGACACAGGACGAAGACAAACAAGAACAGACAATCCATCAAGGAAAACTGTCAACATTGGATACACAAGACATAGGACGAAGACAAACAAGAACAGACAATCCATCTAGATAAACTGTCAACATTGGATACACAAGACACAGGACGAAGACGAACCAAAACAGACAATCCATCTACATAAACTGTCAACATTGGATACACAAGACACAGGACGAAGACGAACCAGAACAGACAATCCATCTATATAAAATGTCAACATTGGATACACAAGACACAGGACGAAGACACACAGGAACAGACAATCCATCTAGATGAACTGTCAACATTGGATACACAAGACACAGGACGAAGACAAACAAGAACAGACAATCCATCAAGATAAACTGTCAACATTGGATACACAAGACACAGGACGAAAACAAACAAGAACAGACAATCCATCTAGATGAACTGTCAACATTGGATACACAAGACACAGGACGAAGACGAAAAAGAACAGACAATCCATCTAGATAAACTGTCAACATTGGATACACAAAACACAAGACGAAGACAAACAAGAACAGACAATCCATCTAGATAAACTGTCAACATTGGATACACAAGACACAGGACGAAGACAACCCAGAACAGACAATCCATCTAGGTAAACTGTCAACATTGGATACACAAGACACAGGACGAAGAAAAACAAACAAAGACAATCCATCTAGATGAACTGTCAACATTGGATACACAAGACACAGGACGAAGACGAACCAGAACAGACAATCCATCTAGATAAACTGCCAACATTGGATACACAAGACACAGGACGAAGACAAACAAGAACAGACAATCCATCTAGATAAACTGTCAACATTGGATACACAAGACACAGGACGAAGACAACCCAGAACAGACACTCCATCTAGATAAACAGTCAACACTGGATACACAAGACACAGGACGAAGACAAACAAGAACGGACAATCCATCTAGATAAACTGTCAACATTGGATACACAAGACACAGGACGAAGACAAACAAGAACAGACAATCCATCTAGATAAACTGTCAACATTGGATACACAAGACACAGGACGAAGAAAAACCAGAACAGACAATCCATCTAGATAAACTGTCAACACTGGATACACAAGACACAGGATGAAGACAAACAAAAAAAGACAATCCATCTAGAGGAACTGTCAACATTGGATACACAAGACACAGGACGAAGACGAACCAGAACAGACAATCCATCTAGATAAATTGTCAACATTGGATACACAATACACAGGACGAAGACAAACAAGAACAGACAATCCATCTAGATAAACTGTCAACATTGGATACACAAGACACAAGACGAAGACAAACAAGAACAGACAATCCATCTAGATAAACTGTCAACATTGGATACACAAGACACAGGACGAAGACAACCCAGAACAGACAATCCATCTAGGTAAACTGTCAACATTGGATACACAAGACACAGGACGAAGACAAACCAGAACAGACAATCCATCTAGATAAACTGTCAACATTGGATACACAAGACACAGGACGAAGACAAACAAGAACAGACAATCCATCTAGATAAACTGTCAACATTGGATACACAAGACACAGGACGAAGACAAACAAGAACAGACAATCCATCTAGATAAACTGTCAACATTGGATACACAAGACACAGGACGAAGACAAACAAGAACAGACAATCCATCTAGATAAACTGTCAACATTGGATACACAAGACACAGGACGAAGACAAACCAGAACAGACAATCCATCTAGAGAAACTGTCAACATTGGATACACAAGAAACAGGACGAAGACGAACCAGAACAGACAATCCATCTAGATAAACTGTCAACACTGGATACACAAGACACAGGACGAAGACAAACAAGAACAGACAACCCATCAAGATAAACTGTCAACATTGGATACACAAGACACAGGACGAAGACAAACAAGAACAGACAATCCATCTAGATAAACTGTCAACATTGGATACACAAGACACAGGACGAAGACGAACCAGAACAGACAATCCATCTAGATAAACTGTCAACATTGGATACACAAGACACAGGACGAAGACGAACCAGAACAGACAATCCATCTATATAAAATGTCAACATTGGATACACAAGACACAGGACGAAGACACAGAGGAACAGACAATCCATCTAGATGAACTGTCAACATTGGATACACAAGACACAGGACGAAGACAACCCAGAACAGACAATCCATCAAGATAAACTGTCAACATTGGATACACAAGACATAGGACGAAGACAAACAAGAACAGACAATCCATCTAGATAAACTGTCAACATTGGATACACAAGACACAGGACGAAAACAAACAAGAACAGACAATCCATCTAGATGAACTGTCAACATTGGATACACAAGACACAGGACGAAGACGAACAAGAACAGACAATCCATCTAGATAAACTGTCAACATTGGATACACAAAACACAAGACGAAGACAAACAAGAACAGACAATCCATCTAGATAAACTGTCAACATTGGATACACAAGACACAGGACGAAGACAACCCAGAACAGACAATCCATCTAGGTAAACTGTCAACATTGGATACACAAGACACAGGACGAAGAAAAACAAACAAAGACAATCCATCTAGATGAACTGTCAACATTGGATACACAAGACACAGGACGAAGACGAACCAGAACAGACAATCCATCTAGATAAACTGCCAACATTGGATACACAAGACACAGGACGAAGACAAACAAGAACAGACAATCCATCTAGATAAACTGTCAACATTGGATACACAAGACACAGGACGAAGACAACCCAGAACAGACACTCCATCTAGATAAACAGTCAACACTGGATACACAAGACACAGGACGAAGACAAACAAGAACGGACAATCCATCTAGATAAACTGTCAACATTGGATACACAAGACACAGGACGAAGACAAACAAGAACAGACAATCCATCTAGATAAACTGTCAACATTGGATACACAAGACACAGGACGAAGAAAAACCAGAACAGACAATCCATCTAGATAAACTGTCAACACTGGATACACAAGACACAGGATGAAGACAAACAAAAAAAGACAATCCATCTAGAGGAACTGTCAACATTGGATACACAAGACACAGGACGAAGACGAACCAGAACAGACAATCCATCTAGATAAACTGTCAACATTGGATACACAATACACAGGACGAAGACAAAAAAGAACAGACAATCCATCTAGATAAACTGTCAACATTGGATACACAAGACACAAGACGAAGACAAACAAGAACAGACAATCCATCTAGATAAACTGTCAACATTGGATACACAAGACACAGGACGAAGACAACCCAGAACAGACAATCCATCTAGGTAAACTGTCAACATTGGATACACAAGACACAGGACGAAGACAAACCAGAACAGACAATCCATCTAGATAAACTGTCAACATTGGATACACAAGACACAGGACGAAGACAAACAAGAACAGACAATCCATCTAGATAAACTGTCAACATTGGATACACAAGACACAGGACGAAGACAAACAAGAACAGACAATCCATCTAGATAAACTGTCAACATTGGATACACAAGACACAGGACGAAGACAAACAAGAACAGACAATCCATCTAGATAAACTGTCAACATTGGATACACAAGACACAGGACGAAGACAAACCAGAACAGACAATCCATCTAGAGAAACTGTCAACATTGGATACACAAGAAACAGGACGAAGACGAACCAGAACAGACAATCCATCTAGATAAACTGTCAACACTGGATACACAAGACACAGGACGAAGACAAACAAGAACAGACAACCCATCAAGATAAACTGTCAACATTGGATACACAAGACACAGGACGAAGACAAACAAGAACAGACAATCCATCTAGATAAACTGTCAACATTGGATACACAAGACACAGGACGAAGACGAACCAGAACAGACAATCCATCTAGATAAACTGTCAACATTGGATACACAAGACACAGGACGAAGACGAACCAGAACAGACAATCCATCTATATAAAATGTCAACATTGGATACACAAGACACAGGACGAAGACACAGAGGAACAGACAATCCATCTAGATGAACTGTCAACATTGGATACACAAGACACAGGACGAAGACAACCTAGAACAGACAATCCATCAAGATAAACTGTCAACATTGGATACACAAGACATAGGACGAAGACAAACAAGAACAGACAATCCATCTAGATAAACTGTCAACATTGGATACACAAGACACAGGACGAAGACGAACCAGAATAGACAATCCATCTAGATAAACTGTCAACATTGGATACACAAGACACAGGACGAAGACGAACCAGAACAGACAATCCATCTATATAAAATATCAACATTGGATACACAAGACAGAGGACGAAGACACACAGGAACAGACAATCCATCTAGATAAACTGTCAACATTGGATACACAAGACACAGGACGAAGACAAACAAGAACAGACAATCCATCTAGATAAACTGTCAACATTGAATACACAAGACACAGGATGAAGATAATCCAGATCAGACAATCCATCTAGATAAACTGTCAACATTGGATACACAAGACACAGGACGAAGAAAAACCAGAACAGACAATCCATCTAGATAAACTGTCAACATTGGATACACAAGACACAGGACGAAGAAAAACAAAAACAGACAATCCATCTAGATAAACTGTCAACACTGGATACACAAGACACAGGACGAAGAAAAACCAGAACCGACAATCCATCTAGATAAACTGTCACCATTGGATACACAAGACACAGGACGAAGACAAACAAGAACAGACAATCCATCTAGATAAACTGTCAACATTGGATACACAAGACACAGGACGAAGACAAACAAGAACAGACAATCCATCTAGATAAACTGTCAACATTGGATACACAAGACACAGGACGAAGACAAACAAGAACAGACAATCCATCTAGATAAACTGTCAACATTGGATACACAAGACACAGGACGAAGACAAACCAGAACAGACAATCCATCTAGATAAACTGTCAACATTGGATACACAAGAAACAGGACGAAGACGAACCAGAACAGACAATCCATCTAGATAAACTGTCAACACTGGATACACAAGACACAGGACGAAGACAAACAAGAACAGACAATCCATCAAGAAAAACTGTCAACATTGGATACACAAGACATAGGACGAAGACAAACAAGAACAGACAATCCATCTAGATAAACTGTCAACATTGGATACACAAGACACAGGACGAAGACGAACCAGAACAGACAATCCATCTACATAAACTGTCAACATTGGATACACAAGACACAGGACGAAGACGAACCAGAACAGACAATCCATCTATATAAAATGTCAACATTGGATACACAAGACACAGGACGAAGACAAACAAGAACAGACAATCCATCTAGATAAACTGTCAACATTGGATACACAAGACACAGGACGAAGACAAACCAGAACAGACAATCCATCTAGAGAAACTGTCAACATTGGATACACAAGAAACAGGACGAAGACGAACCAGAACAGACAATCCATCTAGATAAACTGTCAACACTGGATACACAAGACACAGGACGAAGACAAACAAGAACAGACAACCCATCAAGATAAACTGTCAACATTGGATACACAAGACACAGGACGAAGACAAACAAGAACAGACAATCCATCTAGATAAACTGTCAACATTGGATACACAAGACACAGGACGAAGACGAACCAGAACAGACAATCCATCTAGATAAACTGTCAACATTGGATACACAAGACACAGGACGAAGACGAACCAGAACAGACAATCCATCTATATAAAATGTCAACATTGGATACACAAGACACAGGACGAAGACACAGAGGAACAGACAATCCATCTAGATGAACTGTCAACATTGGATACACAAGACACAGGACGAAGACAACCTAGAACAGACAATCCATCAAGATAAACTGTCAACATTGGATACACAAGACATAGGACGAAGACAAACAAGAACAGACAATCCATCTAGATAAACTGTCAACATTGGATACACAAGACACAGGACGAAGACGAACCAGAATAGACAATCCATCTAGATAAACTGTCAACATTGGATACACAAGACACAGGACGAAGACGAACCAGAACAGACAATCCATCTATATAAAATATCAACATTGGATACACAAGACACAGGACGAAGACACACAGGAACAGACAATCCATCTAGATAAACTGTCAACATTGGATACACAAGACACAGGACGAAGACAAACAAGAACAGACAATCCATCTAGATAAACTGTCAACATTGAATACACAAGACACAGGATGAAGATAATCCAGATCAGACAATCCATCTAGATAAACTGTCAACATTGGATACACAAGACACAGGACGAAGAAAAACCAGAACAGACAATCCATCTAGATAAACTGTCAACATTGGATACACAAGACACAGGACGAAGAAAAACAAAAACAGACAATCCATCTAGATAAACTGTCAACACTGGATACACAAGACACAGGACGAAGAAAAACCAGAACCGACAATCCATCTAGATAAACTGTCAACATTGGATACACAAGACACAGGACGAAGACAAACAAGAACAGACAATCCATCTAGATAAACTGTCAACATTGGATACACAAGACACAGGACGAAAACGAACCAGAACAGACAATCCATCTAGATAAACTGTCAACATTGGATACACAAGACACAGGACGAAGACGAACCAGAACAGACAATCCATCTAGATAAACTGTCAACATTGGATACACAAAACACAAGACGAAGACAAACAAGAACAGACAATCCATCTAGATAAACTGTCAACATTGGATACACAAGACACAGGACGAAGACAACCCAGAACAGACAATCCATCTAGGTAAACTGTCAACATTGGATACACAAGACACAGGACGAAGACGAACCAGAACAGACAATCCATCTATATAAAATGTCAACATTGGATACACAAGACACAGGACGAAGACACACAGGAACAGACAATCCATCTAGATGAACTGTCAACATTGGATACACAAGACACAGGACGAAGACGAACCAGAACAGACAATCCATCTAGATAAACTGCCAACATTGGATACACAAGACACAGGACGAAGACAAACAAGAACAGACAATCCATCTAGATAAACTGTCAACATTGGATACACAAGACACAGGACGAAGACAACCCAGAACAGACAATCCATCTAGGTAAACTGTCAACATTGGATACACAAGACACAGGACGAAGACAAACCAGAACAGACAATCCATCTAGATAAACTGTCACCATTGGATACACAAGACACAGGACGAAGACAAACAAGAACAGACAATCCATCTAGATAAACTGTCAACATTGGATACACAAGACACAGGACGAAGACAAACAAGAACAGACAATCCATCTAGATAAACTGTCAACATTGGATACACAAGACACAGGACGAAGACAAACAAGAACAGACAATCCATCTAGATAAACTGTCAACATTGGATACACAAGACACAGGACGAAGACAAACCAGAACAGACAATCCATCTAGATAAACTGTCAACATTGGATACACAAGAAACAGGACGAAGACGAACCAGAACAGACAATCCATCTAGATAAACTGTCAACACTGGATACACAAGACACAGGACGAAGACAAACAAGAACAGACAATCCATCAAGAAAAACTGTCAACATTGGATACACAAGACATAGGACGAAGACAAACAAGAACAGACAATCCATCTAGATAAACTGTCAACATTGGATACACAAGACACAGGACGAAGACGAACCAGAACAGACAATCCATCTACATAAACTGTCAACATTGGATACACAAGACACAGGACGAAGACGAACCAGAACAGACAATCCATCTATATAAAATGTCAACATTGGATACACAAGACACAGGACGAAGACACACAGGAACAGACAATCCATCTAGATGAACTGTCAACATTGGATACACAAGACACAGGACGAAGTCAAACAAGAACAGACAATCCATCAAGATAAACTGTCAACATTGGATACACAAGACACAGGACGAAGACGAACAAGAACAGACAATCCATCTAGATAAACTGTCAACATTGGATACACAAAACACAAGACGAAGACAAACAAGAACAGACAATCCATCTAGATAAACTGTCAACATTGGATACACAAGACACAGGACGAAGACAACCCAGAACAGACAATCCATCTAGGTAAACTGTCAACATTGGATACAAAAGACACAGGACGAAGAAAAACAAACAAAGACAATCCATCTAGATGAACTGTCAACATTGGATACACAAGACACAGGACGAAGACGAACCAGAACAGACAATCCATCTAGATAAACTGCCAACATTGGATACACAAGACACAGGACGAAGACAAACAAGAACAGACAATCCATCTAGATAAACTGTCAACATTGGATACACAAGACACAGGACGAAGACAACCCAGAACAGACAATCCATCTAGGTAAACTGTCAACATTGGATACACAAGACACAGGACGAAGACAAACCAGAACAGACAATCCATCTAGATAAACTGTCACCATTGGATACACAAGACACAGGACGAAGACAAACAAGAACAGACAATCCATCTATATAAACTGTCAACATTGGATACACAAGACACAGGACGAAGACAAACAAGAACAGACAATCCATCTAGATAAACTGTCAACATTGGATACACAAGACACAGGACGTAGACAAACAAGAACAGACAATCCATCTAGATAAACTGTCAACATTGGATACACAAGACACAGGACGAAGACAAACCAGAACAGACAATCCATCTAGAGAAACTGTCAACATTGGATACACAAGAAACAGGACGAAGACGAACCAGAACAGACAATCCATCTAGATAAACTGTCAACATTGGATACACAAGACACAGGACGAAGACAAACAAGAACAGACAATCCATCAAGAAAAACTGTCAACATTGGATACACAAGACATAGGACGAAGACAAACAAGAACAGACAATCCATCTAGATAAACTGTCAACATTGGATACACAAGACACAGGACGAAGACGAACCAGAACAGACAATCCATCTACATAAACTGTCAACATTGGATACACAAGACACAGGACGAAGACGAACCAGAACAGACAATCCATCTATATAAAATGTCAACATTGGATACACAAGACACAGGACGAAGACACACAGGAACAGACAATCCATCTAGATGAACTGTCAACATTGGATACACAAGACACAGGACGAAGACAAACAAGAACAGACAATCCATCAAGATAAACTGTCAACATTGGATACACAAGACATAGGACGAAGACAAACAAGAACAGACAATCCATCTAGATAAACTGTCAACATTGGATACACAAGACACAGGACGAAGACGAACAAGAACAGACAATCCATCTAGATAAACTGTCAACATTGGATACACAAGACACAGGACGAAGACGAACCAGAACAGACAATCCATTTATATAAAATGTCAACATTGGATACACAAGACACAGGACGAAGACACACAGGAACAGACAATCCATCTAGATAAACTGTCAACATTGGATACACAAGACACAGGACGAAGACAAACAAGAACAGACAATACATCTAGATAAACTGTCAACATTGGATACACAAGACACAGGATGAAGATAATCCAGAACAGACAATCCATCTAGATAAACTGTCAACATTGGATACACAAGACACAGGACGAAGACAAACAAGAACAGACAATCCATCTAGATAAACTGTCAACATTGGATACACAAGACACAGGACGAAAACAAACAAGAACAGACAATCCATCTAGATGAACTGTCAACATTGGATACACAAGACACAGGACGAAGACGAACAAGAACAGACAATCCATCTAGATAAACTGTCAACATTGGATACACAAGACACAGGACGAAGAAAAACAAAAACAGACAATCCATCTAGATAAACTGTCAACACTGGATACACAAGACACAGGACGAAGAAAAACCAGAACAGACAATCCATCTAGATAAACTGTCAACATTGGATACACAAGACACAGGACGAAGACAAACAAGAACAGACAATCCATCTAGATAAACTGTCAACATTGGATACACAAGACACAGGACGAAAACGAACCAGAACAGACAATCCATCTAGATAAACTGTCAACATTGGATACACAAGACACAAGACGAAGACGAACCAGAACAGACAATCCATCTAGATAAACTGTCAACATTGGATACACAAGACACAAGACGAAGGCAAACAGGAACAGACAATCCATCTAGATAAACTGTCAACATTGGATACACAAGACACAGGACGAAGACAACCCAGAACAGACAATCCATCTAGGTAAACTGTCAACATTGGATACACAAGACACAGGACGAAGAAAAACAAACAAAGACAATCCATCTAGATAAACTGTCAACATTGGATACACAAGACACAAGACGAAGGCAAACAAGAACAGACAATCCATCTAGATAAACTGTCAACATTGGATACACAAGACACAGGATGAAGACAACCCAGAACAGACAATCCATCTAGGTAAACTGTCAACATTGGATACACAAGACACAGGACGAAGAAAAACAAACAAAGACAATCCATCTAGATGAACTGTCAACATTGGATACACAAGACACAGGACGAAGACGAACCAGAACAGACAATCCATCTAGATAAACTGTCAACATTGGATACACAAGACACAGGACGAAGACAAACAAGAACAGACAATCCATCTAGATAAACTGTCAACATTGGATACACAAGACACAGGACGAAGACAACCCAGAACAGACAATCCATCTAGATAAACTGTCAACATTGGATACACAAGACACAGGACGAAGACAAACCAGAACAGACAATCCATCTAGATAAACTGTCAACATTGGATACACAAGACACAGGACGAAGACAAACAAGAACAGACAATCCATCTAGATAAACTGTCAACATTGGATACACAAGACACAGGACGAGGATAAACAAGAACAGACAATCCATCTAGATAAACTGTCAACATTGGATACACAAGACACAGGACGAAGACAAACAAGAACAGACAATCCATCTAGATAAACTGTCAACATTGGATACACAAGACACAGGACGAAGACATACCAGAACAGACAATCCATCTAGAGAAACTGTCAACATTGGATACACAAGACACAGCACGATGACAAACAAAAAAGACAATCCATCTAGATGAACTGTTAACATTGGATACACAAGACACAGGACGAAGACAAACAAGAATAGACAATCCATCAAGATAAACTGTCAACATTGGATACACAAGACACAGGACGAAGACAAACAAGAACAGACAATCCATCTAGATAAACTGTCAACATTGGATACACAAGACACAGGACGAAGACAATCCAGAACAGACAATCCATCTATATAAACTGTCAACATTGTATACACAAGACACAGGACTAAGTAACACAAGAACAGACAATCCATCTAGATAAACTGTCAACATTGGATACAAAAGACACAGGACGAAGACAAACAAGAACAGACAATCCATCTAGATAAACTGTCAACATTGGATACACAAGACACAGGATGAAGACAAACAAGAACAGACAATCCATCTAGATAAAATGTCAACATTGGATACACAAGACACAGGACGAAGAAAAACCAGAACAGACAATCCATCTAGATAAACTGTCAACACTGGATACACAAGACACAGGACGAAAACAAACAAGAACAGACAATCCATCTAGATGAACTGTCAACATTGGATACACAAGACACAGGACGAAGACGAACCAGAACAGACAATCCATCTAGATAAACTGTCAACATTGGATACACAAGACACAGGACGAAGACAAACAAGAACAGACAATCCATCTAGATAAACTGTCATCACTGGATACACAAGACACAGGACAAAGACAAACAAGAACAGACAATCCATCTAAATAAACTGTCAACATTGGATACACAAGACACAGGACGAAGACAAACAAGAACAGACAATCCATCTAGATAAACTGTCAACATTGGATACACAAGACACAGAACGAAGACGAACCAGAACACACAATCCATCTAGATAAACTGTCAACATTGGATACACAAGACACAGGACGAAGACAAACAAGAACAGACAATCCATCTAGATAAACTGTCAACATTGGATACACAAGACACAGAACGAAGACGAACCAGAACAGACAATCCATCTAGATAAACTGTCAACATTGGATACACAAGACACAGGACGAAGACAACCCAGAACAGACAATCCATCTAGGTAAACTGTCAACATTGGATACACAAGACACAGGACGAAGACAAACCAGAACAGACAATCCATCTAGATAAACTGTCACCATTGGATACACAAGACACAGGACGAAGACACACAGGAACAGACAATCCATCTAGATAAACTGTCAACATTGGATACACAAGACACAGGACGAAGACAAACAAGAACAGACAATCCATCTAGATAAACTGTCAACATTGGATTCACAAGACACAGGATGAAGATAATCCAGAACAGACAATCCATCTAGATAAACTGTCAACATTGGATACACAAGACACAGGACGAAGACAAACAAGAACAGACAATCCATCTAGATAAACTGTCAACATTGGATACACAAGACACAGGACGAAGAAAAACCAGAACAGACAATCCATCTAGATAAACTGTCAACATTGGATACACAAGACAAAGTCGAAGACAAACAAGAACAGACAATCCATCTAGATAAACTGTCAACATTGGATACACAAGACACAGGACGAAAACAAACAAGAACAGACAATCCATCTAGATGAACTGTCAACATTGGATACACAAGACACAGGACGAAGACAAACAAGAACAGACAATCCATCTAGATAAACTGTCAACATTGGATACACAAGACACAGGACGAAGAAAAACAAAAACAGACAATCCATCTAGATAAACTGTCAACATTGGATACACAAGACACAGGACGAAGACAAACAAGAACAGACAATCCATCTAGATAAACTGTCAACATTGGATACACAAGACACAGGACGAAGACAAACCAGAACAGACAATCCATCTAGAGAAACTGTAAACATTGGATACACAAGAAACAGGACGAAGACGAACCAGAACAGACAATCCATCCAGATAAACTGTCAACACTGGATACACAAGACACAGGACGAAGACAAACAAGAACAGACAATCCATCAAGAAAAACTGTCAACATTGGATACACAAGACATAGGACGAAGACAAACAAGAACAGACAATCCATCTAGATAAACTGTCAACATTGGATACACAAGACACAGGACGAAGACGAACCAGAACAGACAATCCATCTAGATAAACTGTCAACATTGGATACACAAGACACAGGACGAAGACGAACCAGAACAGACAATCCATCTATATAAAATGTCAACATTGGATACACAAGACACAGGACGAAGACACACAGGAACAGACAATCCATCCAGATGAACTGTCAACATTGGATACACAAGACACAGGACGAAGACAAACAAGAACAGACAATCCATCAAGATAAACTGTCAACATTGGATACACAAGACATAGGACGAAGACAAACAAGAACAGACAATCCATCTAGATAAACTGTCAACACTGGATACACAAGACACAGGACGAAGACAAACAAGAACAGACAATCCATCTAGATAAACTGTCAACATTGGATACACAAGACACAGGACGAAGACAAACAAGAACAGACAATCCATCTAGATAAACTGTCAACATTGGATACACAAGACACAGGACGAAGACAAACCAGAACAGACAATCCATCTAGATAGACTGTCAACACTGGATACACAAGACACAGGACGAAGACAAACAAGAACAGACAATCCATCTAGATAAACTGTCAACATTGGATACACTAGACACAGGACGAAGACAAACAAGAACAGACAATCCATCTATATAAACTGTCAACACTGGATACACAAGACACAGGACGAAGACAAACAAGAACAGACAATCCATCTAGATAAACTGTCAACATTGGATACACAAGACACAGGACGAAGACAAACAAGAACAGACAATCCATCTAGATAAACTGTCAACATTGGATACACAAGACACAGGACGAAGACAAACAAGAACAGACAATCCATCTAGATAAACTGTCAACATTGGATACACAAGACACAGGACGAAGACAAACAAGAACAGACAATCCATCTAGATAAACTGTCAACATTGGATACACAAGACACAGGACGAAGACAAACAAGAACAGATAATCCATCAAGATAAACTGTCAACATTGGATACACAAGACACAGGACGAAGACAAACAAGAACAGACAATCCATCAAGATAAACTGTCAACATTGGATACACAAGACACAGGACGAAGACAAAAAAGAACAGACAATCCATCTAGATAAACTGTCAACATTGGATACACAAGACACAGGACGAAGAAAAACCAGAACAGACAATCCATCTATATAAACTGTCAACATTGGATACACAAGACAGAGGACGAAGACAAACAAGAACAGACAATCCATCTAGAAAAACTGTCAACATTGGATACACAAGACACAGGACGAAGACAAACAAGAACAGACAATCCATCAAGATAAACTGTCAACATTGGATACACAGGACACAGGACGAAGACAAACAAAAACAGACAATCCATCTAGATAAACTTTCAACATTGGATACACAAGACACAGGACGAAGACACACAAGAACAGACAATCCATCTAGATAAATTGTCAACATTGAGTAAAACAAGACACAGTACGAAGACAAACCAGAACAGACAATCCATCTAGATAAACTGTCAACATTGGATACACAAGACACAGGACGAAGACAAACAAGAACAGACAATCTATCTAGATAAACTGTCAACATTGGATACACAAGACACAGGACGAAGACGAACCAGAACAGACAATCCATTTAGATAAACTGTCAACATTGGATACACAAGACACAGGACGAAGACAAAAAAGAACAGACAATCCATCTAGAAAAACTGTCAACATTGGATACACAAGACACAGGACGAAGACAATCCAGAACAGACAATCCATCTAGAAAAACTGTCAACATTGGATACACAAGACACAGGACGAAGACAAACAAGAACAGACAATCCATCTAGATAAACTGTCAACATTGGATACACAAGACACATGACGAAGACAAACCAGAACAGACAATCCATCTAGATAAACTGTCAACATTGGATACACAAGACACAGGACGAAGACGACCAAGAACAGACAATCCATCTAGATAAACTGTCAACATTGGATACACAAGACACAGGACAAAGACAAACCAGAACAGACAATCCATCTAGATAAACTGTCAACATTGGATACACAAGACACAGGACGAAGACAAACAAGAACAGACAATCCATCTAGATAAACTGTCAACATTGGATACACTAGACACAGGACGAAGACAAACAAGAACAGACAATCCATCTATATAAACTGTCAACACTGGATACACAAGACACAGGACGAAGACAAACAAGAACAGACAATCCATCTAGATAAACTGTCAACATTGGATACACAAGACACAGGACGAAGACAAACAAGAACAGACAATCCATCTAGATAAACTGTCAACATTGGATACACAAGACACAGGACGAAGACAAACAAGAACAGACAATCCATCTAGATAAACTGTCAACATTGGATACACAAGACACAGGACGAAGACAAACAAGAACAGACAATCCATCTAGATAAACTGTCAACATTGGATACACAAGACACAGGACGAAGACAAACAAGAACAGATAATCCATCAAGATAAACTGTCAACATTGGATACACAAGACACAGGACGAAGACAAACAAGAACAGACAATCCATCAAGATAAACTGTCAACATTGGATACACAAGACACAGGACGAAGACAAAAAAGAACAGACAATCCATCTAGATAAACTGTCAACATTGGATACACAAGACACAGGACGAAGAAAAACCAGAACAGACAATCCATCTATATAAACTGTCAACATTGGATACACAAGACAGAGGACGAAGACAAACAAGAACAGACAATCCATCTAGAAAAACTGTCAACATTGGATACACAAGACACAGGACGAAGACAAACAAGAACAGACAATCCATCAAGATAAACTGTCAACATTGGATACACAGGACACAGGACGAAGACAAACAAAAACAGACAATCCATCTAGATAAACTTTCAACATTGGATACACAAGACACAGGACGAAGACACACAAGAACAGACAATCCATCTAGATAAATTGTCAACATTGAGTAAAACAAGACACAGTACGAAGACAAACCAGAACAGACAATCCATCTAGATAAACTGTCAACATTGGATACACAAGACACAGGACGAAGACAAACAAGAACAGACAATCTATCTAGATAAACTGTCAACATTGGATACACAAGACACAGGACGAAGACGAACCAGAACAGACAATCCATTTAGATAAACTGTCAACATTGGATACACAAGACACAGGACGAAGACAAAAAAGAACAGACAATCCATCTAGAAAAACTGTCAACATTGGATACACAAGACACAGGACGAAGACAATCCAGAACAGACAATCCATCTAGAAAAACTGTCAACATTGGATACACAAGACACAGGACGAAGACAAACAAGAACAGACAATCCATCTAGATAAACTGTCAACATTGGATACACAAGACACATGACGAAGACAAACCAGAACAGACAATCCATCTAGATAAACTGTCAACATTGGATACACAAGACACAGGACGAAGACGACCAAGAACAGACAATCCATCTAGATAAACTGTCAACATTGGATACACAAGACACAGGACAAAGACAAACCAGAACAGACAATCCATCTAGATAAACTGTCAACATTGGATACACAAGACACAGGACGAAGACAAACAAGAACAGACAATCCATCTAGATAAACTGTCAACATTGGATACACAAGACACAGGACGAAGACGATCCAGAACAGACAATCCATCTAGATAAACTGTCAACATTGGATACACAAGACACAGGACGAAGACAAACCAGAACAGATAATCCATCTAGATAAACTGTCAACATTGGATACACAAGACACAGGACGAAGACAAACAAGAACAGACAATCCATCTAGATAAACTATCAACATTGGATACACAAGACACAGAACGAAGACGAATCAGAACAGACAATCCATCTAGATAAACTGTCAACATTGGATACACAAGACACAGGACGAAGACAAACAAGAACAGACAATCCATCTAGATAAACTGTCAACACTGGATACACAAGACACAGGACGAAGACAAACAAGAACAGACAATCCATCTAGATAAACTGTCAACATTGGATTCACAAGACACAGGACGAAGACAAACAAGAACGGACATTCCATCTAGATAAACTGTCAACATTGGATACACAAGACACAGGACGAAGACAAACCAGAACAGACAATCCATCTAGATAAACTGTCAACATTGGATACACAAGACACAGGACGAAGACAAACAAGAACAGACAATCCATCTAGATAAACTGTCAACATTGGATACACAAGACACAGGACGAAGACAAACAAGAACAGACAATCCATCTAGATAAACTGTCAACATTGGATACACAAGACACAGGACGAAGACAAACAAGAACAGACAATCCATCTAGATAAACTGTCAACATTGGATACTCAAGACACAGGACGAAGAAAAACAAGAACAGACAATCCATCTAGATAAACTGTCAACATTGGATACACAAGACACAGGACGAAGACAAACAAGAACAGTCAATCCATCAAGATAAACTGTCAACATTGGATACACAAGACACAGGACGAAGACAAACAAGAACAGACAATCCATCAAGATAAACTGTCAACATTGGATACACAAGACACAGGACGAAGACAAACAAGAACAGACAATCCATCTAGATAAACTGTCAACATTGGATACACAAGACAAAGGACGAAGAAAAACCAGAACAGACAATCCATCTAGATAAACTGTCAACATTGGATACACAAGACAGAGGACGAAGACAAACAAGAACAGACAATCCATCTAGATAAACTGTCAACATTGGATACACAAGACACAGGACGAAGACAAACAAGAACAGACAATCCATCAAGATAAACTGTCAACATTGGATACACAGGACACAGGACGAAGACAAACAAAAACAGACAATCCATCTAGATAAACTTTCAACATTGGATACACAAGACACAGGACGAAGACACACAAGAACAGACAATCCATCTAGATAAATTGTCAACATTGGATACACAAGACACAGTACGAAGACAAACCAGAACAGACAATCCATCTAGATAAACTGTCAACATTGGATACACAAGACACAGGACGAAGACAAACAAGAACAGACAATCTATCTAGATAAACTGTCAACATTGGATACACAAGACACAGGACGAAGACGAACCAGAACAGACAATCCATTTAGATAAACTGTCAACATTGGATACACAAGACACAGGACGAAGACAAAAAAGAACAGACAATCCATCTAGAAAAACTGTCAACATTGGATACACAAGACACAGGACGAAGACAATCCAGAACAGACAATCCATCTAGAAAAACTGTCAACATTGGATACACAAGACACAGGACGAAGACAAACAAGAACAGACAATCCATCTAGATAAACTGTCAACATTGGATACACAAGACACATGACGAAGACAAACCAGAACAGACAATCCATCTAGATAAACTGTCAACATTGGATACACAAGACACAGGACGAAGACGACCAAGAACAGACAATCCATCTAGATAAACTGTCAACATTGGATACACAAGACACAGGACAAAGACAAACCAGAACAGACAATCCATCTAGATAAACTGTCAACATTGGATACACAAGACACAGGACGAAGACAAACAAGAACAGACAATCCATCTAGATAAACTGTCAACATTGGATACACAAGACACAGGACGAAGACAAACAAGAACAGACAATCCATCTAGATAAACTGTCAACATTGGATAGACAAGACACAGGACGAAGACAAACCAGAACAGACAATCCATCTAGATAAACTGTCAACATTGGATACACAAGACACAGGACGAAGACAAACAAGAACAGACAATCCATCTAAATAAACAGTCAACATTGGATACACAAGACATAGGACGAAGACAAACAAGAACAGACAATCCATCTAGATAAACTGTCAACATTGGATACACAAGACACAGAACGAAGACGAACCAGAACAGACAATCCATCTAGATAAACTGTCAACATTGGATACACTAGACACAGGACGAAGACAAACAAGAACAGACAATCCATCTAGATAAACTGTCAACATTGGATACACAAGACACAGAACGAAGACGAACCAGAACAGACAATCCATCTAGATAAACTGTCAACATTGGATACACAAGACACAGGACGAAGACAAACAAGAACAGACAATCCATCTAGATAAACTGTCAACACTGGATACACAAGACACAGGACGAAGACAAACAAGAACAGACAATCCATCTAGATAAACTGTCAACATTGGATACACAAGACACAGGACGAAGACAAACAAGAACAGACAATCCATTTAGATAAACTGTCAACATTGGATACACAAGACACAGGACGAAGACAAACCAGAACAGACAATCCATCTAGATAAACTGTCAACATTGGATACACAAGACACAGAACGAAGACAAACCAGAACTGACAATCCATCTAGAAAAACTGTCAACACTGGATACACAAGACACAGGACGAAGACAAACAAGAACAGACAATCCATCTAGATAAACTGTCAACATTGGATACACAAGACACAGGACGAAGACAAAAAAGAACAGACAATCCATCTAGAAAAACTGTCAACACTGGATACACAAGACACAGGACGAAGACAAACAAGAACAGACAATCCATCTAGATAAACTGTCAACATTGGATACACAAGACATAGGACGAAGACAAACAAGAACAGACAATCCATCTAGATAAACTGTCAACATTGGATACACAAGACACAGAACGAAGACGAACCAGAACAGACAATCCATCTAGATAAACTGTCAACATTGGATACACAAGACACAGGACGAAGACAAACAAGAACAGACAATCCATCTAGATAAACTGTCAACACTGGATACACAAGACACAGGACGAAGACAAACAAGAACAGACAATCCATCTAAATAAACTGTCAACATTGGATACACAAGACACAGGACGAAGACAAACAAGAACAGACAATCCATCTAGTTAAACTGTCAACATTGGATACACAAGACACAGAACGAATACGAACCAGAACAGACAATCCATCTAGATAAACTGTCAACATTGGATACACAAGACACAGGACGAAGACAAACAAGAACAGACAATCCATCTAGATAAACTGTCAACATTGGATACACAAGACACAGAACGAAGACGAACCAGAACAGACAATCCATCTAGATAAACTGTCGACATTGGATACACAAGACACAGGACGAAGACAAACAAGAACAGACAATCCATCTAGATAGACTGTCAACACTGGATACACAAGACACAGGACGAAGACAAACAAGAACAGACAATCCATCTAAATAAACAGTCAACATTGGATACACAAGACATAGGACGAAGACAAACAAGAACAGACAATCCATCTAGATAAACTGTCAACATTGGATACACAAGACACAGAACGAAGACGAACCAGAACAGACAATCCATCTAGATAAACTGTCAACATTGGATACACTAGACACAGGACGAAGACAAACAAGAACAGACAATCCATCTAGATAAACTGTCAACACTGGATACACAAGACACAGGACGAAGACAAACAAGAACAGACAATCCATCTAGATAAACTGTCAACATTGGATACACAAGACACAGGACGAAGAAAAACAAGAACAGACAATCCATTTAGATAAACTGTCAACATTGGATACACAAGACACAGGACGAAGACAAACCAGAACAGACAATCCATCTAGAAAAACTGTCAACATTGGATACACAAGACACAGGACGAAGACAAACCAGAACAGACAATCCATCTAGATAAACTGTCAACATTGGATACACAAGACACAGGACGAAGACAAAAAAGAACAGACAATCCATCTAGAAAAACTGTCAACACTGGATACACAAGACACAGGACGAAGACAAACAAGAACAGACATTCCATCTAGATAAACTGTCAACATTGGATACACAAGACACAGGACGAAGACAAACAAGAACAGACAATCCATCTAGATAAACTGTCAACATTGGATACACAAGACACAGAACGAAGACGAACCAGAACAGACAATCCATCTAGATAAACTGTCAACATTGGATACACAAGACACAAGACGAAGACAAACAAGAACAGACAATCCATCTAGATAAACTGTCAACACTGGATACAAAAGACACAGGACGAAGACAAACAAGAACAGACAATCCATCTAGATAAACTGTCAACATTGGATACACAAGACACAGGACGAAGACAAACAAGAACAGACAATCCATCTAGATAAACTGTCAACATTGGATACACAAGACACAGGAAAAGACAAACAAGAACAGACAATCCATCTACATAAACTGTCAACATTGGAAACACAAGACACAGGACGAAGACAAACCAGAACAGACAATCCATCTAGATAAACTGTCAACATTGGATACACAAGACACAGGACGAAGACAAACAAGAACAGACAATCCATCTAGATAAACTGTCAACATTGGATACACAAGACACAGGACGAAGACAAACAAGAACAGACAATCCATCTAGATAAACTGTCAACATTGGATACACAAGACATAGGACGAAGACAAACAAGAACAGACAATCCATCTAGATAAACTGTCAACATTGGATACACAAGACAGAGGATGAAGATAAACCAGAACAGACAATCCATCTAGATAAACTGTCAACATTGGATACACAAGACACAGGACGAAGACAACCAAGAACAGACAATCCATCTAGATAAACTGTCAACATTGGATACACAAGACACAGGACGAAGAAAAACCAGAACAGACAATCCATCTAGATAAACTGTCAACACTGGATACACAAGACACAGGACGAAAACAAACAAGAACAGATAATCCATCTAGATGAACTGTCAACATTGGATACACAAGACACAGGACGAAGACGAACCAGAACAGACAATCCATCTAGATAAACTGTCAACATTGGATACACAAGACACAGGACGAAGACAAACAAGAACAGACAATCCATCTAGATAAACTGTCAACACTGGATACACAAGACACAGGACGAAGACAAACCAGAACAGATAATCCATCTAGATAAACTGTCAACATTGGATACACAAGACACAGGACGAAGACAAACAAGAACAGACAATCCATCTAGATAAACTATCAACATTGGATACATAAGACACAGAGCGAAGACGAATCAGAACAGACAATCCATCTAGATAAACTGTCAACATTGGATACACAAGACACAGGACGAAGACAAACAAGAACAGACAATCCATCTAGATAAACTGTCAACATTGGATACACAAGACACAGGACGAAGACAAACAAGAACAGACAATCCATCTAGATAAACTGTCAACATTGGATACACAAGACACAGGACGAAGACAAACAAGAACAGACAATCCATCTAGATAAACTGTCAACATTGGATACACAAGACACAGGACGAAGACAAACAAGAACAGACAATCCATCTAGATAAACTGTCAACATTGGATACACAAGACACAGGACGAAGACAAACCAGAACAGACAATCCATCTAGATAAACTGTCAACATTGGATACACAAGACACAGGACGAAGACAAACAAGAACAGACAATCTATCTAGATAAACTGTCAACATTGGATACACAAGACACAGGACGAAGACGAACTAGAACAGACAATCCATCTAGATAAACTGTCAACATTGGATACACAAGACACAGGACGAAGACAACCCAGAACAGACAATCCATCTAGATAAACTGTCAACATTGGATACACAAGACACAGGACGAAGACAAACAAGAACAGACAATCCATCTAGATGTACTGTCAACATTGGATACACAAGACACAGGACGAAGACAAACCAGAACAGACAATCCATCTAGATAAACTGTCAACATTGGATACACAAGACACAGGACGAAGCCAAACAAGAACAGACAATCCATCTAGATAAACTGTCAACATTGGATTCACAAGACACAGGACGAAGACAAACAAGAACAGACAATCCATCTAGATAAACTGTCAACATTGGATACACAAGACACAGGACGAAGACAAACCAGAACAGACAATCCATCTAGATAAACTGTCAACATTGGATACACAAGACACAGGACGAAGACAAACAAGAACAGACAATCCATCTAGATAAACTGTCAACATTGGATACACAAGACACAGGACGAAGACAAACAAGAACAGACAATCCATCTAGATAAACTGTCAACATTGGATACACAAGACACAGGACGAAGAAAAACCAGAACAGACAATCCATCAAGATAAACTGTCAACATTGGATACACAAGACACAGGACGAAGACAAACAAGAACAGACAATCCATCAAGATAAACTGTCAACATTGGATACACAAGACACAGGACGAAGACAAACCAGAACAGACAATCCATCTAGATAAACTGTCAACATTGGATACACAAGACACAGGACGAAGACAAACAAGAACAGACAATCCATCTAGATAAACTGTCAACATTGGATACACAAGACAGAGGACGAAGACAAACAAGAACAGACAATCCATCTAGATAAACTGTCAACATTGGATACACAAGACACAGGACGAAGACAAACAAGAACAGACAATCCATCAAGATAAACTGTCAACATTGGATACACAGGACACAGGACGAAGACAAACAAAAACAGACAATCCATCTAGATAAACTTTCAACATTGGATACACAAGACACAGGACGAAGACACACAAGAACAGACAATCCATCTAGATAAATTGTCAACATTGGATACACAAGACACAGTACAAAGACAAACCAGAACAGACAATCCATCTAGATAAACTGACAACATTGGATACAAAAGACACAGGACGAAGACAAACAAGAACAGACAATCTATCTAGATAAACTGTCAACATTGGATACACAAGACACAGGACGAAGACGAACCAGAACAGACAATCCATTTAGATAAACTGTCAACATTGGATACACAAGACACAGGACGAAGACAATCCAGAACAGACAATCCATCTAGAAAAACTGTCAACATTGGATACACAAGACACAGGACGAAGACAAACAAGAACAGACAATCCATCTAGATAAACTGTCAACATTGGATACACAAGACACATGACGAAGACAAACCAGAACAGACAATCCATCTAGATAAACTGTCAACATTGGATACACAAGACACAGGACGAAGACGACCAAGAACAGACAATCCATCTAGATAAACTGTCAACATTGGATACACAAGACACAGGACAAAGACAAACCAGAACAGACAATCCATCTAGATAAACTGTCAAAATTGGATACACAAGACACAGGACGAAGACAAACAAGAACAGACAATCCATCTAGATAAACTGTCAACATTGGATACACAAGACACAGGACGAAGACGATCCAGAACAGACAATCCATCTAGATAAACTGTCGACATTGGATACACAAGACACAGGACGAAGACGAACCAGAACAGACAATCCATCTAGATAAACTGTCAACATTGGATAGACAAGACACAGGACGAAGACAAACAAGAACAGACAATCCATCTAGATAAACTGTCAACATTGGATACACAAGACACAGGACGAAGACAAACAAGAACAGACAATCCATCTAGATAAACTGTCAACATTGGATATACAAGACACAGGACGAAGACAAACCAGAACAGACAATCCATCTAGATAAACTGTCAACATTGGATACACAAGACACAGGACGAAGACAAACCAGAACAGACAATCCATCTAGATAAACTGTCAACATTGGATACACAAGACACAAGACGAAGACAAACAAGAACAGACAATCCATCTAGATAAACTGTCAACATTGGATACACAAGACACAGGACGAAGACAACCAGAACAGACAATCCATCTAGATAAACTGTCAACATAGGATACAGAAGATACAGGACGAAGACAAACAGGAACAGACAATCCATCTAGATAAACTTTCAACATTGGATACACAAGACACAGGACGAAGACAAACAAGAACAGACAATCCATCTAGATAAACTTTCAACATTGGATACACAATACACAGGACGAAGACAAACCAGAACAGACAATCTATCTAGATAAACTGTCAACATTGGATACACAAGACACAGGACGAAGACAAACCAGAACAGACAATCCATCTAGATAAACTGTCAACATTGGATACACAAGACACAGGACGAAGACAAACCAGAACAGACAATCCATCTAGATAAACTGTCAACATTGGATACACAAGACACAAGACGAAGACAAACCAGAACAGACAATCCATCTAGATAAACTCTCAACATTGGATACACAAGACACAGGACGAAGACAAACCAGAACAGACAATCCATCTAGATAATCTGTCAACATTGGATACACAAGACACAGGACGAAGACAAACAAGAACAGACAATCCATCTAGATAAACTGTCAACATTGGATACACAAGACACAGGACGAAGAAAAACAAGAACAGACAATCCATCTAGATAAACTGTCAACATTGGATACACAAGACACAGGACGAAGACACACAAGAACAGACAATCCATCTAGATAAATTGTCAACATTGGATACACAAGACACAGTACGAAGACAAACCAGAACAGACAATCCATCTAGATATACTGTCAACATTGGATATACAAGACACAGGACGAAGACAAACAAGAACAGACAATCTATCTAGATAAACTGTCAACATTGGATACACAAGACATAGGACGAAGACGAACTAGAACAGACAATCCATCTAGATAAACTGTCAACATTGGATACACAAGACACAGGACGAAGACAACCCAGAACAGACAATCCATCTAGATAAACTGTCAACATTGGATACACAAGACACAGGACGAAGACAAACAAGAACAGACAATCCATCTAGATAAACTGTCAACATTGGATACACAAGACACAGGACGAAGACAAACCAGAACAGACAATCCATCTAGATAAACTGTCAACATTGGATACACAAGACACAGGACGAAGACGACCAAGAACAGACAATCCATCTAGATAAACTGTCAACATTGGATACACAAGACACAGGACAAAGACAAACAAGAACAGACAATCCATCTAGATAAACTGTCAACATTGGATACACAAGACACAGGACGAAGACAAACAAGAACAGACAATCCATCTAGATAAACTGTCAACATTGGATACACAAGACACAGGATGAAGACGATCCAGAACAGACAATCCATCTAGATAAACTGTCGACATTGGATACACAAGACACAGGACGAAGACGAACCAGAACAGACAATCCATCTAGATAAACTGTCAACATTGGATAGACAAGACACAGGACGAAGACAAACCAGAACAGACAATCCATCTAGATAAACTGTCAACATTGGATACACAAGACATAGGACGAAGACAAACAAGAACAGACACTCCATCTAGATAAACTGTCAACATTGGATACACAAGACACAGGACAAAGACAAACCAGAACAGACAATCCATCTAGATAAACTGTCAACATTGGATACACAAGACACAGGACGAAGACAAACCAGAACAGACAATCTATCTAGATAAACTGTCAACATTGGATACACAAGACACAAGACGAAGACAAACAAGAACAGACAATCCATCTAGATAAACTGTCAACATTGGATACACAAGACACAGGACGAAGACAACCAGAACAGACAATTCATCTAGATAAACTGTCAACATTGGATACACAAGACACAGGACGAAGACAAACAAGAACAGACAATCCATCTAGATAAACTGTCAACATTGGATACACAATACACAGGATGAAGACAAACCAGAACAGACAATCTATCTAGATAAACTGTCAACATTGGATACACAAGACACAGGACGAAGACAAACAAGAACAGACAATCCATCTAGATAAACTGTCAACATTGGATACACAAGACACAGGACGAAGACGAACAAGAACAGACAATCCATCTAGATAAACTGTCAACATTGGATACACAAGACACAGGACGAAGACAAACAAGAACAGACAATCCATCTAGATAAACTGTCAACATTGGATACACAAGACACAGGACGAAGACAAACAAGAACAGACAATCCATCTAGATAAACTGTCAACATTGGATACACAAGACACAGGACGAAGACAAACCAGAACAGACAATCCATCTAGATAAACTGTCAACATTGGATACACAAGACACAGGACGAAGACGACCAAGAACAGACAATCCATCTAGATAAACTGTCAACATTGGATACACAAGACACAGGACAAAGACAAACAAGAACAGACAATCCATCTAGATAAACTGTCAACATTGGATACACAAGACACAGGACGAAGACAAACAAGAACAGACAATCCATCTAGATAAACTGTCAACATTGGATACACAAGACACAGGACGAAGACGATCCAGAACAGACAATCCATCTAGATAAACTGTCGACATTGGATACACAAGACACAGGACGAAGACGAACCAGAACAGACAATCCATCTAGATAAACTGTCAACATTGGATAGACAAGACACAGGACGAAGACAAACCAGAACAGACAATCCATCTAGATAAACTGTCAACATTGGATACACAAGACATAGGACGAAGACAAACAAGAACAGACACTCCATCTAGATAAACTGTCAACATTGGATACACAAGACACAGGACAAAGACAAACCAGAACAGACAATCCATCTAGATAAACTGTCAACATTGGATACACAAGACACAGGACGAAGACAAACCAGAACAGACAATCTATCTAGATAAACTGTCAACATTGGATACACAAGACACAAGACGAAGACAAACAAGAACAGACAATCCATCTAGATAAACTGTCAACATTGGATACACAAGACACAGGACGAAGACAACCAGAACAGACAATTCATCTAGATAAACTGTCAACATTGGATACACAAGACACAGGACGAAGACAAACAAGAACAGACAATCCATCTAGATAAACTGTCAACATTGGATACACAATACACAGGATGAAGACAAACCAGAACAGACAATCTATCTAGATAAACTGTCAACATTGGATACACAAGACACAGGACGAAGACAAACAAGAACAGACAATCCATCTAGATAAACTGTCAACATTGGATACACAAGACACAGGACGAAGACGAACAAGAACAGACAATCCATCTAGATAAACTGTCAACATTGGATACACAAGACACAGGACGAAGACAAACAAGAACAGACAATCCATCTAGATAAACTGTCAACATTGGATACACAAGACACAGGACGAAGACGAACAAGAACAGACAATCCATCTAGATAAACTGTCAACATTGGATACACAAGACACAGGACGAAGACAAACCAGAACAGACAATCCATCTAGATAAACTGTCAAAATTGGATACACAAGACACAGGACGAAGACAAACCAGAACAGACAATCCATCTAGATAAACTGTCAACATTGGATACACAAGACACAGGACGAAGACAAACAAGAACAGACAATCCATCTAGATAAACTGTCAACATTGGATACACAAGACAGAGGACGAAGACAAACAAGAACAGACAATCCATCTAGATAAACTGTCAACATTGGATACACAAGACAGAGGACGAAGACAAACAAGAACAGACAATCCATCAAGATAAACTGTCAACATTGGATACACAAGACACAGGACGAAGACAAACAAGAACAGACAATCCATCTAGATAAACTGTCAACATTGGATACACAAGACACAGGACGAAGACAAACCAGAACAGACAATCCATCTAGATAAACTGTCAACATTGGATACACAAGACACAGGACGAAGACAAACAAGAACAGACAATCCATCTAGATAAACTGTCAACATTGGATACACAAGACACAGGACGAAGACAAACCAGAACAGACAATCCATCTAGATAAACTGTCAACATTGGATACACAAGACACAAGACGAAGACAAACAAGAACAGACAATCCATCTAGATAAACTGTCAACATTGGATACACAAGACACAGGACGAAGACGAACAAGAACAGACAATCCATCTAGATAAACTGTCAACATTGGATACACAAGACACAGGACGAAGACAAACCAGAACAGACAATCCATCTAGATAAACTGTCAACATTGGATACACAAGACACAGGACGAAGACGATCCAGAACAGACAATCCATCTAGATAAACTGTCGACATTGGATACACAAGACACAGGACGAAGACGAACCAGAACAGACAATCCATCTAGATAAACTGTCAACCTTGGATAGACAAGACACAGGACGAAGACAAACCAGAACAGACAATCCATCTAGATAAACTGTCAACATTGGATACACAAGACATAGGACGAAGACAAACAAGAACAGACACTCCATCTAGATAAACTGTCAACATTGGATACACAAGACACAGGACAAAGACAAACCAGAAGAGACAATCCATCTAGATAAACTGTCAACATTGGATACACAAGACACAGGACAAAGACAAACCAGAACAGACAATCTATCTAGATAAACTGTCAACATTGGATACACAAGACACAAGACGAAGACAAACAAGAACAGACAATCCATCTAGATAAACTGTCAACATTGGATACACAAGACACAGGACGAAAACGAACCAGAACAGACAATCCATCTAGATAAACTGTCAACATTGGATACACAAGACACAGGACGAAGACAACCAGAACAGACAATTCATCTAGATAAACTGTCAACATTGGATACACAAGACACAGGACGAAGACAAACAAGAACAGACAATCCATCTAGATAAACTGTCAACATTGGATACACAATACACAGGATGAAGACAAACCAGAACAGACAATCTATCTAGATAAACTGTCAACATTGGATACACAAGAACAGACAATCCATCTAGATAAACTGTCAACATTGGATACACAAGACACAGGACGAAGACGAACAAGAACAGACAATCCATCTAGATAAACTGTCAACATTGGAAACACAAGACACAAGACGAAGACAAACAAGAACAGACAATCCATCTAGATAAACTGTCAACATTGGATACACAAGACACAGGACGAAGACAAACCAGAACAGACAATCCATCTAGATAAACTGTCAACATTGGATACACAAGACACAGGACGAAGACAAACCAGAACAGACAATCCATCTAGATAAACTGTCAACATTGGATACACAAGACACAGGACGAAGACAAACAAGAACGGACAATCCATCTAGATAAACTGTCAACATTGGATACACAAGACAGAGGACGAAGACAAACAAGAACAGACAATCCATCTAGATAAACTGTCAACATTGGATACACAAGACAGAGGACGAAGACAAACAAGAACAGACAATCCATCAAGATAAACTGTCAACATTGGATACACAAGACACAGGACGAAGACAAACAAGAACAGACAATCCATCTAGATAAACTGTCAACATTGGATACACAAGACACAGGACGAAGACAAACCAGAACAGACAATCCATCTAGATAAACTGTCAACATTGGATACACAAGACACAGGACGAAGACAAACAAGAACAGACAATCCATCTAGATAAACTGTCAACATTGGATACACAAGACACAGGACGAAGACAAACCAGAACAGACAATCCATCTAGATAAACTGTCAACATTGGATACACAAGACACAGGACGAAGACAAACAAGAACAGACAATCCATCTAGATAAACTGTCAACATTGGATACACAAGACACAGGACGAAGACGAACAAGAACAGACAATCCATCTAGATAAACTGTCAACATTGGATACACAAGACACAGGACGAAGACAAACCAGAACAGACAATCCATCTAGATAAACTGTCAACATTGGATACACAAGACACAGGACGAAGATGAACAAAACACAAAAACACAACTAAACAGATGAGCAACACCAAAAACCTGCTTTCAAATAAATATCGTGCAACAACAATTTGATAATTGCCAATACAAGTCGACAATGTGTGGTTCATAACAAAGTAATCACATTCCTTTGGCCTTCAAAAACAATGTTATTAATATAGATAAACAAAATAAATAGTACAATGGTGATGAAAACACCCTGAACTTATCTGATATTATCAAAATAGGAAATATTATTCAGCTCAATACAATAAATTCGATATTCCTGCACGCTAAATTATTTCTAAGTGTAATGTTAAATAGTTTATTTACATCCATATCATTTCTTCACTAATTAACGTCTGTCTTCACTGGTTTTGTGGGTGTATGGGACTATCTAATATGTAGCTCAATCATATATTTGTAAGCATATAATTTGATACAAACCATTCCTGTGTTATCAGCGGCCGACGAAGGATTAACTTGTATCTGGCCAGCCCATATTTGTGTTGTACCCATTTCAAAAGCTGCCCCAAGCCAATAGTTTTGACCAATAAACGTTGCATCATTGTATATGTGGGCTACAAACTGTACTGATATTGAACTGTTGTCTGCTGGATTTTCTCGTGACGCTGAAACAGTGGTAACATTTTAAAATAAAATCAAATAAATCAAACCTGGTTATCGCAAACCTGCAAAGTACATTTCTTTGATAACTCAAAGTAGGAATCTGATTACTTAAATTTGTCTGGATAACTCGAATACTTTGCTTATTTGATAAAAAAAAAATATATATATATATATATATATATATAACGTCTGAAAAACCAGTCAACGATCAATCTTACGGGGTGTTGGATCGTTACGGTATAACGATACTATACAAGTAAAACAATTATAAACGTCTAAAATGGTTTGTAAAACAACACCAAGTACACAAAACAAAGTGATAAAGAATTAAACACTTCGTAGATCGTGGGACGAACATTTTGTCATTCTACGAAGTGTTTAATTCTTTATCACTTTGTTTTGTGTACTTGGTGTTGTTTTACAAACCATTTTAGACGTTTATATATATATATATATATATATATTGGGTCCGTGCTCTCCCGGTAGTGGTATTAGAATATCACTCTTTATTAAACATCCCCTAACATCAACCTTTAGTTGGCACACATTGTGTTTGTGGGAGAAAAGTTTGTAAATACCACAGGGGCAACCAGAGGCTGCAAACGAAGGACCGGACAATACAATGGTCAAACGAAAAAGGATAAATGGGCAAAACAATGCTATCAACGGTCGACAAAGCACTACACAGAAAACAACTAACGATTGAAGACTAACGAAAACCGCCTGTGATCCAAGATGATCTGGAAGGGTAAGTATTCCCACCTCCACTGGCAGCACCCGTTGTGTTTCACTAATTACATATCTAGTGATAAGTCAAGAAAGAAGGGACCATTACTACAGCAAATGAAACATATTCGTGATCATCTGTGATACAGATATTCCATAACGGTTAACTAAGTCATGTTTGCGACCGTAACACGTTCGAAGCCATGACTTCAGATTAACCATTAGGAACCTTTGGATCAGTAGCTTCCTTGTTAGTAGCAACCATCTATCAAGGAAAATGTGATAGCTGAACCACAATCTCTGGAGTATTGCCTCAACCGATATATATATATTCATATGCAGATGCTGCTGGAATGTAGCTACGTAGAAATAGACCAATAAGTCATAATATAATTACAAACGGATAAGTATTTTTAACACAATTTGAACTTGAGTGGAAATTCTCATTT
The DNA here is from genome assembly GCA_963680875.1 of Bathymodiolus brooksi. Lineage (NCBI taxonomy): Eukaryota > Metazoa > Mollusca > Bivalvia > Mytilida > Modiolidae > Bathymodiolus > Bathymodiolus brooksi. The sequence goes on from OY804575.1 coordinate 83,019,588, forward strand.
TCATATTGCCATTTCGTTTTCACCAAAACCGTCAAGTTATACAAAGTTAATGTAATTTATAAATATGCTAAAAGATTGCAAGAAAAAGTTTACATTTTATCCACTAAATTAGATATCAAATCAACGTTTATTTTTATATATAAGCATTTTCATACCTTTATTGAAAACTTTTCCTATATCTAGATGACCAATAGAATTTCCTAATCCATTGCTATCCGGGTACAAAGTTGAATTAACTACTGAATGGTAAAAACCACATTGGAAATTTTCACCTATACTCTTAACTTTAACTGAACATATGCTTGCAACGGATGACGTATTTAATGGCGCGAACGCATCAAACGTAAGAACTGTTGACGGGTAAGGTAAATACATCTCAACTTCAAATATGGCTGCCGATCCTATTGGAAAGTCAGTTGGACCAGTGAAATTGAAAGTTGGTGTACTTGTTGCTGCTGGTAGTGGCTGTAAATTGAAATTTGATCACTTTCTAAATGCAATAAAATGAAGAATAAAACAATTACTACAATTTCGGAACAATTCAAATATGTAATAGAAACTGGTAGAAACAAAGATAAAATGGATACCGTTAACACATTTCTACACTTTGGTGGATTGGTACAGGTAACCCGATAAAAAGTGGCGGGGTGAAACTAGTTTTAAATAAAGATACAATTTAATTATTAGATAGAAATATGGGTTTGCACTTTCGACCCGTTATATCATTCTTTTTTATAATTTGCTTAATTGACAATGAGGTAAAACAAAAATTGAACTCAAAAAGGAATACACAAAAAAAATGTATATTTAATTGTAGAATTAAGACAAGACCCTATCTTCTACGTACCAGTTCATCCGTAATAGACTCAAACGATGCTTGTCCGACCCAAACTTCATTGGAGTTGTGGTATTCTGCTCCAGCACTGACCCAGTAGACGCTTCCGTTTTGTACAGTGTCGTCAACCATGATAGCGGCATACGTGATAACAATTGTACACTCTTCTATAGAGCCACAAAAGTCAACTGTGACATTCCCCAAATTTATTATTGCCCGATCATACTGCATGAAAATAGAAAAGAAATACAGGTACAAAAAATGTAAGTGATTAAAATATTTTTTTTATCTCCATAAAGCATTATTAGTTAAAGAAATAAAAACAAACGCCAACATATGTAAATTAGTATGAAAGGACAAACCATGAGTTGTTGATATTCCACATTATATGATATGATAACCTAATGTCACTTGTCATGCATGGAACAGGAGACACTTATATTTTAAATGCACATGGTCTCAATCACAATTTTCCCCATCTTTTGTTATTTAATTTCTCTTTGATTTTTATTTAATATTTCACCTTGGTTGTTTTGTTTATCCCGATTATGATAATGCTTGGTTTTACCATTGTTTTCTTTATCCGCGTTGCGATAATGTTTTGCTTCATCATTGTTTTCTTTATCCGCGTTGCGATAATGTTTTTTTCATCATTGTTTTGTTAATCTGAGTGCTGATAATTTTTTGTTTCACCATTGTGTTGTTTATCTGAGTTGGGATAATGTTTTGCTTCACAGGTGTTTAGTGTATCCGGGTTTTGATAATGTTTTGTTTCACCATTGTTTTGTTTATCCGGGTTTTGATAATGTTTTGTTTCACCATTGTTTTGTTTATCCGGGTTTTGATAATGTTTTGTTTCACCATTGTTTTGTTTATCCGGGTTTTGATAATGTTTTGTTTCACCATTGTTTTGTTTATCCGGGTTTTGATGTTTTGTTTCACCATTGTTTTGTTTATCCGGGTTTTGATAATGTTTTGTTTCACCATTGTTTTGTTTATCCGGGTTGTGATAATGCTTTTTTTTCACCATTGTTTTGTTTATCCGGGTTTTGATGTTTTGTTTCACCATTGTTTTGTTTATCCGGGTTTTGATAATGTTTTGTTTATCCGGGTTGTGATAATGTTTTGTTTCACCATTGTTTTGTTTATCCGGGTTTTGATAATGTTTTGTTTCACCGGTGTATTGTTTATCCGGGTTTTGATAATGTTTTGTTTCACTGGTGTTTTGTTTATCCCGATTGTGATAATGTTTTGTTTCACATGTGTTTTGGGTATCTGAATTTTGATAATGCTTTGTTTCACCGGTGTTTTGTTTATCCCGATAGTGATAATGTTTTGTTTCACATGTGCTTTGTGTATCCGTGTTTTGATGTTTTGTTTCACATGTGTTTTGTTTATCCCGATAGTGATAATGTTTTGTTTCACAGGTGTGTTGTGTATCCGTGTTTTGATAATGTTTTGTTTCACCATTGTTGTTTTTTTAACCCGATTGTGAAATGGTTTTGTTTCACCATTTTTGTTTTTGTTATTCGGGTTGTGACAATGTTTTGAATGTTTCGCTAGAGCTGCTTGTCTATAAGGGGCATGATAATATTCGATATGAGCTGTTCTGTTTATCCGGGTTGTAATAAATGTTTGCTTCACCAGTGCTTAGATTATCTGGGTTTTGATAATGTTTTGTTTCACCATTGTTTTGTTTATCCTGGGTTTGATAATGTTTTGTTTATCCGGATTTTGATAATGTTCTGTTTATCTGGGTTTTGATCATGTCTTGTTTATCTGGGTTTTGATAATGTGTTGTTTCACCATTGTTTTGTTTATCCGGGTTGTGATAATGTTTTGTTTCACCATTGTTTTGTTTATCCTGGTTTTGATAAGGTTGTGCTTCACCGGTGTTTTGTGAATCCGTGTTTTGATAATGTTTTGTTTCACCATTGGTTTGCTTTTCCCGATTGTGATAATGTTTTGCTTCACTATTGTTTTGTTTATCCGAATTGCGATAATGTTATACTTCAACGTTGTAATTTTGCTTATCCGGGTTGGGATATATTTTTGTGTCACCGGTGCTGTGGTTTGTTTATCCGGCACATGCTACTGTTTTGATTCATCGGTGTTGTTTTGTTTATCCGAGTTATGACAAATTTTTGCTTCACCGGTGAATAGGGTTTAAATGTTTCCTCGTATTGGTATATTACCTGTATACTTAACCATTATTCGAAATACGTTTTAATACGGTCTATTATCGGGGTACCAGGTGTTTTTATTTGATATAAATTGCCGACAATAAGTCCCAATAACCTCTGTATACTCAACTCAATTAATAAAATTAATGTAAACATTTGTAGTTTACAATTATCTAAGTAAAACATTTGATTTGTAATCCAATAATGATTCGTTGTAACAAATTTGAAAAACTACACTTGAAAGTGTCAACATTCGATTACATGATTATCAAAGACAATTATATCATACAGACGAAAACAATATGTAGAACTTGAATATATTGAAGTTCTAAAGATAAACGCAGTAGACCATAGTACATTGTCGCATACGAGATTAAGACCGACCGTTTCATGTTGCTTCGGTCTTGTCTTTAATTGGTATTTATTTATTGTTGTTTTTTTCCAGAAATACATTAATATAACATAGTCATTACAATTTAGTGTTCTGAAACACATTTCCTTTGCTAAATATTTCGAATTATTATCGTTGATATTGGAAATTTACTAAATTTACATTTATCTCTAAATTATTTCTGCATTCCCTGAATTTACACATCTTGTGATATACATCCACTACCTGTGTAAATGTTTGTACTTTACATTCCTTGACTAAACATTGTTTCTTGTTCATCGTTCCGTGACCTGACTGTACATATGTCTGTTTTATACCTTCACTGACTGTACATATGTCTGTTGTATACCTTCACTGACTGTACACATGTTTGTTTAATGCCTTCACTGACTGTACATATGTCTGTTTTATGCCTTCACTGACCGTACATATGTTTGTTTTATACCTTCACTGACTGTACATATGTCTGTTTTATACCTTCACTGACTGTACATATGTCTGTTTTATGCCTTCACTGACTGTACATATGTCTGTTTTATACCTTCACTGACTATACATATGTTTGTTTTATACCTTTCACTGACTACATATGTCTGTTTTATACCTTCACTGACTGTACATATGTTTGTTTTATGCCTTCACTGACTACATATGTCTGTTTTATACCTTCACTGACTACATATGTTGTTTTATGCCTTCACTGATTGTACATATGTCTGTTTTATACCTTCACTGACTGTACATATGTCTGTTTAATGCCTTCACTGACTGTACATATATCTGTTTTATGCCTTCACTGACTGTACATATGTTTGTTTTATACCTTCACTGACCGTACATATGTCTGTTTTATACCTTCACTGACTGTACATATGTCTGTTTTATGCCTTCACTGACTGTACATATGTCTGTTTTATACCTTCACTGACTGTACATATGTTTGTTTTATACCTTCACGGACTGTACATATGTCTGTTTTATACCTTCACTGACTACATATGTTTGTTTTATGCCTTTACTGACTGTACATATATGTTTTATACCTTCACTGACTGTACATATGTCTGTTTAATGCCTTCACTGACTGTTCATATGTCTGTTTTATGCCTTCACTGACTGTACATATGTTTGTTTTATACCTTCACTGACTGTACATATGTCTGTTTTATGCCTTCACTGACTGTACATATGTCTGTTTTATGCCTTCACTGACTGTACATATGTCTGTTTTATACCTTCACTGACTGTACATGTTTGTTTTATACCTTCACTGACTGTACATATGTCTGTTTTATACCTTCACTGACTGTACATATGTTTGTTTTATGCCTTCACTGACTGTACATATGTCTGTTTTATACCTTCACTGACTACATATGTTTGTTTTATACCTTCACTGACTACATATGTTTGTTTTATACCTTCACTGACTGTACATATGTCTGTTTTATACCTTCACTGACTACATATGTTTGCTTTATACCTTCACTGACTGTACATATGTGTTTTATACCTTCACTGACTGTACATATGTCTGTTTTATGCCTTCACTGACTGTGCATATGTCTGTTTTATGCCTTCACTGACTGTACATATGTCTGTTTTATGCCTTCACTGGCTGTACATATGTCTGTTTTATGCCTTCACTGACTGTACATATGTCTGTTTTATACCTTCACTGACTGTACATATGTCTGTTTTATACCTTCACTGACTGTACATATGTCTGTTTTATATCTTCACTGACTGTACATATGTTTGTTTTATGCCTTCACTGACTGTACATATGTCTGTTTTATACCTTCACTGACTACATATGTTTGTTTTATATCTTCACTGACTGTACATATGTCTGTTTTATACCTTCACTGACTGTACATATGTCTGTTTTATACCTTCACTGACTGTACATATGTCTGTTTTATACCTTCACTGACTGTACATATGTCTGTTTTATACCTTCACTGACTGTACATGTGTCTGTTTATACCTTCACTGACTGTACATGTCTGTGTTATGCCTTCACTGACTGTGCATGTCTGTTTTATACCTTCACTGACTGTACATATGTCTGTTTTATGCCTTCACTGACTGTACATATGTTTGTTTTATGCCTTCACTGACTGTACATATGTCTGATTTATACCTTCACTGACTGTACATATGTCTGTTTTATACCTTCACTGACTGTACATATGTCTGTTTTATACCTTCACTGATTGTACATATGTCTGTTTTATGCCTTCACTGACTGTGCATATGTCTGTTTTATACCTTCACTGACTGTACATATGTCTGTTTTATACCTTCAATGACTACATTTTCAGGCGATGAATCCACTAACTATGCATTTTTGATATTATATATTAACTGACTATTTACATTTTGTGCTACGCTTCCTAATTTGGACGCGCTCTCATTTGTACATCCACTGAATGTTTTTATTTTGTGTTATTAATCCTTTGACTGTAAACACCGTTGTGCTATACATTTACTGACTATATATGTGTATGTTATAGATCTCTTGACTGTATACACTGTTGTGATATAAATCCACTGATTGTAAAGATGTTTATGCCATACGTTCCAGGATTGTACACATGTGTTTGCTATACATCCTCTCACCGAATGCTCCTTCATATGATGTCAGACTGTAATATCGTGGTAGTGTCCGTAATTTCCTTAATATGATGTCATATAGCGGCACTGGCGCATTTATTAGCGAATCAAAATATAATAAAATACGCTAAAACAATATACAAACTTGTGTCGCGGGATGCTATATTTAGTTCATACGAACCTTCGTGAAGAAAATCCATATGTGAGGCTTACATATAATTTTTGTTCATTTTCGATCGTATATATACCTTCTGATTGTATACACAGATTTATATATGACATCATATTGTTTGAAATGTTTATATTGTGTGCACTTCAGTGTTTGACAATTCATGCATAAATGGGACGTATCTAAAATGAAATGCAAAATTAACCATATTTCTTTACTTAAGTTATATACTAATACATCATGTATATGTAAATGAGTGGCTTACCAGTGGTGCACCAGATGTCTTTGAGTCGTAAGTTACCACTGTAGACCCCCCAACGGTAAGACCAGCGCCTTTATTTACAGTAACATCACACAGAATCATCACTGTTGTATCGTTGTCTGGTGTAAATAATTCCACAAGCATGTCGGTTGTCTGTGTATCAGGAAACGAAATGTCAAGTTGGAATTTGACGCGGCTTCCGATCCATAACTCAGCTGTATTTTCATATGGTGCCACCTTTGCTAGAGTAAACGTGACGTTTTGTGGAGCAACTGACTGTATAAGAAGAAATAGCATTTAAAATTGGAAGTGTAAGTGTAATCAAATATAACAAGGGAAGTGTAAGTGTAATCAAGTATAACAAGGGAAGTGGACTACTTGACAATGGAATGTAATGAAATTGTCTATATGAAAGTATGGAACGATCATTTAGCTCCTAGGGGAGGGAGTTTGAGGCTATATTTTCTCTTTTCGTCTTTTTTTTGCCAAATCATACAGAAAATATCTTGACCCCGAAGACTCAATAAAAAAATAAATAATTTTATATCTATTTGAAATGAAACTTTGAAGTTCGAGCAGTCAGTGACAAAATGTACATACTTAAACAATTTACAATTTTGAGTCTAATTTTTATTTGGAAGAATATATGATCTCTAATTAGCTGAACAAGGAAGTATTGAATCTAAATGATCTGGGGGTAATTCATTTGAAACTAGGTTAAAATCAAAAGTTAAGCAGTTGGTTTTTTTTAAACAATATGAAAGTCATTTTACAAAAATGGATGAACCAGGAAGTATTTCATAAAACAAGAATTGGAATACATATGAAATACAGTAAAACATGCCCATGCAAGTCACCTCTATTAAGCAATGACCTGTATTAAAAGGTAACCTTTCTCTTGTCATGTTGTAGACAATTTCATATGAAATGAACCTCTTTTAAGAGGCCACCTGACTTTCATTGGTCCTAAAGGTGAACTCTTAATACAGGATTGACTGTAGCCAGATTACAAATGGAATTGGACACTTCCTCTTCACATTTAAAGAAAAATAACTTGTAGTTTACTCTATGACCCGTATACATATAATTCGGTAAAAAGTTAAATCTTTGAAATAAAGAACTTAAATTATTGATATATTACAGTATTATATTTCAATATTATTTCTTTTCTAAGGAAATTTATTTCACATGATTTTTACATTAACTGTATTGATAAAGAAGAATAGTCAGTGACAAAAAGGAAATCTCCTGGTGATAAACTTTTAATCAATAACCTATAAATATTAATGGATAGTTATTTTTTTAATGTATAATTGTTTTGTTTATTTGATAGAGAAAAGTTTTAAGAAATAATACATAGATCAACATACCAGCAAATAATAAAAATCCTTGAAAAAAAAAAAATCACGAAAAGAAACCTTGAACAAGGACTGCCAACAATTCCTCCCATATCAACAAAACGAACAGTCACATCTTATCTTAACCCACTGAAAACCCAAGGACAAAAAAACAAACAATGATCTATACAACTGTGTGCTTTCGCGAAAAAATAGTCGTTCTTCCCAACGATAATCTTGATTCGCACTGACCCTTATCGAGCTAATGTCGTACATTGTATAATACATTAATTACAGAAAACAAATCTGTCAATGTAATGCATTCACAAATTAAGCAACATTTCCAAGTCATGTAGTGCTTGATTACAAAGTCGTTTCGAAATATGAGGTAGTTTCAACACGTCAAGCAAAGCATTATAATTAGGGTAAGACATAAAGGAGAAAACAGCTGGCAAATCGTTGCTTAACTATTCAGACTTAGTTTAATGATAGGGCAGGAACTGCTAACTCTTCCGGATCACCTGAGTTCATTCCGTTGTTGTTTGTTGTGTTCGGCGATGATCAATCTTTACCTGTGCAGCGTCTTGTAGATCAATATGTGTCTTTTTTGTCATTTGTAATTTGGTCATTGAGGTGTTTACCTATTTCTAGGGTTATAGACATTCTTGTATTTGTATTTTCTGTCCTTCGATTTGCTACTTTTAACTACTCCTTTTGATATACCCATGTCTACAAAGTTTCTTGATGGCATAAAGATATATATTATAGGCATATCATGAATGTAAAAAAAATGTTACTTCATGATAAACATGTTAAGTCCTCGCATCCAAAACTCTATATACCAAAACTTCCATTTTGGTAACACCCTACACCACCATATCACTTTATGACCGTTTTAGACACCCAATATGTCATTTTATTTAAAAAGATTGTACTTGTAAGATGGTTATCTAGTTCTTCAATAGGGTGAAAATATAATTTCATTATGAAACACGCAAATACTCGCAATAAGTGCACTGTAGGTTATACTATCCAAAATCTTAGCACTTTCTTCAAATTTGGTGGAAGAATTTTTCAAATGCCATTGGCGGTCCAATGGACACAAACTATGCACCCTACCTGTCAATGTTTTTTCTGAATCCTTATCAGATAGAGTTGCTGTAAGGACCCTTCAAATATAAAACTAGGAAATGCTTACCCGGAAGCGTCCGGTACAAGTCTCGGTATATAGGTTTGTTAATTGCTAATTTCGACATAATGAACATAATTTGAATGGATATGTATATTAGGGAGTGAAAAGCTACTTCGAGACACCCGAAATTTAGACACATCGAAATTTGAGATAAGAGGAGAAACTAAGTTGAAAAGCACTAAGTTTAAGACGGGATTTCAGACAAATTTCGACTAAAACCGAGTTTGACATAACGAAATTCAACTGTATGCATGATTTATTACAACTTAATAACTTTGGGATTTAGGATCTCTCTTATATTCTTAATATATTGATATATCTATGAATTAAAGATATTGACCGCCACCATATAACTGAAATATAATATTGTTGAAACTGGCGTTAAACACCCACAAATCCTTTTGTTGTAAACACATTGATAAACATAGTAAAGAATCATGACAATAAGCTTACCGGTGGCACCATTCTCTTCACTATATGATGCGAATATCCACCGTTTTCTTGTTCTATTAAGCTATTTATTGGGTCCATATACCATCCAGTCCGATTAGCCCTGAATAACACAATTGCTTTTCCATCCTTGTCCTCTTTCTGTACTATTTTGTTTCGTACAGTAAGCTCGATCATATATTCGTGACCTTCGCGTAAAGATGACCCTTTTGTTAGTGATATACCTCCATCGTTTGGATTTATCGTAAATAATGCATCTTCATTACCTCCCTTTATTGAAAAATAATATTCTGCGCATGGGCAATTTGATACGTCGCCATTACAAGTTTTGGTTTCATCTTTGTCTATGACTTCTGGTTGGAATAAAATTGTGCCATCACTTTCTAACGTTTTAACGTTCACTTCATAAATATCCTGGGTAAACTCTACTGCATAGATATTAACTGAAAAAAGTGTATTTAGTTTTATTCATTTAGACTCATATAACTAGATTATTGCAGCAACTGTAAAAAGCCAGAAGAGAGAAGGGTTGTGTATATTTGTGCTATGGGTATTGTTTGTTTTCTTGTTTCTTTTTAAAATATTCACATTGAATTTTTTAAATGTTTCGATGGTGTGGTATTTTTTGCATTTTATTTTATTTTTTTAAATAGGTGAAATGTTTCATACATTCATTAAGAATTATAGTATCACATGGTTGTAAGCAATCTTTTTGATACCATACAAAACCAACTACGTGCAAAATCAATTGGTTCCTGGACATAAAAGCTAAGCCACTGTTATTCCAAAGCTGAGGTACGTACATAGCGAATACATATCTCCAATTGCGTCAGTCTATGAAGAGACAATGACACATATATGAATAACGTGCAATACTTCGGACCCAATTTTGAAAGGGCTTTAACCAGCAGTACAGTTTGTCATTTTTAGCAAGCAAGATTATTGAATTGTTTGATATTAGTAGGTATTTCAAAGTTTTGATAAGATTTTCTAAGATATTTCCGATTATACTCTGTTTAATTTTATATGTATGTTTTGTAGATCGTTGTTTGTTCCTTTTGTACGTTTTCTTTTGGCCATTGTGTTGTCAATTCGTCTTCGATATACGGATTATGATTACCCCTTTGGTATCTTCAAACTCCTCTTATGAAACTTATAGTATCAACGTGCTCTTTATATGCAGTATTGATCCACATAGGAATTTAAATATAATATGGTTCCTTATAAAATATCATATGTTTTGTAAAAATCTAAGAAAAAATATATCACCAATTTCTTCATATTTTTTTATATGCTGTCTTCCCACAACTGTTTTTTTTTTTTTTTTAGCAATTCCACATATATTGGTGTTTGTATATGATAATAGTGGAACACGAAAGGGTATGCATTTACAAATACACACCTGTATTTGATATTATACTCTATTAAGAAAATAATGGTATCTACAAGTTGGATTCCTCATCTATGAAATTAAGCCATAAATTATATAAATTTTGTTGCAGTCAAACCTGTATATAAGGGGCACTGTCAAAGGGAATCGAAAGTGTCCCCTTTTGAGAAGTTGCCCCTTAAATATAGGTTCAAAAAATATATGCATTATTCCTTAAATGTAGAAAATGAAACTGCCCTTTATAAACAACGAGTTCATTTTAATGCAGGTCTGATTGTGCATAAATACTCTTATGGACAAAAGCTCGATCAATTTATGTTTTCATTGATTTATAAAATAAAACATTTTTAATATAAAACATAAAAATAAGATTATGTCATGTTTTTTATGTTCATATTTATTGCATTCAATTATTAATCATTTTCCTTTTTAAAGTGGAAATGCTACAAAATTATAGGTTATTGGTAATTTAAACCCCCAGATCTAAAAACACTGTAATTCATTAATCTTTCATTGGGTAATTTTCAAATGTGTCATTCACTTAAAACATTACACCAATTAATGTTTACAACATATTTTCGATTACATAAACACATCAAACACCTAACACCAATCAATCAATCAATCAATCAATCAATCAATCAATAAATCAATCATAAAACACAGAATACAGAAACATGCTATAAGTTTGGATTTTGATTCCGATCAACATTATATATTTTTTTATGAGGAAAATCGGCTGTCAGCAATCCTCGTTAAATAAATAAAGAATTAATATTAACATTACATAGGATGTCAATTTGACTTCTAACGTGTATCCCTAGGGAGCTGAATACACTGTAGTATATACATAATCACTTACTAAGCAGAAAAAGAATCATCTCTTTATTTTTCTGGTTGTATATGTGATATAAATGCAAAATTTTCACTAACTAAATTGCATCATCTCTCAAAGTCGTGTTTATTAATTACAATCTTATCAAGATTAGATGTTCGTTGTATCTTTTTCCTTCCTTTTCCTTTGATGATACACTAGCATTCTAACAACATTCTTTTGCCATCTCACCTTTCAGGGGCCGCCGTGATCGTGATGGTAGTTAGATTTACAACTACCTGTGCAATCAATGCCTATCACCACTAAAGTTGTGAGTTCGAATCCTGCTCATGGCGAGGTATACTCGAAACAACTTTCTCTGATAAATTGTGTCGGTGACTTGCAGCAGGACGGTGGTTTTCTCCACCTTCCTCCACCAATAAAACTCACCGCCACAATAAAACTAAAATATTTTTGAAAGTGGCGTTTTACACCATAACAACCCTTACCCTATAACTTTTGATTCATCTTTAACCGTTCAATCATTTGAAAGACAGTTAAATATATTGACCAATCGAACACCAGTTGTCAACGTGTATACAGTTTTGATACCCAATGATTTAGTAGACTCATCGCTAATTGGGGGGTTGACAGTTTTAACCCTGACGTAATCCTGCACGGTAATATCGTTAGATGTGTGGGTATGGCCCGACAAAAATGGAGGAAAAAAGACACAACAAACATCAAATTTTAAATTTAATTAGATTGTATTAACAATCACTTTATTGTTGCTATATCAGACGTCTATATTTCTATTTTTGTTCTTATAGATAACGTTCTCAAAATCAATTCTCAAATCTTTATTAACTTTTAATGACATTTTTATTGGATACAGACAATTAATATAGTAAAAAAGGAATAACATGAAATGACACATCGAAATTAATTCATTTGTGGCATCAACTGCGTAATAAGCTGTCAACACATACATATACAATCAATTGCATTTTTATTAATTTTGTTAAAATTGACCCAAGATGCCTTCTGCTTGGAATTATTATGATATGATAGAACATTTTTACTTGTCGTGGTAATATAATGCTAGCGAACAGCTATATGCAAATGCAAGTGATTGAGTGATTGTTGTTTATGCAAGTATTGAAAAACAAAAACAACCATTAAGTAGGGGGAAAAAACAATCCATGTGCAAATTCAAAAACGGGGCCGTAGCTATAATCCGACAGTCCAATAGTCCGACAGTCCGATAGTCCGACAGTCCGACAGTCCGATAATCCGACGGTCCGATAGTCCGACAGTCCGATAGTCCGACAAATGCTTTAAACTGATGAAAGTTTTGAAAAATAATTTGGCCAAAATGATATATTCGTAATTTCAGGATATGGGCAATTCATTTTTATACGCCCGTCAAAATACGGGCTTATTATGGCATACCGCTGTTCGTCCGTCCGTCCACGCCTCGTACGATAACATCTCTCACTTGTTCCCCCTTTTACTGATAGGTCACGTCGTGACATACATTGTATTGAAAAAAGGGGGAGCAAGTGAGAGGTGTGATTTTAATCAGTTTGGAAAACGCCAGTTTTCATATGGTACATGTATATACAATTAATTGGTTTAATAAAGTGCAGAATATTAATTACTGTTCTCACGCTGTGCAACCGACCTTCAATTGTCATAAAAGAGGGGGTGGGGCGTATCATGGCACAGTTGTTTATTTTGTCATATTCCGATGCTGTTTCTTTCCGTGATATAAGGGGTCACTTAGGGACAATTCCTTCAATCGTAACTGTTTATATATGCGTTTGTCGTAGAAGGCGACTATAGCAGGGTCACCCGTCGGAATCCCGGGGAATAAAAATAGAACCAACTTGTCGTCGGAAGAGACAGAAAAACAAGTTCCCGTGTTAAGCCGTTGCCCATGTTGACCCATCCCAGAGTCCCCTCTTTCTGATTTTTTGTTTACAAACTTTTCTCATCCTGAATATGACTGAAATATTGCTTGCTGGACCTTAAGCAATCAATCAATCAATCAATTCGCACACATTATTGTATCCAGCTCTATTGGTGTGTCGACATTGCTTTTTAACATAAATATTCCATGATAAAGGGCGGGGGACACTGGTACGCTCTCCTTTTGGCTTTTCCTTTTTTTTAGTATTTCTTTTTTTTTGTGTATTCATTTATTTCATCTTTCTTTTTAATAGTGACTTTTCTTGGCTGAACTCGGCTACACGCTACTTAAATAAAGCCTGAAGTAGTCGCTACTAAAAAATATACGGGATACTTACACTACCGGTTCATCACGATTGGATCCAGGTCTTTATGGAGTCCGCGTTGTTCATATATGTGGGGTTTTTTTAGCTCTTGTGTGGCCCTGCCAATTGTTTGTCCGTCTATGATATCGTGTTTCCGATGTTCTGGACCTTTCTTTGGTGAGTAAACGGTTCGGTTTCTGGCCCCATATTACACATGTTATAGTGTTAACTTTCAAAGAAATATAGCATTTGTCGGACTATCGGACTGTCGGACTATCGGACCGTCGGACTATCGGACTGTCGGACTATCGGACTGTCGGATTATAGGTCGGACCCCTTCAAGAACACGCAAACGCAAATCTCAGTTATCATCATTATTACTATTGCAAGAAGTTTATATCATATTGTCGACGTTACAGAAGAACAGATAAATATACCGATAGTTTTAACAATGTCGTGGTCGACAGTAATCGGTTCACTTTTCAATATTTCTTTCTCTGTATTGCTTCATGATAGGTAGCAAACTTACATGTCCTCTTATCTTACTGTTGGGACTATTTCAATTCAAGAAAGATTTTTTTTTTAATAGTTCAAGAAAGAAATCATTTTTTTAACAATTTGGATCATGTATATGTATGTTTATCTAACAGATACACAACGTTACCTGGAATGTCACATTTTTCTCCTGTCCAACATGGCCGACAGGTACAACCACCAAAGTTATCTATAATGCCATGGTTACAGTGTAATCTGAAAAAAAAAAAATATATATAATAACCTGAATTCCTATGGCTATTTAATAGCAGCCATTTATGGATATTCATGATTCTATTCACCAAAGTTAAATAAGAGATACATGTAGTTTAAAAAAAAATGGAAATACTGGTGATACCATATATGAAAAAAACATAGCTTATGTTTATATATGCTCAGGAATCGACGTTGTCTTTTTATTAGTACTAATCATGTTAAAACAGTTATTCCTGAAAGCGACATTTGCGGTATTGCCTACGGACAAAACTTGTGGGCGGAGCTTATCATCAAAAATCCCCGTTGATATGAACAGCATATTTATGAAACTGTATGTCACATAACCAATGTGACCTAAAGGTCACATACCTCTGAAATTTTAATTTTCGAAGTGATGTTTGTAGTTTTTAGACTGATGAGGAATATTAAAGACTGAAAGTTTCGTAGGGAGGAACACTAGTGACCATGCCTATCAAATATTTTGCTCCAAAAGTAACTGTGAAACTATGTATCATTGATCCCCCCTCGAGATAACCGTGGTCAATATAATGAATAATCTGAATGTTTCTTCCGCCCACAGCTATTCATACCCACGGTCCCGGTTTAAAATAAATAAATTTTCAACCTTTTCATTCAAACATTATGGTAGACCAATGACAGCACTAAAATCATGCTTAGTAGGTATAATTTCCCAATCTTTCGTTTTTGAGCGTACCTGGTGATGGTTATTCCAGAAACGCGTCGTGCGCACTAAATTGTATACCTACGTTTTTATTACTTCATATTGTCCAAGTTTTTTGGTGTTCTGCTTTATTTAATTTTATATTTCTGTTTGTTTGTTTTTTGCTGTATTTGTTTTTTTGTTGTTGTATTTGTTTGTTTTGTTTTTGTTTTAGTTTCTTTTTTTGGTATCCGGATCATCCCATTGCTCGAGTAACCCTTCAGATTTACGTACAGCTGTACTCTGTATTCAACTTAAGCATGGTCTGTTCTGTTATTATATTATCGCTAATTTTCGAAAATTTCTCATTTATCATTACAGTTAATAATTATAGTATCAGACTACAAATTGGTCAGTAATTTTTTTATTCACAATTGCTAAGGTCTGTTAGTAACGATACAGAAAGCATATACACACACAAGCAGTGACGTATATAGAACCTTTAATAGCCGGAACTATAAACCTTTCTTCGCATTACAGCCTCCAAAAACATTAACATTTATCGGAATCATTCAAAAGAAAAATGACATTTGGAAAAATGTATTTTTATTTCGGTTATATGGGATTTCCCTTTATAGTTCAATGTTTTTATTAGAATAAAACCGGTTTGTTAAATCTTTAAGGTCTGTTTGATTTGGAAATTAAAAATCCACGGGAAAAATTTTGGCGGTAATACGGACATGTTGTCACTGAGCTATAAATAGCTGATACACGTATAACTATTATCGAGACGCTCTCAGTAACTTCAAGTGTTGGTACGTTCTGCTTAATATATTACAGGGCATATATTTTTTAGGTCAAATTGTATGACATGTATATTGATGCTTTTGTTTGTATTATTTAATAAAGATTGTTTCCCCAAAGAAAATATGAGAAAGTTACTGCGAGCAAACAAGCCTAATCCAAGTCTTGTCTCTTATTTAGCCCTTATATTAGATTAGAAATTATTTAAATTCGGACGATTTTAAGAGGGAGAATTTAACATAATTTGATTAATAAAGACACATTTGAATTTAACTATGCTATTAATGTTCATATTTAATTTTTATTTTCAGACCCTTCTAAGTACAAATAATAAATCCCTCTTTACAAGTCAAGAACATGATATTTAAACAGACAAGGCAAAACAATTTTATCACTTAAAAACCATTGTAAAACCCCGAAACGCAAGGAAAGATACGAATGGAATAGATTGTCATGTGTCAGTTCTGCATGCCGGATTCTTTGTAAATTTATAATTCACCCAGTTTTTCCCTCCAGGTCATTGTTTTATACCACACGAGTGTCACCAAGTAATGTTTTGACTATTGTGCCATTACTTGTATTCCCACGAAGAACATTACACTACAATTATATAAAATTCTTCCATTTTAATTATATTTTTCCCAGTTGTCAAACAACATTCAAGGTCAAACTGACATCGCCATGCTCGATAGACCGGATTATTTTTCAAATGAATGACTATGTTTAGTATTATATATACCATGGATCTTACGAATTAACTTATTTAAACCAACGAATCCGAAGGATGAATTGGTTTAAATAAGTTCATGAGTAAGATCCATGGTATATATGGTTTGTAACAGAAATTACATGATTGACAGATCTATGACGTCAAAATCATGGAATAACAGATCTATGACGTCAAAATTATGGAATAACATCAAGATCTTCATGTTAGACAATGGTTTGTAAAAGTTCACTATTTTTAAGTTGATTACTGCATTAAAACATCAAAGGAAAAATGCGTATTTATGTTACAATATGTATTATTCCACCCTATAATATTTATTCTACTTATATAGAAATTCGATTGGTCGAAACAACCCCACGTGATATTTATCAAAACATCGTATTTCCCTCTCAACAACATCGTATTTACCTCTCAACCATATCGTATTTCCCTGATTCGAAATTCTCAAGATTTAACGCTTTGGTCATGTATAACTCCAGAGATGTTCCGAAATAATAATTTTGTAAACAAAGATGGCCAAAAGATTTCATCTGGCAGAATTCACCAAAACGTTGGCCTGGTGGAATAAAACATTCATTTCCCTTGCATAAGGGAGACATGAAAATTTTTTCACCCTCGAAATAGTCATATTTCTCGGGTAAACAAATCTTCATATCTCCCTTATGCAAGGGAAATAAATGTATAATATTTCATTGCACGTAGCGAAATATTACAGAGAAACACAATCAATTTATTTTAATTCTCTGACGTCCGACTTGTCATACCTAACAAATGAAATTATTTTCATATTTGCATATTTGAACAAAAATAGCAAAAATATACCAGTGGTTTGTTTTGTACGCATATTGGATCACTATCAAAACTATTTAAACATCCAAAACAAACATGGACAAATATCAAAGTACTTTTTTGAAATTTCATCTTGTTGATTTGCAAAATAAAA
Source organism: Bathymodiolus brooksi (assembly GCA_963680875.1). Lineage (NCBI taxonomy): Eukaryota > Metazoa > Mollusca > Bivalvia > Mytilida > Modiolidae > Bathymodiolus > Bathymodiolus brooksi. Next base: position 83,037,394 of record OY804575.1, read on the forward strand.
TTTTGAAACTTTGAAGCAAACCGTCTAATACAAGATATAATAGAATATACTGATCGTGAAGATGATGACGGTATCATAATATTTTTAGATCAACAAAAGGCCTTCGACCGGGTAGAATGGGGATGGGTGGATCATGTATTAAGCAAATTTAACTTTGGTGAAAAATTTAGGGAGTGGGTTCAAATGTTATTCAAATATGCACAATCTTGTATCAAGACCAATGGTTTTGTGTCTAAATATTTCAATATTTCAAGGTCCTATAGACAAGGGTGTCCAATAGCGCCTCTTGTTTACATACTACAGACCGAACCTGTAGCCTGTACTATAAGGGGGGATAGTGAAGTACAAGGGGTCAAATTACCTGGGGGGGAAGATGGGAAATATATCGAGACTAAGCTCTGCATATTTGCAGATGACACTCAGCTATTTAATAAAAATGATGAATCTGTCAAAAAATCTTTTGATATTCTAACTACATGTATATATGAAAAAGCCTCTGGTTCAAAAGTCAATTATGAAAAGACAAAAAGTATGTATATTGGATCGGCTAAAAATAACAGATCCAAGTTTACAAAAATAGTTTGGACAAAGGATAATGTTAAAACTCTTGGCATTCATCATGGTTATAATATACAAAATGATGAGATATGGAAATCAATAATAGATAAAATGAAAAATTGTGTCCATGTTTGGAAAAGTAGAAACTGGACATATACAGGTATAACTTTAATAGTGAAAAATCTCTTGATCTCTCTTTGTGGTTACGAAATTGAAATGCGGGGAATACCAGAAAAATACGTAAAAGAAATAACAACTTTGGTATGGGGTTTTATCTGGGGAGGGGGTATTAATCAAATAGATAGGAAAGTTTGCTGCTTGGGAGTAGAAAATGGAGGCATGGGTATGATTGACATACAAGAATTTATTGATAGCAAAAGAATTAAGCTTCTATACCGAATTTTACATGAACCATTAGAAAGTTGGAATGCAATTGGTAAGTATTGGCTCCGTAAGTTAGACATCAAGCTTAATGAAAAATATGTTGTATGTAAGTGCTCTAATGTATCAACTCTAAATGTAAATATATTACCAAAATTTTTACAAAATATGTATCCAATTATCGTCAAAATTACAAGAACTTATTCAATTGTGTAATAATGACATTGATTCCATTCTAAAAACCAGAATATTTTGTAACTCTTCAATAACTTTTAAAAACAAACCATTAGTGTTTACCTCGTTTCTGCAAAGTAACTTACGAACTGTAAACGATATTTGGGATTCAAATAATATAAATTTTAAAAGTTGTCATGATATATACAATTTATCAATAGATAGGAGGAACTGTATTTCAGAGTTTTCTAAGATAAAATAAAGCAATCCCGAAAAGTTCATAAAAGTCTTAAAAGGTGAAACTACAATAGTACTAGAACGTAGAGTTACCTTAAATATCAACGATAAGCTACAATTTTTAAATGAGTCAAATACAACTATATCACCTGATAAATTGAAAATAAAAGTAATTCATGGAATCTTTAAACAAAATATAAAACCAAAATGTCAGATTAAGTGGGAAGAACAGTACGGGGGTAATATTGATTGGACACAAATTTGGACAAAATTAAAGAAAATCAAAGTTACTAATAAGGTCAAAGAATTCCAGTGGAAATGTCTCCATAATATAAATTATACAGAACATAGATTGAAAAAAATGAATTTGTCAAACGGAAGATGCCATCTCTGCCAAATAAGAGACAACGATGAAACGATGCAGCATCTATTTTTTAAATGTCCTTCTGTGAAAAAAATTATAAAAGAAATAGAAGCAATATTTAACAGATCTGGATTAACAGCTAATATAGAAATCAAGGAATTAAATATTATGTTAGGGCTATATGGGGGTGAGGATTTAGACGTCATTTTTAATACCGTAATAATTATCTCAAAGTGGGAAATATGGAAAATACGTAATAAGGTGAAATATAACCAATCCCGAATAGGAGATCAAACAATTTTCAACACTTGGAAAAATAATTTTAAAAAACATTTACAATGCACGTTACAAACTTCGAATATTAATGAAATTGATAAAAACAAATTAGAACTTTTTCGGAATAACATGAGTATTTATTATTTATGAACATAAAGCTAATGCATGGTAATAATTGTATCGTCTAATTGTGTATATTATAATGAAATGTAAAAACAAATGAATATGAAATATGTTTAAGTGGATTTATGTAAAATAGGGACCCTTAAAGTTCACTCCTGGGTCAATAAAGTTATTGTAAACAGGAGATTTTGAATAAACTATATTATGATGTAAAAAAAAAAAAAAAAAAAAAAAAAAAAACTTTAAAGTTCTTTATACACCAATTACAGTGAAACCCGTCTAAACCGAACCCTGAATAGACTGGAATCTTGTATTACCCGAACTTTCAATGCAGGATTTTTTTGTTAAAATGACCTGTCTATTCAGAACACAAAAGTTGGCCCGAAGGAGAGAATTTACTGTAATACAATATGTATATACAAGATGGTGAGTTTCCATATTCACATAATACTTGCTCTCAATTCCGTAATGATCAATTCCAAATGACTTGTAAAAGAACTTCAAGAGCTATATAATAATAGTAAGTATTTCGAATCTGTAATAATAGCGGCATTTCGAAGCTATAATACAAATACCTTTTGTTTGAATATTATATTTGTCTTTATTTGTCGTACAGGCTTTGTTTGTTTCTTCAAATGTTCTCGCCATGATATAGCTAAAAAATTTAACAGCAATCACTCACTCACTCACTCACTCACTCACGCACTCACTATCTATTTATATACAGTAATGTTCTTGACATAAATGTTTGATATTAACATATTATATAATAAACCCGTAGTGTACTATTATCATGGCTTCGGCTTACTAAATCAAATCAGAAATACTTTTCATTCGACACATCGTTAAAAGATAAAAAAAAACTTCATTAAATATGCAAATTTATAACTACATTAATGTACATGTTATGTAATACAGCACAATAACAGCGATAGGTGTTATCTAAAACTTCATGCATCTAGGTTAATGTGAAATATAAACTTTTCTGCCGAGAACATCATTTTCACGTTTCGCCGTGATATAGCTGAAATAGTGCTGAAAGTGACGTTAAGCATCAACTATCAATCATCATCTCACGATCAAAGAGAAATACTAAAAAATATATACAATTTGGATCAATTGAATGTATGTCTGTCTGACGGTTCGTAATAAAGGACAAAGTCCTTCTAACGGCAAGCTGTTCGATTTTTCCTTCTATATTGATAGCCAAAAATCTGCTCACCGGAAGTTTAAAAAATAGATCAATTGATAATTTAGAAACGCAAAAGAAAACTATTTCAATGAAAAATTCCCAATTCTTTGGTTATTTACTCTATGCAAAACCGAAATAAACTTGAAATAAAATTCTAATAAAAAAATATCTTTCTACGAAACTCCCGATGGAAGAGCGGCGTAGCCATAACAAATCGGCAACACAATACATTCAAAATAAAAGACAATAACCTCACCGGACGCAATTACGAACGGACACAATTACGAACGAAATAAAAAATATGTCGCCTAATTGTTCCTTCAAAACATGAATTACAAAAATGCTTTAATAAATAGATATCCCGCTATATTACACGTGTTTTGGGAGAAAATTATTCATGAGCAGTTGTTGAATGTTGCAGACGACGGGTTTTCATATTTGTAAACAGAAAACGATCGACAATTGCACTTGGAATCTATCGCTAAAATTCATTGAGGTACGCATATTTTGTTATCTTATGCCTGTCATTGGAAAGAATATGATCTCCTGGTTCTATACATATGTAGAACACATTGAAAATAAAACAAAAACAGTCAATATAATACATTTTCCTTACCTTGATCTATACCAAAATGTCAAAATCCGTGATGTACATTATTCATTGAAGAGTCCAAGGAATTCCGGATGCAAACTGGCACACATTTATGGTATGAATAAAGGAAAGGTTTTTATGTCATGTGTATTATATACAAATAGATATGTGAACGTAAATGAATGAATGCTCTTTCAATTTTAACAGTTGTCATTAAATAATTTACACTAGAAAGGTTATTATGATATCGTTAGAAATTGTGTCAATATCATCGAAATTGTTCGTAATTGCGTCCGGTGAGGCTAACGTGTACGGATCATCGTATTATTGAAATTTGAGGACTTCGTCCTTCAAACAGGTTGCCTGTCTCATATTAAAGGACGAAGTCCTTTTAACGGTAGGCTGTCCGATTTTTCCTCCTATATTGATAGCCAAATATCTGTTCACCGGAAGTTTAAAAAAAAATAGATCAATTTAGAAACGCAAAAGAAATATATTTCAATGAAAAATTCCCAATTCTTTAATTATTTACTCTATGCAAAATCGAAATAAACTTGAAATAAAATTCTAATAAAAAAATCTCTTTCTACGAAACTCTCGACGGAAGAGCGGCGTAGGTAAAATGAACGAACAGCCATAACAAATCGGCTACAAAATTCATTCAAAATAAAAGATAATAACGTGTACGGATCATCGTATTATTGAAATTTTAGGACTTCGTCCTTCAAACAGGTTGCCTGTCTCATATTAATACAAAAACTACACAAGAAACCAACCGAACCAACCAATCTAAATTATTTGATGTCCTTACTGTTTTTTCACAAACAGCCAACAACGCTCAATTTTAATACGGACTCCTCGTTCTCAGTTGGGAATGCATGGCTACAATTACAACGTTTATATGTAAAATATCATTGCGAGTAGAGAAACAATTCATAAAAAATTGTTTTTTTTTAAATGTCAGGAAAGTGAGCGGTCATGCATTTGTGTTGGTAGTATCGACTTTGCCTCTCCCTACGATTTTGATATTTGACTTTGGAATTGTTCCGACAGTGTGTTGTTTTTGTTTTTCATTTTATTTACTTTTGTGATTGTTTTGTTCGAATTCTCTCAAAACAAGAACATTGATATTTACGGAAAGAAAGTTTAGACAGTGATGGTCAACAATCCCTCCAATATCAACAAAATTATCCATTAATGTGTTGGTATGAACAATAAAATAAGCTTAGACTAAACAAAACGAACAATCGCCTCTCGCCACAAATCATTGAACATAAAAAGGACCATTACATATGACATTGGAAATCATGGTCATGGATTGGGTCAACCACAAACCAATATATACTTATCGCAACTAAGACTTTCTTAGCAAGGTATACTCGATACAACATCATTATTTGCTAAGTTGGTGGCATTCTTTGTGGGTTCACTGATTTCCTTCATTTTTAAAACTGACAGCAACGATAGTATATTTAGAATGTTACTGAAAATGGCAATGAACACCTATCCCACAAACAAACAAAAATATTTTGGTTCAAAACATTGAATGCTGAAATGAAAATACCTTCAAGCAAGAAAGTTTATAATATATTACTAATAGTTTACTGTCTGTAAACACATCAACCCCTAACTTGAGGTTTTTGACATGTGAAATCAATAAAATTTTCTGATGTTAATAAACATTAATAATATACCTTTAAACAATGTGACAAAAAAAGAATATATTTTCAATACTACCTTAGTGGAAAATATCGATTTCAAGATAACACAGTTGAATACAGGCGTGAACATATTGGAATAATTGGTATGTTAACAAAGGTAAAATGGTCGATAAACCACTAAATTATCATGCGTGTCATGAACGGAAATTAAATCGTTTACAATAGAAACATTTCCAATATGTATTATTTCTCGATTTCCCCCCCCCCCCCCCCCATTCAATCCGGCTAATGTTGACTAAAGTTATTTTCACTGTCTCTTTAGAAATAAAAAAATCAAAAGTGTAATTGTTGCTCAGCCAGTACACGTCCATTGATGAGATTGATGAGAACAACAACCAACGAGAAAAAATGAAGTGCTAAGGACTTGAATATTGAAAACTGACGTCAAGAAATCAAATTAAAAACGATAATCCTTTAGAAATAAATGACAAATCAATAAACAGTAATTATTGTGCGTATTGTTTGCAAAGTAAAGATTTATCCTATATTATGTTTACTCATCTATGGTATACAATATAAAACAGATCAACAGACCTAATCTCTCTAAAACAGATCAACAGACCTAATCTCTCTAAAACAGATCAACAGACCTAATCTCTCTAAAACAGATCAACAGACCTAATCTCTCTAAAACAGATCAACAGACCTAATCTCTCTAAAACAGGTCAACAGACCTAATCTCTCTAAAACAGATCAACAGACCTAATCTCTCTAAAACAGATCAACAGACCTAATCTCTCTAAAACAGATCAACAAACCTAATCTCTCTGAAACAGATCAACAGACCTAATCTCTCTAAAACAGATCAACAGACCTAATCTCTCTAAAACAGATCAACAGACCTAATCTCTCTAAAACAGATCAACAGACCTAATCTCTCTAAAACAGATCTACAAACCTAATCTCTCTAAAACAGATCAACAGAACTAATCTCTCTAAAACAGATCAACAGACCTAATCTCTCTAAAACAGATCAACAGACCTAATCTCTCTAAAACAGATCAACAGACATAATCTCTCTAAAACAGATCAACAGACCTAATCTCTCTAAAACAGATCAACAGACCTAATCTCTCTAAAACAGATCAACAGACCTAATCTCTCTAAAACAGATCAACAGACATAATCTCTCTAAAACAGATCAACAGACCTAATCTCTCTAAAACAGATCAACAGACCTAATCTCTCTAAAACAGATCAACAGACCTAATCTCTCTAAAACCAATATACCAATATATTGAAGTTGGATTGTCATAGAAATCTCAAACAAGATCCACAACTTAATCTATATGCAGTTGTATCATTTTCTAATATATATTCAATATTTTTTCCTGTTTCCAGTGCCTATCACCACTAATGTTGCGAGTTCGAATTCCGCTCATGTGAGGTGTACTCATACAGCATTATGTGACAAAGTTTGTCAGCGACTTGCAGCAGGTCGGTGGTTTTCTCTGAGTACTCTAGTTTCCTCCACCATTAAAAACTGATCGACACGATATATCTGAAATATTGTTGAAAGTGGCGTTTAACATCATAACCCCCTCCTGTTTCCATGATGAACATGTTACAGTATATACATTCAGTGTTTCAGTTTGAATACATGTGGTTCAAATAACCTGTTCATTATGTTTTTCCTTATTACAAATAAATCCGTAGATATCTAATTTGTAGTACACACGACGCGCTTCAGGAATAATCTTCATCAACTACGCTCATAGATAAACAAAAACTGTCAAATAATTTAAGTTTTTGCGAGAAAGTAAACCAACGTGTATAACAGGACAGTCAAAATCTGCTTAGTCGCCCGTGCCTGGGAGAGATTGACATTAATTTGAATAAATTACATTATTCAGAATCTGTAAATTGCAAACATAAATATATGAATATATTAAGTAAACCATGGAAGAGCCGAAACTCTGATCAAAGATTACAAAAATAACTAAAAACGAAATAACAAACAAATACTCAAAAACAAACCACGCAATTTACTGTGATGTTTCCATGGGAACGCTGAAATATGGTATCATATGTTGGAGTAAATAAAATGGACTATGTGGCTTTGACTAGACATGTCAGGCAGGATCGCTTGTCTTTCACGTAAAACATCGGTGACAAAATCGCATTGCTTCTTACCACAATTATGTAGGCAGTATATCTATTCAAATCATTGTTCGTTTCAATAACATGTCATGCGTTATTTCATTATTCGTTCACAGAGAAGTATACTGAGTAAGGCATATATAATGGTTTGGTGGCTTAGGATTTCAGATGGTTTCAACATTATCAATGCTTACCATCAATGGCTGCCATAGAATTTTGGTAAAACGTAATATATTCAGTACTTGTTGTACGGTCTATAACTGATTATATGTAGACATAGCAACGTACGACACAATGGCAGAGGAGAAACACAAGGAAAACTTGATGATAAAAATGGGATAACAAGAAAACGTAAATCGAAGGGCAGACAATACAATGGCCAACAAAAAGGGGAATAAAAGTAAGGAGGAAACAATGGTTGATAAAACACTTCACAGAATATTAAATATTAAACAACATTGACTCCACTAAGAACCGGGGATGAACTCGGGACCTCCAGAAAGGTTAGCATTTATTTCTGCTTCATTAACAGCACAAGACATATCAAAACAAAAACGTTCATGAAATTGGGATTGTTATTGTCAATGCATTTCTATTGTATTTCTAATGAAAATGGAGTCATTGTGTGCAAGCATATTATTGGAATTGCTCGAAACCTCAGGGTTGAAATTGTCCATTTAATTAACAAACACAATTATCTGCAACATTAAGCAATCATTATATAATAATGCATCCGGTTGTTTTTTTTCAATTATATAAATGATTACTCGAATTACATATTTATGAAAATCTAACATACAGATTCGTAATCTTGCTTTTTTATAGATAAGTATATATTTTGCTTACTAGGATTTTAAGTCCAAACTCATATTGAAAATCAACGCACTTCATTTTGTCAACAAAAGAAAACTCCCTGGTATTGAAATATCACACATTTTCGTTGTTTGCAACAGAAAAAAGTAAAATCTGACAGAAAATAGGGAACTGTAACAGTGGATTGTAACAAAAATCTTCCTAGAATATAGAATTATATAGTAAAATATGCATTCAGAAGTACATAGTCCTATTGGTAAATAATGGATTATTTTAGCTACAACAACACCAGAAAGCTTGTTCTGTTGCACGACATGCGCAATGTTTTCGAGGAAACACATACACCAATTAATGAATCAGGTTCCTACGCTGATAGAAGAAGAAGAAGCAGACGGCCCAACACCGCAACAAATAATTAGAAACAACATAGACATCCAGATCATTGTTTTAAAATTGTCGTATAAGCCGCGGAAGTTTTATTTTATTTTGTTTTATTTATTTTTATTTTTTTATTTTTTTATTTTTTTTGCGGTACTCTAGTTTCCTCCGTCAATAAAACAGGATTCCATGGTATAACAAATATATTGTTGATAATGGTGTTTAGCAACCTATTATTGCATTCTGGTGGGGTCGTCATGGTCATGATCGTATGGTAGTTGGATTTACAACTACATGTGCAATTTAGTGATATTATCACTAAAGTTGTGAATTGGAATCCCGTTTGTCAGTGACTTGGGCAGGTCGATGGTTTTCTCCACCAATAAAACATACCACTACGATAAAGCTGAAATATTGTTGAAAGTGGCGTTAAACACCATAACTCTAACCCTATTGTATTTTGTTGATATCTCCCGCATTTAGGAAATAAAAAAACTTGCCATAAAGTTCTCGGAGATAAAGAATGGTTATAGCATATTCTGGCTTCTTTTCAAACAGCATTATCAAAAGAGTGAGTGAGTGATTGTTGTCTAACGTCAACTCAGCAATTTATTTTAGGCATATCATGGCGAGAACAAGTGAATTTTCAATGATATGATGATGAGGTCCGCTTTGTACTAGATCAACATGCTTAGTTGGATTATTTATAGTGATAGCTCACTGAAACTACAGTCCGTGGATAGACATGTCGCCCCACTCGGACACATTATTCTGATTCCGAGCCAATTAGTTTTTGTTCTCTTTCTCCTTAATACCGCGTGCTTATCGGAGTAGCAACAGATACCAATTTTATAATCTTTGGTTTGACCCTATCGGGACACGAACCCTCGATCTACCGCACTCGCTTCGAGCACGCTACCATTACACCACTGATGTTAGTTCAAAAGACTGTAAAGTACATTGGCTTTGTATATCTCGTGAAAGTATAACCGTGTGATTTAATTTAAGCAGATGACTATTTCTAAACTAACCATGTCATGTATTAATAAATTTAATTCAAATGTGTTGTTGTGAAGTGAATCACATTGGTACCACATCACGTGTCAAAGGAACACTATATTTGACAATTAACATGATAAAATCAAGTGAATGCTTCAAGTGACGGAGATTAAAACAATCGGAAAAAATCATTGTCGGAAAATTCTTTATGTTGAAAATTGATTGCGGCATTTTTTTCACATATGAAGTGATATTCTCTCTAAAGGTTAATCATTATTTAAATGGAGTAAACAGAGATGAAAATTAAGCGTGTTTTTACCATAAATTAAATGTCTGGCGGTTAAAAACATTCTCCAAATTGCAATTATACAGTTTTTAATCAATAAAATATTTCTCATTTTCAGATCAGAGAAATAGTTTTTGTACAATCAATTTAAATTTGTGTGAAGTGAAGATATCGGTACCCGTTTTGCCTGGGAACAAACGGACCAATTTGACAGACTGTAATTAATTTGTTAAACTCGTGTTAAAATGACCCATTCTAAAATAAATGAATATTTCTTTTATTTTACTGAGAAATGAAGAATAATCATATCAATGTCTATTATTGATATATAAGTACACATATCGTGTATAGCTAGCATGGATTAAGAATGGAACCATTTTGCTACTCAATTATAATTAGTTAGTAGAATGTACTTCCGGTTCACACTGAACTTGTGGGAATATCTTGATTTTATTGCTCCCAAAGCTTTTTAAATTATTGGGCTTTCCAATTTTCGATTTTGAGCGTACCTAAGGAATGTTATTCTAGAAACGCGTCGTGCGCACTAAATTTGACATCTACATTTTTATTCAATTTCGATGTGATGAAATCTGTTCCGTTTCGCCATTTGCCTTTCTTGATTCCATACCACGTCATGTACATGTCATCATGATGATTTTATTATTTTCCGAAATATAGAGATATAAACTAGATCATACAGTCATTTAATTGTAGAACACATTATACGTTCTTCTCAATCCACTAACAATAGTGATATCATTTTAAAAAAGGAATCACTACACCAAATGAAAGAAGCTCACATTTTATTGCTCAATATAATTATTTCTTATGGCATGTGTAAGGGATACGCTCCAAAACAACATAATAGTACTCGTGGGAGGTTCATAGTCACCCTTCGCTAAGCACATTTAGACGAAATGGAAACTTTGAGCCGTAACGAAAGCGGCAGGTTTGGCGCTTTAAAATCTGATTCAACCCACCATTTCTTTAGAAATGCCTGTACCAAGTCAGGGTCATTACGGTTTTCACAGTTTTCCGGTTGTTGACTGATTTTGTCTGTTTATATACTTACGAGTTTTGACTTTCCCTTTGTAAGATTGTTCGGAGTTCGGTAATTTTGTTATTACCCTTATTAAGCTCGAGTTGGTAGAGCGTTGGCTTACAGTGAGAGATATTCTGGGAGAGAAGTCCAACGGGATTACATTTTTTAAGGGATAAAATATGTTCTTCTGTTGCATATATGTTAATAATAATCATTAAAATTTTAACTACTGTTATTTTTTAGTTGCAATTCTAAATTTCATGGATAGTTCTTCTACTTGACAGGGGCTACACCTCCAGGATAAGAGAGAAAATCAACTCAAGGTCGTGGGTTCGTAAGTTTGTCAGTGAATTACGGAGAACGATGGTGTTCGTCACGTAGGTTGTTCCCTCTGCCAAATATTTGGCTTTGAAATCTTTTTACTTTGAGCGTACCCGATGAAGGTTACTTTTTAGAAAGGCGTCGTGCACACTAGAATCGATATCTACGTTTGTATTGTTTGATTTGTTAATAAAATGGATTGCCATGGTAACACTGACATACTTTGAAAGTGGCGTTACATAGTCTTAATGTCAATGCATAATTCTGATCGTTACATTATATACTATAATCTAAAAATATTTAAAATATTCATATCAAATATTAAAAACAAATCGGCTAATGTTATATATGCCTGAGGGAGTTTTAGTAATAGCTACATTATGTAAGAACTGTAAATTTCAGTAATAAAACTATGTAATAAACCATAGCGGTGCCGAAACATTGACTACTTGGCGGATGATGCACTACGGGACTAATAGTCCACCAGCAATGTTAATACATGTAATAAATATTTATATACCATTACTTACATCAGGTACTCTTAAAGTCAAAAGATTGGAAAACAAAATAATTTACAAGAGATAAATACGGTAAATGGACTTGTGGACATGATTTTGCTATATTCATTTTGGCAATACAGTGTTTCGTCATATTGTTGGAATTCCAATGAGAACTCATTGTGCTCCTGACATTGCTGGTTTGATTTTTTTTTGTATTGCTTTGAATCTCAATTTATGGCTTAACTGCAAAAAAGCCTTAATAGTTCAATCAACAATAATTGCAAATACACAGACGATATATAAACTGATCACAATTGTCTTAAGTTTGCCAAAAAAAAGAATATTCCAAAGAAGCGCACAGAGTAAGGTCCAAAAGACGAACGACTCGTGACAATTGTTGAATTTTGACCTATTCCTTTCTCAAGGTAAATTTAACACACGTGCTTGCAGTAAAATATAAGATTTTCTTTCTCTGTCGTCGTATTATTTGGATGGCGACTTTTACTTGGCTCCATCATATTGAGTTCAAATTACTCAGTTGGTTCGTTTTGCCCGTATGCATCATAATGTTTCTGACTTTAATTACAGTAATTTCATCATAACGGGAAATCTTTACACTAAGGATGCCGTTTTTATTTGTATTAGAATTTATCCTAATTATAGGTGATGTAAAGACACATCCTGGTCCTGGTACGTATAATTCGAATATACCGGTGAACATTAGACAAAAATATTTCCATATGCAATATAAACATTAGAAGTGTTAGAAACAAATTACACTTTCTTCAAAATTTCGCTGATGAATATGATATACTTTGCGTCACAGAATCCCATTTAGATGTGAATATAAATAACGATGATCTATCACTTGATTTCTTTTCAAAAACCTTCACCAGAAAGGATCGTAATAACTCAGGCGGTGGACTTCTCATTTATTTTAAAGATGATATATCTGTTGAGCGTGTAACTCTCTTAGAAAACGACACCGACGAAACTATCTGGATAAAAGTGCGAGCTAGAGGTCAAACCTTCCTTTTGTGTAACACTTATCGACCTGAATGGACAGACAATGAATACTGGACACGATTAAATCATGCAATAGGGATGGGTTACCAGGTAAACGATATTATTGTGATTTTGGGTGATTTGAATTCCGACTTATTCATAGTTAATAATAATAAATTAATAGAAACTATGATGTTGTTTAACTTAGTAAATATTATCAGTAAACCCACAACAATTACAGCTCATAATAAATAGTTGACTAGAGAACCCTCCTCTGCCAATTTGAGGATGTAGATGAAATGTGTAATCAATTTACCAAAACATTTCTCGAATTGGCAAGGGAGTGTATTCCAACTACGACAGTTACTGTTAGATATAATGACAGACCGTGGTTCACCAGTGAAATCCGGAAAGAAATATATATCATGGACCGACAACGCAAGGTAATGTTAAAAAATCATAGAAACTCGAATATTTGTAAATAAAACAAACAGAGAAACAGGGTTAATAATATAAAGAAAATCGCAAAAGAAAATTTTGAAATCATCTTAGATAACATTATTCTTGAAAATACATCAAATAATTAAACTTATTGGAAAATTATGAAAATGCTTTTAACGTCAAATAAAGGATCTGGTAATTTCCCTCCTCTTCAAAGCATAATTAATGATCAAAATTTAGAAGAGTTTGCATATGATGAGGAAAAATGTGATTTACTAAACAAGTACTTTAGTTTTATATCCAAACTGGATGAAGCAAATGCGCCCCTCCCTGATATAGAATTGAAAACAAATAATAACATAACTGATCTAAATGTAAGTGTCGAAGACATTTCTGACATAATTCAAATTCTTCATCCAAATAAAGGCATCGGGACCGGATGTCTTCTACATAAAATGAAAGCATATGGGATAACTGGAAATTTGATTGATTGGTTTAGTAGTTATTTAAAAGGTAGACGACAAAAAGTTGTTATTAAAAATAATTCTTCAGCATATTGTGAAATATCTGCAGGAGTCCCACAAGGCTCAGTACTTAGTTTTTTTTATTATCTATATAAATGATATTGCTGACAAACTTGTCTCAATGAGCAGACTATTTGCAGATGACACTTCGTTCGGTTACTCAATTCAGGATACAATTCAGTTGAAAATGTTATTGATCATGATTTGAATGAAATGGACATATGGTAAAAAAAAAGTGGCGTATGTCATTTAATCCTGACAAAACAGAAATCATGATTTTCTCTAATCGTAGCATTCCAGAAAATCTTGATTTCTCTTTTAATGGAAAATCAGTGCCCATTACTACTTCTCATAAACACTTAGTTGTTACATTTAGTAACGATACTAAGTGGAACACCCATGTTGATAATATTCAGAGTAGTGTATATATTTGAATATTCTACGTAGATTGAAGTACCGTCTTAGTCGCACTAATTTAGATAAACTATATCTTGTGTATATTAGACGACTTTTTGAATATGCCTGTGAACTATGGGACAACTGTAGGATTGGGAATTCACAAAACTTCAACTGAAAGCTACCAGGATCGTTACAGGCTTACCTATTTTCACAAATACTGAAATTTTATATATAGAGACAGGTTGGGAATTACTATCTGTGAGACGGAAGAGAAGGAAACTTCAACTTTTTTATAATATAGTTAATAAAAAGACCCCTAATTATCTTTGTGCATTGATTCCCCTCACAATACATCGGTGTACCCGTTGAGAAATTGGAATTATATTATTTTACCTTTCTGTAGACTGTCTTCAACTAGAGATTCTTTTATCCCCTCCACAATAAAAATGTGGAATAGTTTAAATAACACTATTCGAAACGTTGATACCTTATCAAAATTTATATCAGAATTAAAGAAAATTGATGAAACTGAAAATCATGCTGTTCCTAAACATTATTTCTATGGTCCTCGGAAATTGAATATTATTTTAACCCAGCTAAGAAGTTTAGCTTCGTTTTTAAATTATGATTTATTTCGAGTAGGAATTGTATCTGACCCATCTTGTCGATGTGGAGCTGCCCTTGAAAATTTAAAACATTTCTTTTTGGATTGTCCAATATACTTACAAGCCAGAACTACATTGATAGATAATATCAACATGCTTACAACCTGCTATACTCTAGATATCAAATTTCTGACATGTGGCAATGTAAATTTAACTTATGAACAAAATTGTATTATATTTAAATATGTTTTTGATTATATTAAATGTTCAAAAAGATTCCTTATCGTATAACTGGAATTGAATGGGGTGAACATGCACATCATATGAATCCATCTTAATTTTATTTTTCCTTCTGTTTGTGAATATTCATCATTTATTCGTTATTAGTACTATATATAATGCATGCCTTTTATGTACTTATTTAATGTAACACATTGTAACTTGGAGAAGACTTCATAAGTTTGTTTAACTTGTGTCTAATCCATTTTGTCTATTTAATTGGTAAATAAAATATGTTTAAACTAAAACAGTTTTCAGAATATATAGAAAACGTTCACTAACTTTGGATCGTGTAAACATATGCAATTCTGATCGAAAAAGGGTAATTTCATCTATGTTTCTATGGTAACGTTATAAGGAAAGATCAAAATGTTCAAATAAGACAAACATGAACTTATTAATTCCTAAAGGCTATAATTTAGACTCTTTGAGACTAGTTTTTCTTTGTTGAAAATATAGACCATCTGCTGATAGAAATAGTAGGTGCAACTAAGTATTTGAATGTCATTCATACTATATTACTATTTCATATTCAATATTCAATTTAAAAAACATTGATAGCCTATTTATTCTGGTTTCTAGCAAAGAATATTACATTGTGTTTATTCTAATTGTTGATTCTACCATTCTACCATTCTACCATTCTACCATTCTATCATTCTATCATTCTATCATTCTATCATTCTACCATTCTATCATTCTATCATTCTACCATTCTACCATTCTACCATTCTACCATTCTATCATTCTATCATTCTATCATTCTACCATTCTATCATTCTATCATTCTATCATTCTACCATTCTACCATTCTATCATTCTATCATTCTACCATTCTACCATTCTATCATTCTATCATTCTACCATTCTACCATTCTATCATTCTATCATTCTACCATTCTACCATTCTACCATTCTATCATTCTATCATTCTATCATTCTACCATTCTACCATTCTACCATTCTATCATTCTATCATTCTACCATTCTACCATTCTATCATTCTACCATTCTACCATTCTACCATTCTACCATTCTATCATTCTATCATTCTATCATTCTACCATTCTACCATTCTACCATTCTATCATTCTATCATTCTATCATTCTACCATTCTATCATTCTACCATTCTACCATTCTACCATTCTACCATTCTACCATTCTACCATTCTACCATTCTATCATTCTACCATTCTACCATTCTACCATTCTATCATTCTATCATTCTACCATTCTACCATTCTATCATTCTATCATTCTACCATTCTACCATTCTACCATTCTATCATTCTACCATTCTACCATTCTACCATTCTACCATTCTACCATTCTACCATTCTATCATTCTATCATTCTATCATTCTACCATTCTACCATTCTATCATTCTATCATTCTATCATTCTACCATTCTACCATTCTACCATTCTACCATTCTACCATTCTATCATTCTATCATTCTACCATTCTATCATTCTACCATTCTACCATTCTATCATTCTACCATTCTACCATTCTACCATTCTACCATTCTACCATTCTACCATTCTATCATTCTACCATTCTACCATTCTACCATTCTACCATTCTACCATTCTACCATTCTACCATTCTACCATTCTACCATTCTATCATTCTATCATTCTACCATTCTACCATTCTACCATTCTACCATTCTACCATTCTACCATTCTACCATTCTACCATTCTACCATTCTATCATTCTATCATTCTATCATTCTACCATTCTACCATTCTACCATTCTACCATTCTATCATTCTACCATTCTACCATTCTATCATTCTATCATTCTATCATTCTATCATTCTATCATTCTACCATTCTACCATTCTACCATTCTATCATTCTACCATTCTACCATTCTACCATTCTACCATTCTATCATTCTATCATTCTATCATTCTATCATTCTATCATTCTACCATTCTACCATTCTACCATTCTATCATTCTACCATTCTACCATTCTATCATTCTACCATTCTACCATTCTATCATTCTACCATTCTATCATTCTACCATTCTACCATTCTACCATTCTACCATTCTATCATTCTACCATTCTACCATTCTATCATTCTACCATTCTACCATTCTACCATTCTACCATTCTACCATTCTACCATTCTACCATTCTATCATTCTACCATTCTATCATTCTACCATTCTACCATTCTACCATTCTATCATTCTATCATTCTATCATTCTATCATTCTATCATTCTATCATTCTATCATTCTACCATTCTACCATTCTATCATTCTACCATTCTATCATTCTACCATTCTACCATTCTACCATTCTATCATTCTATCATTCTATCATTCTATCATTCTACCATTCTACCATTCTACCATTCTATCATTCTACCATTCTACCATTCTACCATTCTACCATTCTATCATTCTACCATTCTATCATTCTATCATTCTATCATTCTATCATTCTACCATTCTACCATTCTATCATTCTATCATTCTATCATTCTACCATTCTACCATTCTACCATTCTATCATTCTATCATTCTATCATTCTATCATTCTACCATTCTACCATTCTACCATTCTACCATTCTATCATTCTATCATTCTATCATTCTATCATTCTATCATTCTATCATTCTACCATTCTACCATTCTATCATTCTATCATTCTATCATTCTATCATTCTATCATTCTATCATTCTACCATTCTACCATTCTACCATTCTATCATTCTATCATTCTATCATTCTATCATTCTATCATTCTATCATTCTACCATTCTATCCAGTTTTCAGTTAGCTACGAGCATTCATTATCCATCATATTTTACTGTCTATGAGTATGTTGTCATTCATTATCCATCATATTTTACTGTCTATGAGTATGTTGTCATTCATTATCCATCATATTTTACTGTCTATGAGTATGTTGTCATTCATTATCCATCATATTTTACTGTCTATGAGTATGTTGTCATTCATTATCCATCATATTTTACTGTCTATGAGTATGTTGTCATTCATTATCCATCATATTTTACTGTCTATGAGTATGTTGTCATTCATTATCCATCATATCTTACTGTCTATGAGCATGTTGTCATTCATTATCCATCATATTTTACTGTCTATGAGTATGTTTTCATTCATTATCCATCATATTTTACTGTCTATGAGTATGTTTTCATTCATTATCCATCATATTTTACTGTCTATGAGTATGTTTTCATTCATTATCCATCATATTTTACTGTCTATGAGTATGTTGTCATTCATTATCCATCATATTTTACTGTCTATGAGTATGTTGTCATTCATTATCCATCATATTTTACTGTCTATGAGTATGTTGTCATTCATTATCCATCATATTTTACTGTCTATGAGTATGTTGTCATTCATTATCCATCATATTTTACTGTCTATGAGTATGTTGTCATTCATTATCCATCATATTTTACTGTCTATGAGTATGTTTTCATTCATTATCCATCATATTTTACTGTCTATGAGTATGTTGTCATTCATTATCCATCATATTTTACTGTCTATGAGTATGTTGTCATTCATTATCCATCATATTTTACTGTCTATGAGTATGTTGTCATTCATTATCCATCATATTTTACTGTCTATGAGTATGTTGTCATTCATTATCCATCATATTTTACTGTCTATGAGTATGTTTTCATTCATTATCCATCATATTTTACTGTCTATGAGTATGTTGTCATTCATTATCCATCATATTTTACTGTCTATGAGTATGTTGTCATTCATTATCCATCATATTTTACTGTCTATGAGTATGTTGTCATTCATTATCCATCATATTTTACTGTCTATGAGTATGTTGTCATTCATTATCCATCATATTTTACTCTCTATGAGTATGTTGTCATTCATTATCCATCATATTTTACTGTCTATGAGTATGTTGTCATTCATTATCCATCATATTTTACTGTCTATGAGTATGTTGTCATTCATTATCCATCACATTTTACTGTCTATGAGTATGTTGTCATTCATTATCCATCATATTTTACTGTCTATAAGTATGTTGTCATTCATTATCCATCATATTTTACTGTCTATGAGTATGTTGTCATTCATTATCCATCATATTTTACTGTCTATGAGTATGTTGTCATTCATTATCCATCATATTTTACTGTCTATGAGTATGTTGTCATTCATTATCCATCATATCTTACTGTCTATGAGCATGTTGTCATTCATTATCCATCATATTTTACTGTCTATGAGTATGTTGTCTTTCATTATCCATCATATTTTACTGTCTATGAGTATGTTGTCATTCATTATCCATCATATTTTACTGTCTATGAGTATGTTGTCATTCATTATCCATCATATTTTACTGTCTATGAGTATGTTGTCATTCATTATCCATCATATTTTACTGTCTATGAGTATGTTTTCATTCATTATCCATCATATTTTACTGTCTATGAGTATGTTGTCATTCATTATCCATCATATTTTACTGTCTATGAGTATGTTGTCATTCATTATCCATCATATTTTACTGTCTATGAGTATGTTGTCATTCATTATCCATCATATTTTACTGTCTATGAGTATGTTGTCATTCATTATCCATCATATTTTACTGTCTATGAGTATGTTGTCATTCATTATCCATCATATTTTACTGTCTATGAGTATGTTTTCATTCATTATCCATCATATTTTACTGTCTATGAGTATGTTGTCATTCATTATCCATCATATTTTACTGTCTATGAGTATGTTGTCATTCATTATCCATCATATTTTACTGTCTATGAGTATGTTGTCATTCATTATCCATCATATTTTACTGTCTATGAGTATGTTGTCATTCATTATCCATCATATTTTACTGTCTATGAGTATGTTTTCATTCATTATCCATCATATTTTACTGTCTATGAGTATGTTGTCATTCATTATCCATCATATTTTACTGTCTATGAGTATGTTGTCATTCATTATCCATCATATTTTACTGTCTATGAGTATGTTGTCATTCATTATCCATCATATTTTACTGTCTATGAGTATGTTGTCATTCATTATCCATCATATTTTACTCTCTATGAGTATGTTGTCATTCATTATCCATCATATTTTACTGTCTATGAGTATGTTGTCATTCATTATCCATCATATTTTACTGTCTATGAGTATGTTGTCATTCATTATCCATCACATTTTACTGTCTATGAGTATGTTGTCATTCATTATCCATCATATTTTACTGTCTATAAGTATGTTGTCATTCATTATCCATCATATTTTACTGTCTATGAGTATGTTGTCATTCATTATCCATCATATTTTACTGTCTATGAGTATGTTGTCATTCATTATCCATCATATTTTACTGTCTATGAGTATGTTGTCATTCATTATCCATCATATCTTACTGTCTATGAGCATGTTGTCATTCATTATCCATCATATTTTACTGTCTATGAGTATGTTGTCTTTCATTATCCATCATATTTTACTGTCTATGAGTATGTTGTCATTCATTATCCATCATATTTTACTGTCTATGAGTATGTTGTCATTCATTATCCATCATATTTTACTGTCTATGAGTATGTTGTCATTCATTATCCATCATATTTTACTGTCTATGAGTATGTTGTCATTCATTATCCATCATATTTTACTGTCTATGAGTATGTTGTCATTCATTATCCATCATATTTTACTGTCTATGAGTATGTTGTCATTCATTATCCATCATATTTTACTGTCTATGAGTATGTTTTCATTCATTATCCATCATATTTTACTGTCTATGAGTATGTTGTCATTCATTATCCATCATATTTTACTGTCTATGAGTATGTTGTCATTCATTATCCATCATATTTTACTGTCTATGAGTATGTTGTCATTCATTATCCATCATATTTTACTGTCTATGAGTATGTTGTCATTCATTATCCATCATATTTTACTGTCTATGAGTATGTTGTCATTCATTTTGTGATATACATTGTCTTTTTGAGTGGAGACAATTCTGTTCAGCTCTTTTCTTTGTTTGTTAATATTTATATTTTTCGTTGAGGATCCAAATATTAAGATCGGGTTGAGATTCCATTCATCGGTTTAAAACAGGCCAAATGTGATGACATGACCTTAATTATAGGTGACCTTCGCCGATTTTGGCTGTCCTGTTTATGTCCTTTGCATTTCTCCTTCACAAACACTTTAGAATTATTTGGCCTTCAAATCTTTCTATTTTAAGCGTAACTGATGAAGGTTATCACAGAAACGCACCGTATGCACTAACTTATATATCTACGTTTTTATTGGCATCTATATATGTCGTGGTTTCTTTTGTGTTCAATGATTTGAAGTAATAAGTGATTGTTCGTTTGTTCTCTAGATATTAGTGGAAGTGTTGACAATCACTGTTTAAACTTTCTTTACACAGCAGTATCGTAAACAGGCCAGACAGAGATGACACATAATCTTATTTTAAATGAAATTCAATGCAATTCCCTTAATAGTATACTACGCGTCGCCAGGTAAACTCAATTATTAGCGACAGTTTAGCAGACGATTTACGTCGGTAACACTTCAAATACAGTACAGTTATTCCCTAAATAAGTCCTCTGTGAACCATTGTACATAATCAATGGCTATGTATATCTTGACTAATTAGTGATAATGGCTCAATTACCAACCGATATCAGTCGTAAAACTTTGTTTGTTATCTTTTCAATGTATAAATTAACAATTCAATACAAAACAATGAAAGTAGGAAAAACTTAAATTGCAGACACAATCCCTTTGATATTCTGCTGCGACATAAAAATTGGTTTTTCTCTTCTTTTTCATTTCCAAAAAATCAATAGCAACTACGTCTGTGTGGTGGTATGTCAAGCGAGGTGTCACGTGAATATGGACATCTAAAGTAGTGATGAAAAAACCGATTGGGGTGGTGTATTCGCGAAGTAAATCGAGAAATGGTTCAGTTTATCCTTTCAAAACGATATATTTGGTGTAAATTTATGTCTTCAATATATACGTTGTTAAAATATCGAGTAAAACAAAATAATCCATATCACAGACACTGTGCGTTTATTTTTAATGTATTTAATTAGAATTTCGTGCCGCGAGAAGACGGAAGAAATGTCACTGTTCTTTTCTGGAAACAGAACATTTTTCGCTGATTTTTCGGGATATTATATTGTATATTTTCTGCATCTTTCAGGACAATTATTTTTCCTACAAAATTTGGCGAAATAAATTTGAAAATAACCATTGACACCCCACTTTCTTTAAAAGTTATATTGCTGTTCCCTAATAAAATTAAAAAGTTGCTAATTCTTTATATATATGATGTGTAAAACAATGATACCATCGATATCAAGAGAATTAATCAATGTTTTTTATTGCATGGAACAGCTCATTTTAGTATTATATTCTAACGGAACACCGCTTATTTGCATTACGATATTGTCAAACCTTACATCAAAATTATAGTGATTTATTACAAGACAAATCAAATCAATATAAAATAAGTAAGATTATTGGTATTTTTGCTTTATACAATAAGATGACATAAATTGTACAAAAAGTACATATAAAACCAATTTTCTTGTCATTTTCAAGATTACTGTTATCATAAACAATCTATTTTTGCTAGTTATTTTTTATCACGTAACAGAATAGACATGCCAATTTACGATCCATATCAGCGCCAGATTGAACGTATTCACCCATCATGATATTGTGCAAAAACATCAGATATGCCAAAAATGACAGGTTTGTAAAAATATATTGTTAGTGATGGTATCAAATCTACTAACGCAATGAAATTATCATTATATTGACAAAAATATTACGAACACGTGCTAACCTGTTAATCTGTTTTCAGATATTTTGAAAGGTGACTCCATGTTTACTGACGAGGTAAGAAAAACAAGCTTGGTTGTCAAAACAAAACTACAGATAAAGACATCCCTGGCAATTTCATTCGCATATCTCATGTTTGGTTTGTTTCTAGAGTGTACAACATGAGACTTTGTAACTGACACCAACATTAAATAACTGCAGAACATTTCAGGTGGGTAAAATCAAAGTCCCACTCGCATCAGAGTAATCATACCAATTAAGTTCGGATAGTAAGTCAGAACACTTACCATAGACACAGTTGTAGAGAGTAAGTGAGTGATTCGTATTAACGCCAAATGATCATTGTTTTAGCTATATCAATGAAATGTTGATGATGTCCCAACACACTTAATTTGATTTTTATAGTGTTAGTTCACAGAAACAACAGTCAGTCCGCGTGTAGACATGTCACCCTATTCAGAGACATTATTCTGGTTCCAAGCCAACCAGTCTTTGTTATTACTCATTGCATGCCTAGTGCAGAAACAACAAATATAAATTTGATAGTCTTTGGTTTGACCCGACCGTGGATCGACACGATCTACCACACTCGGGGCGAGCACGCTAACAATTACACCACCGATGCAGGAGTATACTAGTTATATAATAATGTGGTCTTGTCCAGGTAATATGCCAAAATATTACCCAGGTCTGAGAGACATATTACCCGACCTAAATATGACAAGACCACATTAATATCATTATTATACTGAGTGTCTAATTGTCCAGGTAATATGCCAGAATAATACAATACCAAATATCACTACAGAAACTTGCACGAAGTATAATAATAAGATATGCTACCCATATATTCAAGTGAACAATCAAATTAATTATATAATAATGTTGTGTTAGCAATGATTATGCCAATATAGTGGTCAGGGTTGAAGACATAGTGAACGACCCGAAGGGGAGTGCACTATGTCTTCAACCCTGACTACTATATGGCATAGTCAATGCTAACACAACATTATTATTATTATTATGCTGACTGTTATATGTAGACAAAATATATTGAGAACTATTACAATAAAGAAGGTCCTGATATTGGTGACTAATATATTGGATCAGATAGTCTTGAAAGTGTGAGAATATTCTTTGTTTCATTTAAGGCTTTAAAAATATAAAGATTTTTGAAGTTTGAAATTTAATTAACAACAATAATAAGTATTAAAAAACAATAACATGAATAATAGACGACTATGATAGATTGACAGATTAGATCCGCCCCTTGCACGTGGACTAGCTATATATTGCTTGACAGACAGCTGAAACCCCAACCTTCCCCGCGTGAAACTGGCATAGTAGATGTACTATTTTCGCATAGTATATCAACGCCATATAATTCTTTGTGATATATGCCAAAATATCGTATGAACTTATATTACAGAAGAAATTTACAGAAAGCATAATAATGTGTTTTACATAACAATACTACAATGTTTACGATTTATCAGCTGGGACGAAAAATATCTATCATGAAGTTTTTCCACTTACTCAGCAACATCACGATGTTTTTTAATCGATTATGATTTTGTCCACTTATAGTGTCTAATTCAAATCAATGACTTTTCCAATTTGATTGATTGATTGTAGTTCAACATTGGGTGAGCAATGTTTTAGCTACGGATATTCATGACGGAAACAAATATAGATGCAATACATTGTGTGGGTAAAAAAAGGGACTATCGTCCGAAAATGGATTGCCACAAGAAAAAACCCCAGAATACACTGGATAGGGTGGGACAAATTTGCCTTCCAACGAATCACCAAGGATATCTCCAAACAATATATTGCTCCTTATGATCTGTTTCAGGGTGTCTTGCACGTGAAATGAGGGCGATATTCTACATACACGATTCGTCCATTTACACCCGTAAACCTATCTAAAAGAGGTACTGAATCTAATATTATTATTGTTTAGGTTGGCTGGGTGGTTTATATTATTTAACGGCACTTTCAACAATATTTAAGCTATTTCGTAGTGGGACTTTTTGGGGGGGGGGGGGGCAATGTCATGAATAATCATGTGCATAAAATAATCTGAAACTGTGGAACTGTTTGTATTTGGCTAAGATCTGTCTAAGTTTATCTTACCTTTCTCCATGAGGTGTGTTATATTGTTCATTTAAATCGTCGTCTCCTGTAAAAAAAAGAAATAAATCAGGCAATATATAGCTGCAATATAGGACGAATTACATGACCCATTTGACAACAATTTAAACTTGTGATCATCACAAATATCTTGGTCGACAACATTAATTGGTTGATCAATATAAATGGTCATGTCTTAATTTAGCTATTACAGACATATTTCAACGGTAATCTTTTTAATATATAATGATTTTCGTTTTTTTTGTCAGACGTCATAATTGTTCGCTACAATATGGTTTAACTATCATTGGTACTTTACATTCGTCTTTTTCTCTGTCTTTGTTGTGCATCATATCTTTTCTACAATTATAGCGAATTTGTAGGACTAACTTCAACTTCTTAGATAATTGGAATTGTGTAAAATGTATTTTGAGCAAGATACCGTGAAAAATGTCATTTTAATTGTTATATAAATATAATAAGGAAGGCAATTTAAAAAGTGGGAGGCAAATCTATAGCATGGAAGCAAAAGCATATATTGTTCAGTAAATCTGTGAGTATTCTAACTCTGTTTTATTACTCCAAGAGTAATCCATGAGTATAAGGGTATGTTTTGAAACCAAGGTGTCTTTTATTTTTTTGCTTCTCAACGACGAAGAAAGGATATGCAGCAGACTAAATTTCCAGTTTGCTTTAAGAAAATTCCATTTTGAATGATAGTGGGTAGCAGAGAGCTAAATCCTCGTTGCTTTTATTATTTTAAAATAAAAACGTGGAAATCTAATTTAGTGCACACGACTCGTTTCTGAAATAACCTTGATGTACGCTAAATGTCAAAAGATTGGAAGGCCAAATAATTTTTATAATACTAGGGAGCAACAACAACCAAGAACAAAGGATTTAAACAGAATATCCAGTTTATTTGACACATCTCCCAAAATCAGCAGTTGACGCCCTTTCAGGGGGGGGGGGGGGGGGCGGGGTTGTACCCTACATCAGAGATATTGTTTCATATTTATATACCATAAAATTGAATATTATATGTTATTCAGCTATCAGACAGGGTATATAATGTGACATTCCCGGCTTATGATCTATATTCCCTTCGGCTGCGCCTCAGGGAATATAGATCATAAGCCGGGAATGTCAGATTATATACCCTGTCTGATTGCTGAATAACAAATATATTACGGATTTAACAATTTTTTTGTTAAATACAGAACCAAACTGTCGTATACATTTTTTTTAATTTTTTTTAATTTTTTTTTGTTTGTTACCTTTTTGTTTGTTTATTTTTATTTTCCTTTTGTTTTTTTTTACCACGTACATAGTCCCAATTCATATTTAAAACTTTATTAAATATTTTGCGTCTTTTATTTTCATTTTCCGTATTTCTAGATGTCCCTTTTCGTACCTCTGACATTCTTTCTTCAATGACGTCAAATATTTGTCACGTGATATTTTATGTACTGAGGTGTCTCATAAAGGAAAATCCTGTTCAATATTTCTAAATCAACACAATTTCATATGTAGTAAATTTTATAAACTTTATAATTATAACATTAATATATTACATAACAAAACAACGAGTTTGCGAAACAATTTCAATAATTAAAATGTTAACAATAAGCAAAAACTTGGTGTGGCCCCGTGACCTCGAAAGTTTTAAAGGCGGAAAGTTTAACACACTTTCACTTGTTGATTGTTATGTTCAAATTTGTAATGGTACAGCCGTGGAACATGGGAGTTTGCTGAATTGTTCTGGTGTTTGTGACGGAATTAACTGTTGTAAGAGTGTTATAATCACAAAATAAATCATCATAATTTACATCCAAAATGTCAACGACGTCCGTAACCGACGATGAAACATGTGTATTGGTAGGGAGGACAAACGTAGTCGTCGATAGCGTTATTATTTTCTGTCAGAGTAGAAAAACCCGAATTTTCACCTTTTTCATTTCATTAGAAAAACACCTAAAATTTATTATTTCGTGATAAAAAATATATCAGATAAAACTTGAAAACTAGATCTTTATTAATTTGGTAGTTATAAGCATTAAAAATATGATTGGGTACTACTACTGAACGTCCAAAGTGAAGTCGTTTCGAGAAAATCGGACGCCATCTTGATTTATGTGTCAACGAACAGCCCATTTTCAAAAATAATTCCGGGAGCTATCCCTGGACCAATATTCTTCATGCATGGCTTAAAATTTTCAGAAAGTCTTCAATTTTACCAATCCGACCGCCAAAAATTAAAAACAATCGAAATCGTAACGTAAAATATAAAAGTTTACAAAACAGTGTTTTTAAACTCGCTTACCACACTTCCGAAAAATATTGGGGGTCAAATATCAATAAACTGGACCTTCCTCTAAAGATATGTCGCAAAGGTTTCAATGGATAAGCAGTAATAGCTCCCGGAAATCATTGGATGTTCGGTCCATATTTTCTGACTTTGCAATCAGAGTTGAGCGGGAAGAGTTATCGGACGTTGTGTGGCGCATGACCGGGATGTATGTCTTCCGCCATTTTGGCCAGGACAATTTCAGAGTTGTACCAAAGAAAAATAGAATTTACCGACGTATTGTTCTACCAATTGATACAATAATTATCTAGCATTGATGTATTCAGACCACGGAGGTCAATCATGCACGGTAAGTAACAAAACTTCTTCTAAAATATAGTTTTATTCTCAAAAGAAATATCGTTTTCAACCGGATCAAATGGGGGTTAATTTTGAAAACAAAAGATGCACAAAAATCGCACAGAAACTTTACACGAACTGAATAAATATATATCTTTGTTTCGATAAATGAAAAAGAGATGGGATTTAATTCACGATTTTATTATTTTACTCGCAAAATGGCGAAAACGGCAAGCATCAATATAAAGTTGTCAAATTCTCCCAATCTATAAATAACTTTATCCAAGCAGACCTTTGGTGACGTAATCATGGCTGTTCGGAATTTATCGGGATTTATTAATACATCTATATAAAGGAATTGTTCCGGTATTCTTTGATACTTTTGTGAAATGTTCAAGATTTTTTATATTTTTTGGTTTTAAATGAAATTTGTCTACATGAAAACTTTTTATGCATTTCTCATTAAGTTCCTAGTGTATATTGTAGCAATACATAGGACAATTGTTTTTAAATAGTAACATGAATTTCCATGCAACATTTTTGAAACAATTTATTTAAATTGTTATAAAACATAATTATTATGTTTCAGTGCTATTAGGGAAGCTTTATGAAATATATGCTTAATGCATACATTACAGTATGTGAATGTATTAACATTCTGGCTATATACATTGTAATCAGTGGCAGTGCATGTGATATGCTAAGTTTAATTAATTACATTTTTTTCATTACACCATTACTGTGTGCAAACTTGTTTGATATGACAGAACATTTATGATGCATGCAGCAAACATTTCTGGAATAATGCTATTTTTCATATAGAATCTATTTGCCACCAAGCATATATGCATAAAGATAATTTTTAGTCGAAGAGTGCATTGTATTAAAGCTTTTTTCATTTGTACATGTATGATAAACTATTTCTGGAAAAGATCAATTATTTTTAGTTCTTTATTTTGATTCTGTATAACATATTTTAAATGTTTATTTTTATTTTTATTTTACAGGTGTGATCGTGACATCTCAGTAGATCATTAAGAGTTTTAAATCATTAAAATGACACTTCTGAAAGTTGATGCTATTGATTATGATTCAGTTAATCAAATATGCATAGGATATGCATAGGATCACAAAACACACAATTTAAAGAATTCACAAAGATTTCATTTGGAATAAGTTGGTCATGAACTGGGACACAGCACTATTTGTAGTCGTCAAATGTAAAATTATAGTATATAAAGGAAAAGAGAGTGACATTGAAGACTGTTATGAATTAAGATTATAAATAATAGTAGAAGATAACAGTTTATTGATTTGTGACAATAAAAATGATAACTTTGAAAATTTGGGACTTTCTAATCGCTTAAATCAGCTAAAATTGTCAAATTTTAGGTTTTTCCCAGACAAAAAGATGAAAATCATGTATAAAATGTGCTAATTAAATGTTTAAAAGATAACATAACTTCAAGGCTGGCTTATAAATTGTACAGAGAACATATCTGATAATCCAAATAAGACTTTTCATGGAATACGGGGCCATAATTGAAATGTTATTTTTACTAAATTTCCAGGTAGAGGGCTAATGAACCAGGACATAGTTCATACCAGTGTCAGAATTGGGGTTGCTGATAGTTTTCTCCTTGTAGTATACAGTTATAGGATCAAAATAATACCAAACACTTGAACATTTAATATTATAATATTCGACAATTATTGAAATTGTATCAATTTCGGGAATTATCTGAAATTTTGATTGAACAAAGAAAATTGACCTTTTCAATGGAAAAAATGGCAGTTTTTACACAAACTGTAATAATAACTTCATTGATGTATGGATATTGAGGTTGTTTACCATAAAATATCAATTTGAACATAAAAAATATAATTAATTCCCTGAAATAACTTATTTTTACACTTTACAGAGCTCAAAATAATAAGCTGCGGAGTTTATGATTCTGGCGCTACAGACTTTGAGAATTTTTTTGGCTGATAAATATAGGTGTTCCCTGTTAGAGGGTTCTTTTCCTTACCAAAATCAGTATTCAGAAAAATTCTAGTACTTTTTTCAGATTTTTTATGACCAAAAACTTGATTTTTCGAATAAAAAGGCCATAACTTTTGAACAGCTCAACCGATTTTAATAATTTTTGTACCAAAATTTCCCATTTTGTATGTACTGTCATACTAAACTGTAATTGGAGGATTTATTAGCATTTCAATTTTTGGTTTGACCACCCTAGTATTGGCTCTCATTTGAACAAGTGGTGTTGAACTTGAGAACTGTTTTGTGTCGGCGGCATGGGTTGCAACCGGGAAGTACTGTGCGGTGGCATTATTGAGGATAGTTGAGATGGTTGCTCTCCACGAACAGAACTTGTGATGATGTCTCCCATAACTTGTTTTTCCTTTGATGAAACACGTTGATATACTGCAACTGACGAGGCAGATTTGTGTCCGGTAACTGCCATAATTTGTGCCATTGAACAGTTTCTTCCGAGGAATGTTGCACCCGTTGCACGAATGGAGTGGTTGGTGTAGATTTGTGAAAGGCCTGTTTTTTACTTAATGTGAACATAAATGATGCCAATGTGTCTTTTCCTATCGGTCTTTTTTGGAACCAACATTCATCGGAAATATTAAAACTGTCTTTAGGAAATTGCCAAAGCCTGTTGCACTGAGGGTGAAGTTTTTGAAGGTAGGTCTCAAAATTTCTAACTGAACAATATTCAAGCATTTCACGATCCTTCGGCATATGTCACAGGCACTTGTTTCTGGTAATTTTTTTTTACCTAGATACTACTTGTTTCTGGTAATTTTTTTTCCCTAGATACTATATATGGTAATTTTTTTTCCCTAGATACTATATATGGTAATTTTTTTCCCTAGATACTATATATGGTAATTTTTTTTCCCTAGATACTATATATGGTAATTTTTTTTCCCTAGATACTATATATGGTAATTTTTTTTCCCTAGATACTATATATGGTAATTTTTTTTCCCTAGATACTATATATGGTAATTTTTTTTTACCTAGATACTATATATATATATAGTATCTAGGTAAAAAAAATTACCAGAAACAAGTGCCTGTGGCATATGCCCAGAAAAATATTTTCTCTGTCCATTTCCCTACGATTTTTAGTTAATTCGTCCACCTTTTTCATTACATATCTCCTGCCAGTGACTGAATAAATTCTAATGACAAAACAGCATTTAATTTGGTAAAAATACATTTATTATTCCGTATTATGATATTGATTCAGTGAAGCGTAAATATTTCTGTTTTTGTCAACCATGTTGTTATTGTTTTTTGGGGCCCAAATGAGGGAGACCGAAAACGTACATATATATACCCCGTCTGTTTTCCGAATATATGCTGACATTCAGGGTTGAAGAACCAATGAAAATGTGTGTAACAAACTAAATTCGTAATATATATATATATCTTTTATTCTCAATAAACCATCATAATTTGACAAGGTATAGAGAAATACATATGTACAATATATACAATATACAATAGCATGTTACACTAAGTACGTGAGTAATGAAGAAATGTACAGAGATGAACAATTCAGTAGGTTAAGTCGGAGTACATACAGTTTTATTTATGCGATTAATGAATTTGCTTAGTTTTATCAGTTTTGATTTCTTTTTGGAAGATAACAGTAATTTATATTTTAAAACAGTTGGCCTACTGTAGTGATACTTTGGTATATAGATGTTTCGATCTTGTTCAAAGAATGGACAATCTAAAATATAGTGAAATTCATCACCGAGTTCATTTTTATTACAGTGCGTACAAATTCTGTTATTTCTATTAGTGTTATTCCATCTTCCAATTTCAATAGGTAATTTATGATTTGCTGTTCTAAATCTGCATAACTCTACTACAACATTTTTGTTATCTAAAATATCAAAGTATACTTCCATGCCAAAATAATCTTTAAACAATCTGTAATTTATAGCTTTTGATGCATTATCTAATAAAGAATGCCAATATTGTTCAAACTGATCTTGTAGGTTTCTAATAATTGTAAGTCGAAGCCAGTTTGGGTCAACAAAGGTTTGTGTGTTCCAAATATATGCGAATCCACATTCATTTAACCACGTAAAATGTTAAACGTTTTTGATTGACATACAATAACATAAATTATAAATTATTTTTGACAATTGTAACTCTTTCCCAGATAGCAATTTAGCCCAGAATGATATAATTCTACTTTTTATGTCTATTTCCAAAGGATATCTCCCAAGTTCACCATATATCATATATAATGGTGTAGATAATTTTAAGTGAAGTAATAATTTACAGAATTTTAAATGTACCTTTTCAATTATATCGTTATTACTGAATTATATATATGTTGATGTAAAACGGGTAGTATTGTACGTTTGAAACAAAATGTAGTGATTTTTTTTCAAATTCATGAACAATTGTAAAATAAATAGAACATTCAAATAATCTCAACATAAATAAATAACAAAAAATATAGCACGATCAAAAAAAAAATCCTAATCAGAGCTTAGAACATATTATATAGAAGTAGGCCTTTTTAAAGAAAAAAGTTCCGTTCGCTTTGTTGTATTTTGAAAAAAAATATTATATGTAATGGCATAAATAAAATGTGTTATTGAAGGTAAATTCGTAAGAAATATTTTTAACAATGAAACAGCTTTTGGTGAACTCGATTATAATTTTAATGAACAATGTGAAGGCAATCAAGCGAAAGAAATTGTAAACAGAGTCGTTAATAAAATTTACGTCACCGAATATGGTACTGCTTTGACAACTATTTTACCTATTTTGTTCCTGTATTTAAATACTGTTATAGTGACAGCTGGAACCTTTGAACCGTAATTAGAGCAGGGGGTTTGGCGCCTTAAAATCTGATTCAACCCACCATTTCTTTAGAAATGCCTGTACCAAGTCAGGGTCATTAGGGTGTTCACAGTTTTCCGGTTGTTGACTGATTTTGTCTGTTTATATAATTATGAGTTTTGACTTTCCCTTTATAAGATTGTTCGGAGTTTGGTAATTTTGTTATTACACTTATTTAGCTCAAATTTGGTTTGATTTAGTTGTATTTTATTCCTTATTGAAGTCTTGCTGCATGATCTTTAAATTCTGAATTTCAGTGAATGACATTGCCATTTTAGAATTGGTGATGTCCCAGAGCCTGGCATTCCACTGCAAGATTTATTTTTGAACATCCCATGATATTATGACAGAATGTAGAGGAATCATGTACGCTTCAGAAAATGCATGGTGTTGGTAAGATTAAACTTCAGATAAAATTATCTGGTAGACTCTAAAATAATCACAAAATTAGTAGAAAATCTTAAATTAATTACTGTTTTTACACTGTTTTTACACCTTAAAAGAGACAACGGACTATAACTCTTTCGTTGCAAAATGAGAATTGTGGATAGGATAGCCTTAAAAAAAAGCAGGTAAATGTGATAAAATACACGCTTAAAATTTACACTCGAAGAAAGCTTAAGGAAAATTATATCCAGAGGATTATGGTGGTTCCCTGATTTAAAATATTAAAAAAAACAATAACTTTTTAACAACTTCTCAAAAGTCTATGTCAAACAATGTTCCACAATGGCAGATATATAGGATTTATGCTTCCTGTCAAATTTTCTTAAATTTGATTCAATTACTACGCATGGTGATTTCTACAGACTAGCGATAGATGACTCTTTCTGTAATGTGAGCTTAATAATTAGGCAGCATTCATAGACCTTACCACATGGTTCATTTATTACTTGGATGTGTTTATATCCCTCCTGAAAATTCTAAATATGCATCAAAAGAAGGTTTTTCAGAAATTGAGGATGAAATACTTCAGTTACAATCCAATAACTGTAACATAGCACTTCTTGGAGATTTTAATGCCAAAACTAAAACATTAGATGCTTATGTTGTGCCTGATGATTCCCTATTTGAAGTTCTCGATGATTGTGATAATTCTGACTTACTTGTATATTTATATGACTATCAGAAACTTTTATTGAACAATATTTCACTCCAAAGTTTTCCTCAAGATTCATCCCCAGTAAATAATTACGGCTATAACCTGTTAGATTTTTGTAAAAAAAATGAACATTTATATTGGAAATAGTAGACTAAATGGTAATGACAAAACTGTTGGAAAAAAAACTTGTAAAGATGTATCGTTTGTTGATTATTTTCTTTTGTCTTCTGATGTTTTCTCAGCCATCAAATATTTTGATATTTTGGACTATAATCCATTATTTTCTGATGTCCATTGCGAACTTAGTGTGTATTTGCATACAAATGTCAACAAAAATACTACTACTCAAGATATAGGTCAAGGTAGTAATCCCATTCATATTAAATGGAATGCTACCAAACAAAGTGAGTTTGTAGAATCTATTTTTAACAATGAAACAGCTTTTGGTGAACTCGATTATATTTTTAATGAACAATGTGAAGGCAATCAAGGGAAAGAAATTGTAAACAGAGTCGTTAATAAAATTGGTGAAATTTTTAGAAATACGACAACTTTGATTCTTGGTACTAAGACCTCGATCCGAAGGAAGATAACACCCGATAATAAACCATGGTATACAAAAAGTTGTGATGAAAAAAGAAAACAATTCAATATTAATCGCAAGAAATATAATCTGAAAAAGTCGTCTGAAAATAAACAATTACTTACAAAATGTGGTCGTGAATACAAGAAAGAGATGAACAAATCTTATAATGAGTACGCTAAGAAATTTGAAACACAGCTTCGTAATGCATCTAAGACCGATACAAAAAAGTTTTGGAAAATTTTGAAGTCGTTTTCAAAAAACAAAAATTCAGAAGAAAATAAAATATCACTTGATCGCCTTTACGAATATTTTAAAGAGTTAAATAGTAGTGAGAACGAGGCCAGCTCTGATGATTTTTCAAGAATTTACTTCCAAAATGGCGTTGATCTTCTTAATTCTGAAATTACAGAGGATGAAGTCATTAAAGCGGCTAAAAACTTGAAAAATTCAAAAGCGCCTGGCTTAGACGATATTATCAATGAATATTTAAAAACAACTGTTACAAAATTTTTGCCATATTATGTTAAACTGTTTAATTTAATATTTGGTAGTGGAGAAATTCCTGATTCATGAACCCTGGGAATCATTAAAGCCATTTATAAAAACAAAGGTGATCCAAATGATCCGGACAACTATCGGGCTATTAAATTAGTATCTTCACTTGGTAAATTGTTTACATCAATACTAAACTCAAGGTTAAGCAATTTTTTAGATGAAACAGATCTTGTGACTGAATCACAAGCTGGTTTTCGTGCTGGGTATTCAACTCAGGATAACATTTTTATTCTTTATAGTTTAATTACATTATATTTATCAAAGAAAAAGAAATTATTCTGTTGTTTTATAGATTTCAAAAAAGCATTTGATACGATCTGGAGAGCTGGGTTATGCCAGAAATTGAATAACAGTAACATTCATGGAAAAATGTTTAAAATATTTTTTTCTTTTTATGATAATATTAAATCCTGTGTAAAATCGGGATATACATTTTCTGATTTTTTTCACCTGCGATATTGGTGTAAGACAGGGAGAAATTTATCACCCTTCCTTTTTGCCATCTATTTAAACGATTTAGAAGAATTTCTTACTGAACACTGTAAAACTGGTCTTGATACTCTCAATAGTTTAAGCTTTGAGAATCTTAATGTATATATGAAATTGTTTTTATTATTTTTATGCTGATGACACTGTAATTTTTGCAGAATCACAACAAGAACTACAACAAATACTAAAGCTGTTTGAACATTATTGTAATATATGGAAACTCAAAGTTAATATATCAAAAACAAAAATAGTTGTATTTTCAAAGAAGAAAAGTAATCAAAACTTTAGTTATGAAATGTTTGGTGAAAAAATAAGCCAACAAGACGATAACTATCTTGGACTTCTGTTTAACTACAATGGTAACTTTTATAAGGCTAGAAAAAAACTGGTTGATCAAGCCCAAAAAGCACTTTATTCATTATATAAGCAAATACGTAATATTAATATTCCAATTGATTTACAATTGAAATTATTTGATGCATTAGTGTATCCAATTTTGACGTATTCGGCTGACATCTGGGGGTTTGAAAGCAAGAACATTATTGAAAAAATTCATTTGCAATTTTGTAAAAAGATTTTAGGAGTTAGAACAAGCACACCAAATTTTATGGTGTATGGAGAACTTGGGCGATACCCTATAGAATTACAGATTAAAATTAAAATGTTGTGTTTTTGGAACAAAATTGTGGGTATCCCTGATAAGTTATCTGGTCAAATCTACAGATTACTATTTAAATTATTTAGAAATGGCAATAGAGACATACCATGGATGAATTATATTAAATCAATATTTGATGAAACGGGTTTCAGCAATATATGGGATGGTCAAAAATATATTAACCCTGAATTTTTTAAGGTTACTATTAAACAAAGATTGCAAGAACAATATATTCAAAAATGGTTTTCAGATATTAACAATTCCTCAAGAGGGGATTATTATTCAAAATTCAAAACTAAATTCAAATTGGAGAATTATCTTTTGCGATTGAATGCTGTTCATAGAAACTATATTTGTAAATTAAGAACTAGTAATATAAAATTTCCAAATGAAACGGGGCGTTGGATGGGGATCCCTAGGGATGAAAGATTATGCAATCTTTGTAATCTATGCATTGGAAATGAATTCCATTATATTTTTTGCTGTGAGTTATTGAAGAATATCCGAACTAAATACATGTCAAATTATTTTATAATCTGTTCTTGTGAAGCAAAAATGAATACAATGTTGAAAATAGGAAATACACAAGTTCTTACTCACCTGTCATTGTTCCTCCAAAAAATTGTAAAACTTCTGTAGTTTTTAATGTACACTGTCCAAATATTTCCACTACTTGGGATAACATTTATTTGTAATCCATTTTAAAATATATCATGCAATATACAACGCATATGGCCTGGTAATAAATATAGCATGAGTCGAGTAGACCCAAGTCGTAACCTCTGACCGTAATAACTTGTGTATCACCTATCATCTGTTTTTGTGTAATACGTATGCATTATCTACTCATTCTGTCATCTTATAATAATTATTTGTAAATAATTGATGCTCCTGTAGCGCAGTCTGCTGCGCCTGAGTTTATTGAATAAAGTTATTATAAGTTACAATGTAATATCATTCACCTGGAAATATTCAATCTGCAGCGGCCACTCCAACAAACTGAGAAGATATAAATTTAATCAGAGTGGGGAATATTAAGCCACTTAATAAAATCCTTAGTTCATCAAAAATGTTTATTCTATTATTTATAGCAAAATATAGCTGTCAAATGGGATTGGGGGTTTATGCTAGGTTTAAAGATTAATTCTAACATGATCTCCTTCTTTCGCTTTGTTAGCAAACGAGCAAGTTATCCATTCGGTATAATCTCATTAGCACATGCGCCGGTGAATGTGACTGACTTTTCCATTGGCAGCATACATTGTAACCTGAATAATGCCGATAGAGGGCGCAGTATTATTCGAGTTACATAAATTGTGTGCGACATTTTCCCCAAACCTAAATATAAATTACGGTCTTCCAATCAAAGTATACTATTGTATTTGTACTCCTAGACATATCAGAATCGAAATAAATCATGGAAGCCAGAATGTGTTTTGAGTTTTAACATGGATTGGCGGATATTAATAAATTTTATCCCTCGCTTCTAGCTCGGGATAAAATACTAATATCCGCAAATCCATGTTAAAACTCCCAACACATTCTGGCTTCCATGATTTATTTCTTAATTATACTTATTATGTTATCATATAAAATATCTAATTTCGATATTTTTTTAACAATTAAAATCGATTTATTGTTATGCATTATGCATTTTTAGTAAAATAGTTTAATGATATATGTTGAACACTTTATTCAGTTATATATATCAACGGTGTTATATAGATAATTAACGTAAGAGAAAACCGAAGGGCAATGCAATCGAGAATGAACAAACCAGAGAAACCGGCAACATTGGGTACACAAGACACATGACGAAGAACACAAAAAACAACAACACAGAAAACTAAAAAATCGGGGGTGAATCCAGGTGGGCGCGAAGGACAAGCAGTTCCTGCTACTTATAAGACACCCGCTGGGTTATTCATATATACAATCAAGTCCGGTAAAAGTATTGGCAGTGATAGATTAAAGAAAACATCTACGTATAAAGTATAAGCATATAGCATATGAATTGAAAGCAAGAACAATACAGAAGCTGTTGACATTTGTATATCCTCTGAATATTAATGCCCCAAAAAAAACAATTATAATAACATCGCAACTGCATATGTAATACTCAGCAAAGATGCATGTTTTCATACTTACACATATCAAATTATTCTTACTTATCAAATTTAGGTTCTTTAATAACATTTTTCAATTCAGAATTATCATGATAATTTTTTAGATCTCCATGTCCAAAATCGCCAGATATTAGCCATTAATATTGCTATGTATTACACCTATATAAACACTTATTGTAAAATGTTTATTGGCATTCCTTGAATATGATATTTCAAAATGATGGCAGAGGTTGAAGACACTGCATATATTGATGTGTTCGTATCCGACATAATTAAACCTGTATTTCCTTTTTTCTTTTTGTTTAATTTCTATTTCCACTTTTCGATTAAAATAATCCTGTATCCGGTATATTAGGGTAAGCAAATTAATATTTATGCCCAGGTTTACACCGAATTATAAATAGAAATTAAGAGAAGTAATTCCCTAATTTAGTGCGCACGACGCGTTTCTAGAATAACCATCATCAGGTATGTTCATAATTAAATCTAAACAGGATAGCCAAAATAGGTTAAGGTTATCTTTGCCTGGGGGAGATTGAATTTAATTGTAATAAATTACATTATTTGGGAATTTTAAATTTCAAGCATAGATTTATCTAATAAAGTATTTAAGAGCCGAAGCACTGACTATTGTGATGATGATTCCATCGGGGACTAACTACTACAGTCCACTAGCTGAGTATCGGCCCAGTGATGGAAACAACACCGTAGATATCGAATGTAACCATTCATTTTAATGACTAGCCTTGATTCGAGTTTTGCACAGCCATTATTATGTATGCCTCCATTCGGATTGTTTCTGTTTTATTGATATAAAAAAAAACTTATATTCACTGAAGCCAACGGCCTAAGTGAATAATATTAGTTTTATAAAATACAATTGAACCGCATGTTTATCCAATCTCAATATTTTTTTCCATATTATGGACAAATATTGATATTCAATGGCAAAATCAAATAATGAAATTTACTGGTGTGGGAAGCCATATAGTATTTTTTCTGAATGGTCAATTAAAATAGAAACTCACGGAGAACCACAAGTGTTTTACAAAATAGATACACGTGACATTAATAACATTTCTAAAACATTTTTTGCAGGTGAATAAGTTTTTTTATTTATTCAAAATGAATTCTCCTCGGGAAAAATCTATATATTGAAAAATGTTATTATATAGATAGCTGTGAATTACAGAATTTTCCGAGTTAAATAAAAACGATAATTTCACAGTGTAATTATCTGTTTTAATTTCAATCTCGCTTTATTTCGCGCCATTTCGTTGCCGACGTCATATGAAGACTTCCAGTTTGAAACGTAGCCCGGGGTTCTATGGTACCGCGGTACTTAATGTTTAACGTCTGTGTAACGTAACTAGTTTTCGGAATGAATCCAAAAATGTTATATTTTATTCCCCGATATAGAAACCTATTTTCCCCCACAATTCATTTTATTCTTTGAATTTGTTTAAAAATACGTCGCCACTTTTCTCTATGACAACGCCGATGTACCTCCCAGAAATGGTTTCCTATGATATCGCGGTAATTGCAAAATTAATGTTATGGGACACAATGTTTGATAAATCAAGACATCGTTTATAAATACTAAATCAAGGTGAATATCTGGCAAACTTATACCATAAAGAAAATCTTGATAATTTATCACATTTAATAAAGTAAAGTTTCTTTGAAATAACAAATGTAACGAAGTTGAGTCAATTTGATGTAACGTTATGTTGGTTAATATGTCTTCATAGCTTAATTTTTCCATCAACTTTGTCGGTCTAGAAAGTAACTAAAAAGAGCACCAAAAATCCCAAATCGGGTTGAAATGAAACGTAAACAAATGGACGGCATTTCTAAAGAAATCGCAGACGAATTATGACAACTATGGTTTAATTATTGGACATTTTACAAAGCATGGTATCAGGGTAAAAAAAAATGTCCGCTATTTCTAAGGAAAAGATAAAAATGCGTGTACTTACAAAAATTCAAGACATTTGGACAGAATGACCAGACGTTCCGATAAATGTGACTGTTGTGTTTATGAATATATAAATAGAAAAACGGCGGGTGGCACTGCAGTGCATAGGAACAGACAAAATAAATAGCGCGGTATCATAGAACCCGCGGTACCATAGGAAGGGAGTATAATAATTAGACGTTATTTGGCTTTGTGTATGCTTCAATTTTGAACAAATTTAACTAAAATAACATTTGAAGGTAAGCATTTTAATTATTTTATTGTCGTGGTTGGGTGGCGCCATGTTTTTTGAAGCGATTAAGCTCATTTTATATTAAATTCGATTCGAAACATTTGTTTAATCTATATAATAAATACTATAACTAATTGACGAGTTTCATTATAAAAAATATGTCACTCATGACCAATTAACGTTGTAACTCACTCATGCGCTGCGCGCATTCGTGAGTTACTGCGTTATTTGGTCATTCGTGACATATTTTTGATAATGAAACTCGTCAATTAGTTATAGTATAACTATTAATTTGGAATAATGAGAGCTTATTTTGCTGTAGATTAAATTCATTGTGCATCATTTTCCGTATATTTATCCCCATAAAATACATATCCTACCGTGACATCTGCTCTGTCATGCAATAATGTCGGTCATTTGTTTTGATTTACAATTCTCGCGCACCACGAGACCAATGACGTCATTCTTATATTCATAGCGTACATAAACACAGAGGGAATACTTTTCAACGTCAAAATTACAAGATGAGATTAAAACAGAGAAGTTTGAATTGAATAAATTCCATGCAAGTAAAAAAGATCCTTTTTACTAATGTCTTTTTTTCCTGATCATTATGCTTGTTAAATATGTTTCCATCGATGGTATTCCCCAAACATTTGTATTTTTCCGGTTTGTTGACATAATCGACATCACAGTTCATGACCGTTTCTGGAATGTAGGCCAAGCAAATTGTATTTTAAAATACTTTGAAAATATGATGATTGATCATTCAGATTCCACCATTTTATAGAAAATGGCCGATTTTACCGGGAAAATACATGCAAGTGCTCTCCATTAGTCACAAAATGGCAGATTATTTTGCATTTCCACTGCTGCTTTAATAACAAATATACCCCTTACTTCTTGGGGTAATGAAATGAAATTCACAGAGAAGATAGAATAAGAATTAATTTAACAGCAATAATCAAAATTTAGAGCATAAATTGAACAGAGAATAAAATTAAACCAGACAGAAAAATGAGATTGTCTGGGTAAAAAAAAACTGTCATTATTACAAATAGCATCAACAAAACTGTATTGCTACTACTCTGTGATAATAAATGTGATTAAAATAAATTGAAATCAGTCATTAATTGTTTTACCAAAATATGTCGGTCTGATAGATTGTATTGACAAAAACAAAAACACCAAATTCACTGGATTAAATACTTTTCATGTGGGTAAGCAAGTTTAATATTTGCTTCAAATAATTAATTTTTAATACTTCAATTTCAAACTACAGTCGACTCTCGTTATCTCGAATTCGATGGGACCATGGAAAAAATTCGAGTCAACCGTAGTTCGACTCAAGAGGAGCTATTAAAATACCGGAAGTGTAGTTTGTTTAACGACGAAAGGGAGACAACTCGAGCTAAATTTTGAAGAGCTAAAACCAGCATCGCATGTTTCGATTCTCGGAACGATTTTAAACTTATTCGATGTTTTTGTTGCTGTTAAATTCTTAGAATCTTGTGGAATGACTGATAACTTCTAGATATCTTTTTTTTGTGTGTATGATTATGTTTATCTGTTTTGTTGCATTGATTCAATAAAGTGTAGAAGAGAATATTTTGATCCCTAGCATTTTTGAACCATTTTAGTAATGCCTCTTCAACCTCGGGAAATTTAGCAATTCTACATTTTTTTCTTTGCGAACTCATTTCACCAGAAAGATATTTTTTCTTAATTTCATCACTGTTTTTTATCCAAGTTGAAAGTGTAGACGTAGGAATGCCAAAATCTAAAGCAATTTGTTTTTTAGTTTTACCCCCTCTCTCAACAGTCACAATTGCGTCATATTTAACCTCGTACGATTTAGCGTCTAATTTACGTTTTATGCCTTTTCCTGTTACTGCTGAACCAGTTATCCCCCCAGTTTTTAGGCTGGGTCCTTCACTAGTTTGATCAGCATTTGTGTGTCCAGCTATCCCCCCAGGACTAGGCCCGGGTCCTTCACCAGACACACGTGTAACAGTATCATCAGAAGACATTCTGAAAGACATGTTCGAAGTGAAAAAATTTCCCCTTTTATTACAACTGTTAATTAAGAGTAACATTTTCTCAAATCTCTCAAAATTGAGAAATTATACATCTTCTTTGATGAAAATTAATTTCCGACAAATAATTCAATAGATAAAACGCTTCCGTTGTGTACTTTTCATAATCATTGATGTATGCCGACCCAAGCGCACTTATTATGAATCGATAATTTTTGATTGTACACACCTAACCTGTGTCATAATACCAAGCCAATTCAAATATTATCACTAATTAATTTATTAATTTGACAGATTGTGAAATAGCCTAAGGTAAAAATGTCAAATTCAATGACCGGATGTTTCACCTGTGATCCGATTTTAATCCTAAGGTAATACACATGTTTTGACAGGTAAATTTGACTTAACGAATGTAAATAATATGGCTTTCTACATCTCGGGACCAAAACTTTTATTCGAGACAACCGAAAATTCGACTCATCCGAATTCGACTCAACAGGAGTCAAATTACATATATATATACACAACGAAGTTCGGGACTTCGATAAAAATTCGACTCAACCGTAAATTCGACTCAACCGAATTCGAGACAATGAGAGTCGACTGTATTTAAAAAAAACATCTTTTGAAATTTTTCAGACAAATCAATTACACTGAAAAAGCTAAAATACTGTACTTTCTTAATCTGGTTTACTTTTTAAGTTTGGTTGGCCTATGACAAAATCATGTGCTTTATTGAACTTTGACCGACTTTATGTGACGTCATACGACGCCATTTGGAAAAGGGACGGTAAACAAATATGGGTCAGTATGTAATTATTATCGATCTTTTTTCCATGGAACTTTACACATGTGAGCAAGAATAGATGAGGAACATAATAAAAAAGAAAAAAATGTTTATTTTTCAAACATGAAATAAATAATCAAACATTATCCAATGACTGACCGACTTATTGTCAGACGAGGATACATGTATACATATGTATTGATATTTCATTCTTTTTGTCTGGCGCTGTTATATCCTTGTTCCTATGGTGACTATGTAAAACGATAATAAAGCGACATTGCAAGGTAAATAAACCCAAACGATATAATGTTTATATAAATATTTCTCATAAAAGCAATAATTATTGGTAAAACAGAAACGGTTTATTTACTCAAGGTCGTAATATACCGTACCTTGATTAGATACATTTTCTTACCAATAGATTCTTGATCTAATTTATTCCAGTCTTTTTTTCCTGATATGTTCTATTAACGTTTTTAAAATCTTTACATTAGGAGAAAGTCCGTGATCGTATGGTAGTTGGATTTGCCACTATCTGTACAATCAATACCTATGACCATTAACGTTAGGAGTTTGAATCCCGCTTATTGCGAGGTGTTCACGCTACAACATTATGTAATACAATTTGTCAGTGACTTGTTGCAGGTCGGTAGTTTCCTCCACCAATGAAACTGACCGTCACGATATAACTGATATATTGTTGAAAGCGGCGTTAAACAACATACCCCACCCCCCACATTAGGAGATTGCAACAAATGAGGAACGTTGTAGCATATGTATATCATCCAATGCTATCATCGATACCGTAAGTCTATTGTTATTGTCGTGATCGTATTGTACTTGTAATAACATATACCTGTGCAATCAGTGTCGGTTGTGCCAGCTATTTCTGCTCGTGACGTGGTGTACACGATACAGCTTTTTATGTTTGTCATTGACCTGCGGAAAGTCAGTGCATTTCTCCATTTCCGCCAATATAAGCGCAATTGCATGATTTATAACGGTTGAATCAAT
The DNA here is from genome assembly GCA_963680875.1 of Bathymodiolus brooksi. NCBI lineage: Eukaryota > Metazoa > Mollusca > Bivalvia > Mytilida > Modiolidae > Bathymodiolus > Bathymodiolus brooksi. The sequence goes on from OY804575.1 coordinate 83,081,826, forward strand.
ATTATTACATTACATATATACTTTTTTCACAGTCGATCAATAGTACACTTAAAATATATAATTGGTTCAAGTACCAGTTTCTATACTTTTAGATAAAATGGATTTTGTAAATTACATTTAGGCAGATCTCTGAAACAGACAAAAACGTGATTTTAATACATGTAACAGGGCTAGCACATAATTAACCAAAATGCATTTTTGTCTTTCTTCAATCCTGTAAATTCACGAAGAACATTAAAACAAAAACAGAAAATTTTCAGATTATCATGGGAGAGACAACAATGGGGAGATAACTACGCTTATTTTGATATAACTCAGCAAGTGTTCTTAGAATTTTCTTCTGTATCCATTCCTAAATTCCTAATCACAGAAATAGCAAAAAACGGATCCTAGTTTTAATCTATGTCGCGGCATGAGACAAACACAAAACTTTGGAGGAGGTTTTAACCCTACTCTCACGATTTAAAGCTCGAACCGTGAAACGGGTATACAAATTCGTTTCAAAACATGACCATTTTCGCATAAACTCCTGAAATCACATACATTCATAAAAACAACAACGCAATTGTCGAAGGCAGTGCTCATCAGAATTTGTTGGTTGTATCACAGGCACTATACTATATCAATATTAATTTCATAAGGTCAGTGGGAAGATAATAATGTTGATTGATAGTATAAAATAGAAGGATTGCAATGCAAAAATGTAAACAACCGTTGAAGATACCAGAGGGGGTACTTAATGCCAATTTAAGTTACTTTACACTAAAGAAACGCTAGAGAAAACCCAAGGGCCAATCAAGAATGGGCAATCCAGAGACACATGCAACATTGTGCACACGTCACAAAAAAAGGAACAACAAAATACAACACAGAAGCTAAAAAGATGAGTAATATGGACCGAATAAGAAAATCCTAGTAGTTCCTGTTTTTATACGACACCCATCATGTTAGTCATAGTCATGTCCAGTAAAAGTCGTGTCGCTGATAGAGGAAGAAAAATATACATAAAATAGAAAAGATTCATTGCCATTTGATGTATGGATTTTTCACTACGGTCAACCAGTTGGTAATGACGACCGTAGAATTTGTGTTGCGATGACTTAGGAGCAACGTAGTCTTGTTTGAGTAGCTTTTGCCTCAGCAGCTGAGCTCTGTCCAGAAAATCACTGTACTGTGCATATGCCATAGAATTACGTATGGGTTGTTAAATGTATTCTCCATATATTTGCTGGTGCTGCTGGAATATTGCTACTGCTGAAGGAGAAGTTGACTATTGGAAAAGTGAAGTCATCACATATGTCATAGTTTTCATTTACTCTAACTGCTTTGTCAATAGTAGTCTTTACTTCAAGCTCAATTGGATAAATGAGCAGCAGATAATCACTGAATCGAGAATTGTTCAGTGACAGAACATCAATCATATAGCAGCAGCTGAATTAAAAGATGTGTGCTAATTTTCTATCTTTACTCTTGAGCAACGCTTGAAGGGAACCTCCCTCATAAACATGAAGAAGCAGATCAGGTGGTAGGGGTGCATAATCAGTTCCCCTTGGAATACCGATCGTCTGTTGCACTTGTCCACCAAGCGGTACATATATGTTGTGGATAGTAATAATTACATTTGAATGGTCTTACGCTGTTTATATATTTATTATTAGATTTTAAGTGGTTTTTGACAGAGTAAGACCAATAACAAAATGCTGATACAATTGTTCCCCTCCCAAACTATGTTTTTTTATTACTTGCTTGTGAAGTTGAGTATACTACTGGCGGTTGTTGCATAATTGCATCACCAACATATAATCATTTTTTTAATTTCCTGTAAAATAATTTATGTATATTTATCCGTTTGCACTTATGGGTCGCTAGGGGCGCCATTATCGTGTCATTGTCATTTTACATCAAGCCGCTAGAGGGAGCCATTATCGTGTCATTGTCACTTGACATCCAAGTTGTTTCTAAGGAAAATGTTGATTGGTTTGTGGTTAGGGTCATTTAACATCAAGCTTTTATCGGTATATTTTGAATTTTTCAATTAACTAAATTGTATATTGGATTTTTACTTAGAACTTATATCTCCAAGGAAAATAAAATGAAAAATTCATAGCTTCATAATAATTGCCTTATTCGTGAAGATTTTATCATAGTTTATTTTAATAATTTTACAAAGATAATATTATACGTTTCATGACGTCGTTTCACAAAGCCGTAGGACTTATGAATAACTAGTACACACACCCAATATATTTCTACTTATAGATTCACATGTACGCATACGTAACTCTTATTCGAGATTTTGAGAAAAGGGATTCATGGTCAATTTTACACCATACATTTTTGTGGAGTTATTTATTTATCAGGTCAATTAAGCTATTCGTATTACTGTTTGTTGACTTTGTCATTTATCTATATTTGTAACAGACCAATGAATTATTGAATTATTAAGGTTATTTATATGACTATTTTCGTTATAACCATTTCAGGTTATGCTTACAAGAGTTCTGAAATGGCAAGATATTTTTGACTACAATGAATTGCCATTGTTTTGCTTATAAAAAATGTATGATAAATAACCTTTATCAGGTATGTTTGGAAAGCCAAAAAATTCCTAAGTCTTTGAGAGCAAGAATATGCATTCGTTAATTTCAATAAATCTTCTTTTAGGCAATTGTTTTAACACTTTTCTTAAAACATTTTAACCACTTTTATTTTTATCATTTTTAGCAATTTCAATTAAGCTTAATATATCAGTTTAACCAACTGGTGTCTCCACAATTACAAAATAACGTATATGATGAAATGGTTAAAATCTGGCACCAATTTCACACAAATTATAGAAAACTATTAATTGAAAATATAGGTAATTAATCAAAGAAATTGTAAAAGACACAGAAACTATCATTTATTCGTTTTAAAGACTTTACATGTGCCGTCGATTTTAATTATTTTAAGCACAAGAAAGCTTCATGGATTCCTGTCCAGATGTACATGATTTTGTTTCCAGTTTATTCTTATACAATACCCCAATGTTGCCAGTGTCTCTGAATAGTCTATTCGTGATTGCTCTTCGGTTTTCTCTAACTTTTATTTGCCTTGTCAGGGTTAGGGTTCTGGTGTGTAACGCTACTTTCAATAATATGTCATTTATATCGTGGGAGTCATTTTCATTGATGGAGGAAACCGGAGTACCAGGAGATAACCACCGACCTACCGCAAGTCACTGACACACTCTATCACATAATGTAGTATAGAATGCACCTCGCATGAGCGGGATTCAAACTACTCACAACGTTAATGGTGATATTATTGATTGAATAGGTAGACCCTGACGCCCCTTGTCTTGTAAGAGCCTATGTGTATGTCCTACATTTCAGTATGCATTTACTATAATAAGGGAAAATATTTTTAATATTTAATACTCTGATCTGTTTCATTCGAAAATTATAAAACAACATGGAAACTGATACAAATGGTTAAATAATCTTTTTCATTTTATTTTCATTATACCATGTTGTACTTGCTTGTTCAACAATTTCACCGTTTGATCTTCTAATTTATTTGCCATTGTAAAGTGCTTTATGTCTGCAACAGCACGAAAAATGGGAATTATAAAAACGCGGAAATCACAAACTACGACACCTACTGAAACGATTTAATGGTCTTTGTTTGGATTTGAAGTTAATTTTATCGCGAAGCCATTAGAGATGAATTAAAATTTAAACAAATAGACAATGAAATGTTTGAAACTTTTACATCCAAATTCAACCCCAACATTTTGGAATCAATGCAAGATTTATGGAAAAATGAATGCCAAAAAGAAGAATTAAAATCTGTTGAAATCTGGAAACGTAAACAGTCCTGGCTTGAAAGATGTGAAGAGGAATATGATAGCAGAAACATATTTAGAAAAGAAGAAAACACACTGGTTGAATACAATAATCGCGGATATAATTATAATCAAAATACAAGGAGAAGGAAAAACAAAGCAAAAATAAATGAAAATTACATAGAACCAGAAAATCACAGCGCATCTAACAGAATTACGCGTCGCCAAAATAATTCACAGTTGCAATCGCAAAAAAAAAATGGCATGCGACAAGATGGGTTTAATCAAAATAACCGAGAATTGAAGTCGAAAAATAAATATTCAGTCAACCAGACACGTACGAGACAGCAGAACGTGGTTCATCAAAGCAGAACAACATACATTGAAAAAAAACTTCTTGAACCATTTTTTAGAGCAGCGCGTGAGCGACAGGGCGGGTGGGACACCACAGAACAACATGCATAATGCGAATCAAGAACACCCCCGACCGATTCAAACAACAAGCAATCCCATGACGGAAGAAACGTTGGTGAAAGAAATTTTAAAGAAACTAGAAAAAATCACCTTAAAGTAATAAATCTCTCAAAGCGAAATTTAACGGAAAGCGAAGTAAAATTATTAAAAAAAATAGATTAAAATTTACACCTACTCCAAATGAAGATTAAGCATTGCTTGGAGCGGATATTGACGTTTTTGCAGACGATTGAGAATTAACTATATATTTAATGGAAATGAAGAAGATGAAGATGATGATATAGGAGGACCGTTAGTTAGAAACAAATCCGACTAGATCCCTAAACCTACAAAGGATAAATACTTTGAGGAATCAATTAATACATTAAAAAGTAATTAACTTGAAACAAATAAACATGCTAAGGATAATTTATGCCGCAACGAACGACAAGCTTTATTTAGATTAAAATCAGATAAATCGATCGTGATAAAAGAGGCAGATAAAGGTAATGCTGTTGTAATTTTAGATCGAGAATATTACAGAGACAACATTTTGAACATGTTGAAAGATGGAATGTATTATGAAGAAACGGATAAAAAGGCAGATCAGAAGACATATAAAATGATAACTAAATTGTTACATGAACATGAAGGTGAATTACATAAAGAAGAAATTGATTATACAGTGTATTACAAATTTTACATTTACAGAAAGCTATTTTTATGGATTTCCAAAAGTGCATAAAAGTGAAGTAATCTCAAACGCAATACTGGAACAACACACATAATGTATCAAAATTTTAAATCCGGATGATTTAAAATTTCGTCCTATTGTTGGCGGACCCAATTGCGTCACTCAACGATTAAGCCATTTTATAGACATTATACTTAAACCACTATGTTGTGAAGTACCTAGTTTTATAAGGGACGATCTAGAATTTTTAAATCATTTACCGACGACCGTAAATCCAAATTCTGAACTCATCAGTTTTGATGTTGTAAGTCTTTATACAAATATTCCGCACGATTTGAGAATTTCTGTAATAACATTTTGGTTGGAAAATAAACGAAACATTGTACAACATCGCTTTTCTAAAGAATTTATTCTTGAAACCGTGAAAATTATTCTTGAAAGAAATGTTTTCTATTTTGACGGTAAGTTTTTGAATAGCTACGGACAAGAATTTGCATCGTATATACGACAAAACTGGAAGCGTTTTCTTGACGATTGTTTTATTATATGGAACTCTGACATTCCCGTTGAAATTTTTCATACCGAACTTAATTCTTTAAATGACCATATTCGTTTCACCGTAAACAGAAGCAAAATAGAAATGCCGTTTTTAGACGTTTTAATTCGTATATCAACAAATAACAACATAATAAAGGACATTTTCTCGAAAGATACTGACACCCATATGTATCTTAATTTCAGATCCAGTCACCCGAAACATATTAAAATAAAGATTCCGTTTAATTTGGCTTCGAGAATTATAACGATCACAAACACAGAGGAGTTGAGAGATACGCGACTACGAGAACTTAGATTGTATTTGAAAAATCAACAATATCCGGAGGAAATAGTTGAACATGGTATACAGAAAGCGTTGGAAAAGGGACCGATACATACGGAACTGCGGGAGCAAGTACATGTAACCTGAAATCAAAATAATATAATTCCGTTTGTAACTACTTATAATCCAAGGGATTACAATATTTTCCATTTTATGAAACAAATTGCATTTAACTTAAACAGTAGCGAACGTATGAAAAATGTATTGCAAAAAAAAAGAAGATTATAAACAGCAAAAGGCAGCCGAAAAATCTGAAGCGCTTCTTGTCATCATCAAAATTTGATTTTCATGAATCATCATCATCTGTGAAGAAATGTACCGACAAGAGATGTATGACATGTCCGAGTTTAATAGAAGGAACCTCAATTACATTTAAGAATGGACCAACTTTTACAGTTATGCAAAACTAAGAATCTTGTATGCGCAATTATTTGCTCTAATTGTGGAGAATTCTATGTAGGTGAAACCAAAACTGAATTGCGGACTCGAATGACTGTTCATAGACAACAAACAAGGCACCAGGACCTTACTATAATAAGAGCTAATGAACATTTCCATCATTGTTCTGGAGGACATCTCAAAATATTCCCGCTGTATAAAGTTGATACAGTGGGTGATTATTTAAGAAGAAGAAAAGAAACTATATTAATTAATATTCTTAAACCTACGTTAAATGATAAATGACTTTAAAGATTTTCGTTAATCTTACAATGACTTTAAAGATTTTTATTAATCTTATAATAACTTTAAAGATGTTCATTAATTTTATAGATAATATATGTTACCGCGAAAACGTAACATCATAGTCTCCCTTTATATTGTTAACGTCACACTATTGTTAACGTCATATATATACCCATTACATACATAGTGTGGTGGTACAAGACTTTGTATCAGGTCGAGTCTGTTGTGTGAATCAGTATCATTACGAGTTGCGATAGCGACGAGTTGTGATGCGGTCAGTTCACGCAACAGACAAGACCTGATACACAGTCTTGTACCACCACACTATGCATGTAATGAGTTTATCTAACATTTCAATAAAAACGAATTTTAAACAAATAGCAAGGGTTGAATTAAAATGTATACAATACCCTGAGGGAGACTACATTTTGTGTATGACGTCACGTTATTTTTTCCGTTCATTCACCAACGTCAGGTTACTGTGTTTTGTCTCACATTCCAATGGTATGACGTGATGTCAAAGTAGTTCGGCAGGGAACGTCTCGTGCAACGTCGCGCCATTCTTTTATCACCACAGTGTGGTGATGCAACATCTTGTATCAGACACCTTGTATCAGATAGATTACTTTCATTAATTTCAAAGGAAAACGTATATAATGTTAGATAAATACACTTATAAACATTGTACCTGAAGATCTGCAACAGCAGTGAAAACGTTAGTACAAGAAAGTTGTGAAAAATCCGTCTTGTTCTTTTTTTTACTAATTTCTTATATATATATATAGGGAGTGGATGTAGTCGAGTGGTCTAGGGCGCTGGACGTAAGGCTAAGCGAATGGTGCTGCAGTGTAACAATGGTGTGGGTTCAAATCCCGTCGAGGGAAGAACAAAAATTTGACAGCTCTAAAATCTAATTCTAACACTGTTTGGTTTAATTTTCAGACGTATATATATATTTAAAGTAACATCTAAGTGCATAATTATTATTTTCTAATTTCATTTCGATCATCATTCTTTAATTCATTAAATTTTGACATTTATGCCATAATAAACGTTAGCGAGCACGGAAGAAGCAACCAATACTGGCCCCCCATCTAGAGACACGGGCAACAATGGGCACAATCAATAGAGCGAAGACAAACAAAACAAACAACACAAAGCAGAAAACAATAATCCTTCTTGTTTTATACGAAATGTAGTTGAAGTTCATTACCACCTGTAGTTTAATTCAACGTTTAACATCTTATAACTGCTCTAAAATTGAAATGGCTTTCTTGAGCATGTCCATGACAATAACTTATTGCATTCAGAAATTCATTACCATATTGTTTGAGATATTCTAGCAGTCATACTAAGAAATGCAGAGACAAAAGCTTAAAAAACAAAAGGAACAACGGAATAACATGCATGAATCTAAATCATTGTTGTTTGAATAGAATATGTTGCAGAACTAAGCAAAAGTGTCTACCATAATGCTAAGGTTGCGTGTGAATATCGAGATAATAAGCAAACAAGCAAATCATATGATTTCTGTATTTGTCACTAGTATGTAGTGCCATATTAAGATCATCAAATCTAGGATAGAAATACTATATACTATTTATTAAACTTCTTTCATACTGTCCATATTTATGTTGTCGTTCATTTTTGTTATTGTATGTGGTATTTTAGAGTGGATGCGAATATGTGCAGGTTTTTTTGTCATCGTTTGTTTATATACCTATTGCCGTTGGAGATCTAATTATCAAGAGCGTTGGGTTCCCAATAACCGGTTTATCTTCGCTACATTTATGTGCCTGTCACGAGCAATGTATTAAATTTCAAATGTCATATGTCATGGTCTTAAGGAGAGAGTTAATTTTTGATTTTGCTGTCGTTTTGTTGGTATTTGTGGAATTATTGATCATAAGTGTTTAAGCTTTCTTTTCATAATGTAAGCGTATTTGCCAAGGACAATTTCACATTCACCCAAAAGTGTGAAGTTGATTTTTGGTTTATTAGATATATTTATGTTTGCAATTTACAGTTCCTAAATAATGTAATTTATTAACCTAGGGTCAGTCTCCCTCAGACATAGACAACTTTTAGTAAAACCTGGTAAAACTGTTTTGGATATTTGGTTTGTTTGCTAACGAAAGACTTTTAAATTATTTGGCTTTCCAATCATCTTAGTATGAACATACTTGATGAAGTTTATTCCAGAAGCGCGTCGTACACACTAAATTAGTTATCTATGTTTTTATTGAGATAATCACTGAGGCCCATACTGTGGCTGTGAAGTGAATAACAACAATACGCTGGTGTTGCTTTTATTTATTTGTAGTGTAAAAAGGTTTGGAGATACCAGAGGGGTAATCAGATGCCGTAAATCGGATGTCACAATATTCTGGGCAAATGAAAATGGAAAATAAACAAACATTTTGTTGACAAAACACTGGACAGAAATTTAAAGATTGACGAACACGAAGCAAACAATAAAAGCCACCGAGAGTGAATTCATATGACATTTGTCCCTGTGCATTTGCACCCGTTTGAAGTCTTGTCAATAAAGATTACAATAAGTTGAGTATAATGTGACTTTAGCACATTTACATCATAATTTACAATAAACAAAATAAAAATAAAGGCATAGATATCTAATAGAGTGTGCATGACGCGTTTCTGGAATAAAGTTTAGTTGGTACGCTCAATGTCAAAAGATGTGAAAGCCAAATGATATAAAAGACTTTGTGAACAAGAAAACCAAGCAAAGGGGCATATACATGGTAGCCAAAATCTGTTAAAGTCACCTATACCTGAAGGAGCAATAATTAGAGCAGAGTCAGGAAGTTGGACTTATTATATCATGATTTTAACACACGAGTTCAATCTAGTGTTGTATAATACTAATCTAGACATTATCATGATTTTCTTAAATTGTCAACTTTGCATCATGGTAAAACTGTCTTTGAGCCGTAATGAAAGCGGGAGGTTTGGCGCTTTAAAATCTGATTCAACCCACCATTTCTTTAGAAATGCCTGTACCAAGTCAGGGTCATTACGGTTTTCACAGTTTTCCGGTTGTTGACTGATTTTGTCTGTTTATTTACTTATGAGTTTTGACTTTCCCTTTGTAAGATTGTTCGGTCATTTTGTTATTACCCTTATTTTTAATATCATGATTTTAATACACGAGTTCCATCTAGCGTTTAATAATACTAATCTAGAAAATATCATGATTTTCTTTAAAAAATCAACTGTGGTTTTTTTTCAAGGTGCAGAAGATTGATTGATTGATTGATTGATTGGTGTTTAATGTCCAGCGAGCAATTTTTCAGCTATATTCAGGACGATGGGTGCAGAAGAATACTCTAATACCAACGAAAGCTTGCAATAGATACCTATTGGTTTCATCGCACAGCTTGCACAGGAAATAACAAAATTATGAAAATAGATTTTTTAAATATTTGAAAAAAATACATCAAATAAAAAATTGTGGAGTTTGAGGGGTTTCCTGAAAATACAAAAATAAATAATTATTTTCTTCTTAAATATTTTAATTTATGATGCATAACTGAATGTATTCATCTTTAACTTGGCCTTAAGGTGAACTGTTTATTCCCTTTCGATTATGGTGTAAATATGAATAAGTTTATATAGTCTATATGAATATTTGATGACCATAACATCTGGGGAGAGTCTTTAATGCTCATTTTACATATTGAGTTGTCCGTTTCCTCTTACCAAAATTGATATCTACATTTTATTTCTTAACATAATCGATCAACTGAAAATTATCATGAGAAACCAACTGTTCGATGTACTTGCAATTTCTGAAAATAAACTTGATGATAATATTGACAGTACAGAAATGGGAATAAAAGGTTATAAAGTGTTAAGACGAGATAGAAACCGATACGGTGGTGGAGTTCTATTCTTTATCAAAGAGATTACTTGCGTTAAACAACATGAAAACTTGGAAGTATTACAATGTGATATATAACAATTAAATTCACCTAAAATTAAATTGGGAGTTGTTTAGACCACCTGATACCACAGTACAATGGTTCGAAGAATTTGAAACATACATGGAAAATACATCATCCGAAAACGATCAGGTTGTTATGATGGGAGATTTTAATGTTGATCAACATAAAGATGATAGAATGAAGAAAATCATGAATAATTAGTTTCAATCAACTTATAAAGGAATATACCCTTGTTACCAAAGATACAAGTACACTTATAGATCATATGTATGTTACCAATGATTATAATTACAATGCTGCGGGGCTCATCCCAATCGGTATTAGTGACTACCATCTTACATATATCATACGACAAAAGACGAAAAGCGGCTCGAACCAACATATTAACATCAAATATAGAGACTTCAAACATCTGAATGAAAACGAACTTGTGCAAGATATACACCATGTAAACTGGGATTCTGTTCAATAGCAGACAGATGTAAGCGAAATGTGGTCAGCGTTCAAAGATAAATTTCTTGAGTTTGTCGACAAACACATACCATTTAAGGAACGAAGAATTAAGGCCAGCTCTGAGCAGTGGATAAATGATGACATCCTCATCAAAATGCATCAGAGAGATTACCTTCATCAGAAAGCGTTACAACACAATTCTGACTATTACTGGAAACTGTACAAAAGAGCAAGAAACTTAGTGGTGTCAAAGATACGAGAAGCAAAGAGAACATTTGTTGATGAAGCCATAAATCAGGCTCAGACTAAGCCAAAAGATATGTGGACACGTCTGAAACAATTTTTACCATCACAATGTAATAAAATCCAAACATTATACTTACAAATTGATGACACTTGTATATCACAAAATGATCAGATTGCTGATGCTTTTAATTATTTTTTCTGTAATATTGGACATAATTTAGGCAAAAATTTTGATGATAAGCTACCAGATGTTGAACAGCTTATGTCAAATGGTTCTTTTAAAATACAAAAAATGTCTGTAGATTTTGTTACAAAGCAAATTTCTGGAATGTCAACTGCTAAGGCAACATGGTTAGATGGTATATCTGTAAAATTACTCAAATTAACATCAAATGCAATTGTAGATATTTTAACATGTGTTTTTAATTTTTCTATGGAAACGAATAATTTTGAAAATGACTGGAAGAGGGCTAAAGTGTCACCTATCTTTAAGAATGTGGACGAACATATGGCAAACAATTATAGACCAGTTTCAGTTTTACCAATTATAAGCAAAATAATCGAAAAGCATGTTTTTAATTCATTTTATCTATCTGAAAATCATCTCATTACAAGTAGCCAATCAGGATATAGGCCAAAACATTCTTCCGAAACGGCTCTTAATTGTTTAATTGATAGATGTCTCAAAAACATTGATCAAGGAAAGTTAACTGGTGTACCATTTATCGACCTGAGTAAGGCGTTCGATACTGTCAATCACAATGTTTTAATCCATAAATTGAAATCTTTTGGTATATGTGAAAATACTGTTTCATGGTTCAAATCATATTTATCTAGTAGAGAAAAAAGTGTAGGATGGAAAGGTGTTATATCAAAACCTAACAATATTACTATTGGTGTACCACAGGGATCGATATTAGGTCCCTTGTTTTTTATATTATTTGTGAACGATTATCCTAAATGTTTGAAATATTCTAATGTAACTATATACGCAGATGATACTTCACAAGACGCTACAAATAAATATGTTGATACAATAGAAAAGAAGTTAATATGTGATCTCAAAAGCAGTATGAACTGGATGAATGAAAACAAATTAACAATGAACTTGAAAAAAACACAGTGTATGTTGGTTGGAACAAAACAGATTGTCAAAATGTAGAAAAATTAATATTAGAATTGAAAATGTTATTTTAGAAACTGTAGAAGTATCTAAACTTTTAGGTGTTAATATTGATTGTTGGCTTACATGGTCAAATCATTTAGAAATATTAGCAAATAAAATTTCTAAGAAACTGTTCTAAAACGTCTGAAACCATTTATGTCAGGTGATGCTTGCTAAAAGTATATAACTATATTATATTTCCTCATTTCAATTACTGCTGCACTGTATGGTCAGGAGCAAAAAATAGCTCAAATATTGATAGACTGCTAAAGCTTCAAAAAAGAGCAGCTCGTATAATTTTAAATGTTAGTGAAATTACGACACCGTCGTCTAATCTTTTTCAAAATTGGAAATGGATGCCTATAAATGACTATTTTGTTTATAGAAAATGTATTTTAACTTATAAAGTGTTGAACAACTTAACACCAGGGCATTTGAATGTGTTTCAGTATGTTAGGGAACGACAATTTAACTTGAAGGGGGGGGGGGGGGGTTATGGTTTTTTTCTTAAAAAAATATTCTGATTCCCAATGTTGCTGAAAAAAATATTCTGATTTTGGTGGAGGAAAAAAAAATAATCTGATTCAGAGTTTTTGCCATATAACCTAATGTTAAATTCTGGAAAAAAAAGTTCGCGCCTCCCGCGACAAAAAAAAATATTCTAACTCTTGTGATGTCCGAAAAAAAAATTCTGAACGAAACAAAAAATATTGATATAGTTTTATAATGTATTGTGTAAATACTGTATATAATGCAGGACCACATTGTAAACTAGTTTGTATAACTAAATGTGCTATTCATCCTGTTGAAATAAAAGACATTATTATTATTATTATTATTATTATTATTTCAAAATATCGGTATACGTTACTTTTTTAAAATCATTTTTTACTATTGAGAGTTTTCATTGTTACTAAATTTGCGAAAACAATTATATTTACAACATCTATAGCTAAAACATTCTTATTTAAACTTACCTTTTAAATAACACAAAATTGAAAATAAAGAGAATATCCAATATAAATAAAATGAATGATTGTCCATTTCTATTTCACTTCATAAAAAAATATAATAATTCAAAAATATTTCCCTTGTTGGCACTATCGAATATGTTCTAAACACAATCACGCCTCAGGTAAAAGTTACAACTATTAACCAGTTACGACTGTATCGACCAAAATTGCGACATTCATTTGATTTGAAAAACAGTATTGACTGTTGGACGTCCTAGCGTCCATATATCGACTATCGCCTCTAAAAGAGGTCCTACAAAAGAATTTCTATGAAATGTTTACTCTGTGAAGAATTAGTTCTGAATAAAAGAGGAATTCCATCCAATACCTTTCATAGTATTAAATCGAAATTAAATGCAAAGTTTATTGATTTATTGCTTAACAATACATTAGACAAACGCTTAGTAATATTGCTAATGACTTTAGCTATTTATTTCTAAAATACATCTTTTGATTTAGCATTTTAGTCCAGTCAAATTATGCCTTTTATCTCATTTATATTACATATTATGACGTTCGACATGACTTCTGTTCAATTAGAATTGATTATTATTTTCCTGAATTTTCATGGGTTCAACATGTTCAATAGAACTAATGGGAATTCTATCAGATTTAAAACACCATGTCGAGTTTGAATTGAAAAAATGAAAATGCAAATACAGAAAGAGATTATAATACAAGGTAATAAAAAGATAATTAAATTGAAAAATAACATGTTAAATCCATTATACTAAACATTGACAACTAAAGCAGACCAAATGTAGTTTTCAGTAACAACTCAATAATAGAACAAAAAAAACATACATGCTATGAAATGAAAGGTCAACGTTTCCACCAATACAAATAAAGCAAAAACAACCAACTCTCATCTCAAATCCCGGAAACAAAACGATCACGGTATTTGCCGATGCAAAGCAATGTCATGTCTTGGGACAGGCACAAATACGTGGTAATCAGAAGTCGTAAGTCGATGAAGGACAGACAACACAATGGATAAAAGAAAAAAGGACAAAATGACAAACAAAGACCTACAAAATATACACATAAACCTAACGATCGGGCAACACGAACCTCACTAAAAACCGGAAGGGTAAACAATTCCTGCTCCACATGTGGCACCCGACGTTGCACTCTTGTTACAAACCCGGAAATAAGTCATGAATGAGAAATGGACCGGATTGTGATTACGACAAGCGGAACATATCCGTGATCATTTGTGACACAGATATTCCGTAACGGTTAACCAAGTCATGGTGGCGACCGCAAAACTTTCGAAGTGATGACTTCAACTTAACCACTTGGAACCCTTGGATAAGTGGCTTCCATGTTAGTAGCAACCCTCTATCAAGGAATTAATGATAGGAACCACAAACTCTAAAATATCGGATCAACTAAGATATATATACTCCATATGCAGGTGCTGCCGGGATGTTGCTACATATAAGTCGAAAGTTCACAATGGGAAAATTGAAATCATCTCTTTTGTCGTAAAGTTTAGTTTTTAACAGTTCACCATTGTCAATTTCGAGGTGTATGTCAAGGTATGAAGCAAACCTATCTGTATTTGTGGTATCCTTTATTTCAAGATCAATGGGATAGATGCGATCAACAAAATCTAACCTTTAGTATGTGATTAGTATGTATTCTCTCAAAATACCGAATTGAACCATTAGATACAAGCCAGCAGATACAAAACACTGTATGATAAATGTATGTGATACAAGGTGTACTTTAGTCGGAACTACTTTCATGACGTCTTCAGTTTAGAATGCGGGTAATACAAACTATATGCCATCGTCGTAAATAAAATAATGAATCCCACTGGGAAATACACAAATAATAATCTTCAATAAAATATTTATCATTGGTCCTGATCGCAAAATATAATTGAATCACATGATCAATATGGTATGACACAGTATGAACACAGGGACTCGGTTAATGGACATTTTTTTATTTTTATTTTTTTTAATTATTTTACGTGTTTCCCTATTTACTGTCTGTTTTTATTAAATCATTATCGTTAGCACCTAGATTTTCATGTTTACAGTCAATGTGCAATATACTATCCACATCCATATACTAAAATATCCTAAATGGATCTAAGTCGCCATTTTGAAATTCCTACCCTTCCTCGAATAAAAAATTATTAAAAATACTTAGGTGTATCTCCAAACCTTACCAGAACGCTCATTCTCTTCCTAAATGATTCATCTATCAGAAACATGTATCGATTTTCCAATGCACTGCACCCTTACACAGACATCGTTTCGTTCAGGTGGAAAAATTCTAATTTCCCGGCGAAAGCAACGTGACTGACCTGCCTGTCGTTTTTCTAGATTATCGGCGAAATGGGAAGTAACTCCTGTCTTTCAGCCAATCAAAAAGCCCGTTAGAACTCTCTCAATTTTCACGTCTATGGCGTTTGTCAAGGATGCAAATGGGATTTCTTTCAAAAACAGACTTAAAGGACATATAAATTGACGTAAGGTAAGAAATTTTATCATAATTTGAATGGATGAAAGTATTTAGCTAGTCAAAATGACTCGTTTACGCATGGGAAAGTCTGTACACAGATGGGAAGTGGTCATCCCAGCGTTTGTACGACTTCGGATTTTCACGCCGTTTTGTTTTGGTTCGTGTATGATACCTCAGCAGTTCGGAGGCCTACACTAACAATTGGGGTCTCTTTGGAAAGGAAAATTACTTGACTTTCGACTTGCAGGAAACATTTTTTGAAAATATTAAGGCGTTCCGAAGTTACGATCAATTTAACACGACGACTTAAAAAAATGGGAGCAAGTGAGTTCGCCCCCTTGTAGTATTATATAGTATTTTTATTATTTATTTTTTTTTCGGACGCACCTAGCCCCTGTGTCCCTATGCTGCACATTGACTGTAAGCATGAAAATCTAGGTGCTAACGATAATGATTTAATAAAAACAGACAGTAAATAGGAAAAACACGTTAAATAATTTAAAAAAATATGTCCATTAACCGAGACCCTTGTGGGTATGAACATCAAAATATATAAATATTGATGCCTAGCATTTAGCAAAATTATTTATAGCTAGCCAGAAATATTGATGTCTAGACTTGAGTCGACTTATGGACAAATACTGTCATATATGTATTAGCAAAATCATCGGGAATGTACACGGCCAACAAGGGCTTACACTATGTATATAGTCTACAGTATTGTAACAAAAGTGAGTCAAGTTTTCAAAATTAGCCTATATATTTATATAAGACGTACCTTATATAGAAACATTCTCAGTAGTTTATATCATGTTGAATTCGAATGAAATGAAAACCTTTAAATAAACGTTAAAACGAATACCGGAGGGGCAATCAAAAATGGACAATCCTGGGAAACTGGCAACACATGCTACACAAGACGAAGAAGAAAAACAAACAAGCACAAATAACGTAAGTACGACATGAGCCCTCCTACAAACAACTGAGGGTAAAGAACATTCGAACATCGTTTTTATCCGGAAAACGTAACGGACAGCACTACAGGACCTAAGAACGTAAAGACCCATAGTTGCAAAACACAGAAAACTAAAAATATGAACAACACGTACCTCACCAAACAAAACCGGAGCGAACTCAGATGCTCGCGAAGAGTAAGCATTTCCTGATTCTTACAAGACACCCGCCGTGTTACTCATATATACAGTCAAGTCTGGTAAAAGTCTTGGCAGTGATAGATAAAAGAAAACATCTATGTAAAAAGTAAAAGATCCATTGTCATATGAGATATGGGTATTTCGTAATGCAGAATATTATATAGTTTCATCCAGTTATCTTAAGATTATTTTTTCTTCTTATAATTTATGTCTGATGTTACTGCTTATTATATATTTATAGTAGATTTTGACGTAAAAGCATTATAATTATGGTTTATTTAATTAATACTTGAAAAACCATTAATTGTATATAAAATATTTAAAAAAAAAAATAAAAAATTAGTGTGGATTTACATTAGGAACTGTAGAAAATTATTGTTTTAATTATCATGAAATACCCAACAAGAGACAAAGTTAGAAGAAATGCTTTAAACGTACATGTTTTTATATGAAATATATAGGTAATTTTGAAAACTGTCGCCTGATAATCTGTTTGCCGTAAGCGAATATCTTAATAAGAGTATTGACTATCGATATGAATAATATTCTAAGGATGTTGTACAGTATTGTTTAATATAAAAAAAACAAGAGCACACAGTACGATATGAAGTAATCACGGTAAGTTGCATTAAGAGCTAATGTCTCAGAAATCAGTTTTAAATCAAAGTAAAATCGTGTTACTGTTAAAGGATCTTGAAATAATGTGATTGTTTCAAAGAACTTAATCAACCGAGATATTATTTAATGATATATACAACAGTGAACATCGATCAAATCATACGGTGATGTAGTGATGTATACATGCTAACTTCTAAATGCTCCATTACACAGAACCGTATCAAGGTTGTAATGTAATTAAGTATCTATGTTGGAAACTTGGATACAAAGAATACCTTGCTGAGTAGTAATTTACAGTGTTCCCGCCACTTTTTGTTATTGAAGTACAATCATGTATCAATTCAAGAGAGCGAAAGTTCATGTACAGTCAAACCTGTTCATGCGGTCACCTCTATTAAGCAGTCACCTGTATTAAAAGCCACATTTTTCTTGTCCTGTCATAGTAAATATCATTTGAATTGAACCTCTTTTAAGAGGTCACCTGTCTTATAAGGTCACTTTACTTTGTCCCAAAGGTGACCTCTTAATACGGGTTTGACTGTATATGTGTGTTAGAGGTGTAGATGTTGCCTGTTTCTACTATTTTCAGATTTGATTGTAGAACTGTTCTGACGGTGTCGTATCTTTAATACGGGTTTGACTGTATATGTGTGTTAGAGGTGTAGATGCTGCCTGTTTCTACTATTTTCAGATTTGATTGTAGAACTGTTCTGACGGTGTCGTATCTTTAATACGGGATGACTGTATATGTGTGTTAGAGGTGTAGATGCTGCCTGTTTCTACTATTTTCAGATTTGATTGTAGAACTGTTCTGACGGTGTCGTATCTTTTGTTTTTTATTTTATTTGAAACTTATTTGTCTGGGTCATGAGTATTGTGTGCATGGGGTAATAACATACAAACTTTGGAAACTCCACCCCCTCCCCTACCCCCGAAACCCATCACAAGTGTTACGGATCCTCTACATTGTGTCTAGTAGTAGTAGTAGTAGTCAACAAACTGTAAAAGGTTGCGATAACCAACAATAAATCCACCCACGAACAAAATTTATTAAATTATATTTGTTCAAATTACCCAAAGTCAACAAAATAATTCGAAAAAGAAAAATCCGGATATGAAAACAGCAATGGTTCCGATGTGATGGTAGTAAATTATACAACAAACAACGAAACTCCCACAAAGGAAATGCTTCGCATATTATACGTGTTGTTTATTAGCATGCGTAAACTGAAAAAAAACAACGACATTTCTATATAACCATAGGAGAGGCGATATGTTTTATAACTCCTATTGAAATAAATTTTCTCAATAATGTTTCTGGAAATGTGGAAGAATTAGCTTAGTATTAAATATATATAAATGAACATTTAAGCTTATTTTGAAAATCTTATCTATTTTAATAGATGTAAACAATTTTAAAAGTAATCATCTCGGTTCTTTTTTAACTAAGTTTATAATAATTACAATTTCTACTAATGATGTCAAAAAAGAAGTTTAGGTTTTGTTAATTTATGTCTTTCCGTTAATTAGATACACATACTGCTAATTAGATGTTATTTTTTATTGAATTTTAAAACACTAATTCAAACAAACACAGACCCCCACATTTCTCGCTGTAAAAAACGTTTGCAAATGAGAAGCAATATAGGAGTTGGTGTGCTGGAACAGAAACGACTTACCCTTCTGGCGCACCGGTTTTCAGAGGGCGGAGAAGAAGAGTTTGAAGATACAAAAGGGGTAATCAGAATCCGTATATCGAAGAAGAACAAACAACACATTGACCAAAAGAAAAAGTACAAAAGGACAAACAACGATCTACAAAACACTACACAGCTACACAGAAAACAAACCATTAGTGCTTACCTCGTTTCTGCAAAGTAACTTACGAACTATAAACGATATTTGAGATTCAAATAATACAAATTTTAAAAGTTGTCATGATATATGCAATTTATTAATAGATAGGAGGAACTGTATTTCAGAGTTTTCTAAGATAAAAAAAAAAGAAATCCCCGAAAAGTTCATAAAAGTCTTAAAAGGTGAAACTACAATAGTACCAGAACGTAGAGCTACCTTAAATATCAACGATAAGCTACAATTTTTAAATGAGTCGAATACAACTATATCACCTGATAGATTGAAAATAAAAGTAATTCAGGGAATCTTTAAGCAAAATATAAAACCAAAATGTCAGATTAAGTGGGAAGAACAGTACGGGGGTAATATTGATTGGACACAAATTTGGACAAAATTTAAGAAAATCAAAGTTACTAATAAGGTCAAAGAATTCCAGTGGAAATGTCTCCATAATATAAATTATACAGAACATAGATTGAAAAAAATGAATTTGTCAAACGGAAGATGCCATCTCTGCCAAATAAGAGACAACGATGAAACGATGCAGCATCTATTTTCTAAATGTCCTTCTGTGAAAAAAATTATAAAAGAAATAGAAGCAATATTTAACAGATCTGGATTAACAGCTAATATAGAAATCAAGGAATTAAATATTATGTTAGGGCTATATGGGGGTGAGGATTTAGACGTCATTTTTAATACCGTAATATTTATCTCAAAGTGGGAAATATAGAAAATACGTAATAAGGTGAAATATAACCAATCCCGAATTGGAGATCAAATAATTTTCAACACTTGGGAAAAATAATTTTAAAAAACATTTACAATGCACATTATAAACTTCGCATATTAATGAAAATGATAAAAACAAATTAGAACTTTTTCGGAATAACATATGAGTATATTTATTATTTGTGGACATAAAGCTAATGCATGGTAATAAGTGTATCGTCTAATTGTGTATATTATAATGAAATGTAAAAACAAATGAATATGAAATATGTTTAAGATTTATGTAAAACAGGGACCCTTAATGTTCACTCCTGGGCCATTAAGGTTATTGTAAACAAGAGTTTTTGAATAAACTATATTATGATGTAAAAAAAAAAAAAGAGTCGAGTGACACGAACCCCACTAAAAAAATTAGTTTTCGTTGTAGTGTTTTATCCACCATTGCTTTGTCTGTTTGTCTTCTCTCCTTTAGTCGTTGTATTGTCTGTCCTTTCGTCGATTTACGACTTTTTGATTATCACTTTTGGTAAATTAAGCTTTTTTGATAAACAGACGTTGCGACATTTAAGGTGTCCATTTAGCTTCAGTATGTTAGTACATAAAGATAATGCAATATCTAATATGAAGTGAGGCCGTCGTGGTTGTAAGTTCGAATCCATCCCGCTCATGACGAGGTGTACTCAATACAACATTATGTGATAAAATTTGTCAGTGACTCACTGCAGGTTTGTGGTTTTCTCCGGGTACTCCGGTTTTCTCCACCGATAAAATTGACCACCACGATATAACTGAAATATTGTTGAAAGTGGCGTTAAGCACCACAACCCTAACCCTAATCCCTTCTAATATGAAGAGAATATAGAGAGCATATATTTTCTATTGTCATAATTACGATTGTAATAGCTACATGTAGGAGGCTTTGTTAATTGAGGAAAATAATTGGTCCCTACAATACTCATAATGATTTGATTTGATTTGATTTGATTTTTAGTGTTTAACGCCACTTTCAGCAATATTTCAGCTATATCATGGCGACCAGTTTTAGTGCCCGGAGAGAACTACCGACCATGTGCAAGCAACTGGTAAACTTTATATAGCTGCTGGTCGAGTGCACCCTTTTTTGTATTTTACAAATCCGGGCGCGAACCCACGCCGTATTGGTGATAGGCTTGTATGAGTTGTTAAGTAATCCAACTATGTACCTAACTCATTGAACCATCTGGGCGTTTGGTCACCACAATACTCATAATGTGAAAACCGCTAATAAAGATAAAAATACAAGATAACATGATGTTTGATATTTCAGGAAGAATTAAATATTATTTTAAGTCGAACACGATTAAAAAGCAGGAAGCTGGAGAATTTTTTTTCATTAAAAATTATTCTCAAATTTGAATGCCTATTATGAATTTTTAATATGCTATCCCTAGAGATATCGCTAAATATACGAATAGAAAATGAAAATGAAGAAATATAATGTTTATTTATTTATTTATTGTAAGGTAAAACACAACTCTAGATATAATAGCTGTCTTAAGTTAGAAAAGTTCGAAGGTACCGTGTACGTTTTCTGATGTTTTTGCAGAATTATTATTATTTTTATTTCAAGGCATTTTTATTGCGCATTATATAACAATACAATTACTCTAAACGCTTTACATGTTTAAAATGTACACAAATGTACATAAATAAGAAAAATAAGTGAAGCATGCCCAATTTAATCAAATACCGGTATAAAAACTTTAAGACTCAGAAAGCTTAACCAAATTGAATTAAAAAGAAGAAAATTGCGTATTTTAAGAGAATTAGGGAAAACATATCTAAAAATATTAATTAAAATAAAGGCATAAAAATGGACAAGAAATTGAATAATAAATATACTTAGCTATCGAAATCAGTGAATGTAACTAGAAATGAATAAAAATTTATTACGCAAAGACAATGAATCACAGTAAGAATTAAAAAGTAATATTCAACTGTACAAAAAGACAACAAATTAAAATTAAAAGTATAAAACAATATTGTAGCAGAACAGCACCAGTTAAAACAGTCAATCACAGATCTAAATCTATACTCATTTCACAAAAGCGATTTTGAATAAATGAGTCCCTTTTTAAATGCCTCAAGAGATTGCTCATTTCGAAGACTCGCTGGAAGGCTATTCCACAGAGTCCCGGCCGCCACATCAAACCTCCGCTCACCATATATTTTAGTTCGTGCGTTTTTTTGGCAATTCAATTAACGCAGCACTTTGAGATCGCAAGGATCGCGCCGGTTTGTAAAAATGTAGGAATTCCCCAAGATAAGAAGGAGCTAGTCCATGCAAGGCTTTGAATGCGTACAGTAACAGTTTATACTGGCATCGGAATTTAAATGGTAACCAGTGAAGAGCCACAAGTGTGGGAGTCATATGTTCATATTTCTTTTTGCGAGTTACTAGCCTGGCATCAGTGTTCTGAACACGCTGAAGTTGTGTCCGTGGTTTCTAAATTTCTCATTTCCCCTCCCATCTTTGCTTTGTTTATTATTGATTTGTTTTCATTGGATATAATATATATAATGTATATAAAAGAATGTAAGACTCATAGAGATATAAAAGATATTGTCAATGAAAGCAAAATGGAACCAATAGGGAATTATTTCAATAGGACGCGATGATAACACTGTCAATACATTCCTGATTATCTAACAAAGGGGCGAAGTGCTATTAACTTTTAATTAAATGTATCTATCACAATATTCATACAATTAAATCTAGACGTATGTATTTAATTTGTGAAAAGTTAAAGAACCTTTCATGTCCAATTCCCTGCCAATTTAGTAAAAAGCGCGATTGGCTTAAGTTATAGTTGTCATACTACGTGATATAAATCACGGACAAAAAACACAATGGAAAACAATTTAGACTTACGTTTTATTTAACTGAATGTGCTGTATGCTGAAAATCAATTTATTTAGATTTGCATTATGCATAAGTCTTTCAGATATCAATTGTACATTTTCATATATATTTTTTAATTATCTCTATTTAAATAGGTGCTACGTGTATCATTTTGAAAGCTATTCACATAGTCTTTACCTCACCTGATCCCAAGGGTTATCTGAGCTAGTATTATCACCTTGAGTCCGTCATCCGTCTTCGTCATCGTAGCTGACATTTCACATTTTGATCACATCCGCTTAAGCTAATGGACAAATTAAAACATTTCAGAATGGTGTTTGTAAAATTCTCTACAAAAGGCTTCCAATTCGTCGTGTTCCGGAAAAATGCATGGCCTTCATAAGAAAGTCTTGGTTCATATGGGCTGGAACTTTTTTGTGTCTCTTAAGTCCATACGATTTGCTTGTTGGGACGAATAATTATTCTATGTCCTTCGCAGAAATTACTCACTTTCTCTGGATTGTCTATTTTTTTATTTGCCTCTTCGGAATTCTCTAACGTTTATTTAGGACAAACTGATGTTTGTAAAGTTTTGTACGGAGATTCCTCGTTTTCTCTTAATACAACAAAACATTGATTCCATGGGTTTTTTTTATTTCTGAAACATTAAATATTTTCTCCAAAGGAATAATTTCAGCCCAATACAAATGAGATATGTTAGGTCCTCTACAAAGAATCTCCATTCAATCTTTATCTGGCAAACACATTGACACCATTGTCATTTCATGGTTCTTACTGGCTGCAATTTAAAAACAAATCTTTTTTTTATAACGATCCATCTTTTTGTCTTTATCTAACAAGTAGCATGGCCTCCATTGAAAAGAAAGTTTGAAGAGACCTACAGGGTAATCGGCAGCCGTAAATCATAACTTGAAGACGAACAGACTATGATATGATGACCAAAAGAAAAAGGACAAAGGGACAAGCAATGATATATAAACAACTACACAAAAAACTACAGATTTAACAACACTAACCCACTAAAAACCGGAAGGATTAAAGGTTCCTGCTTGACATGTGGCACATGTCGTGTTACTGTTAAGAGACACGAACAATATCAGTATGCGCAAATAAATACAAATAACATTTATAAAACGTGAACTCCCGACAAAACAGAGGGGAGTAAAGACGAATCAAACAACGTATTTTTATTGCGCGGGAATCGTAGCGTACATCACAACATGGAACTAAGGGAACAGTCAATATTTATCAGGTGGAGGGGCTGGACAATTTTAGGGGGGTCAAATTTGTTTTTATATAGGTATTGTGGGGGTCAATTTCTAAAACCACTCAGCTTAGGGGCGGTCAATTTATCCTTAAAACATTTGGTTGTAAAAAAAAAAGTAAAAGTAAAAAAAACAAACAAAATAAATGAATAAATAATTTTGAAAACCTAAACAGTTCTAAACACTTAAGTGTGAAGGACATGAGAGTAAGGGGTGATATTCAATGTAACGTTTAAATAATTAGTAATGCAACTTTGGGAAGTATCTAACTAGGATTTATAAATATCAATATACAATGTAGCTATAATTATCTGGAATTTTATTCACATGTAGTTTGAAATGAAAGATTCTGATTAAAAATGAACTCAAAGCAATTAACACTAAGTAGTGAACCAAAGAAATCTTACAGCCGTTCTCTGCAAAGAAGTACTGATGTTGTTATAGATTCGGAAAACAATATACGGATATCCGCACAGTGCACAAAAAATATTGCAGATAATCGGAATAAGCTAAACGGCTTATTACATGTGTCACAATATTCTAAATTCGAATTCCGCTCACTTCTCGGATTAGCAGTTCTAGATGAATTGCAGAATATCTCGATTTAAAAAATGCGAAAAACATGAATGATTTATTAAGAAAAAACAATGATCAGCCTACTAATAACATTAACGTATGTCGTGTACAGACAGTAGGTCTAAGACATGCAAATGGACTTTTTGTCTTATTAGAAATAAACTTCTTTACATTTGAAGCAAAATGTATAATCCTGGATAATGTGTGCCCTATATGTTGAAAAAAGATATTGGAAGTTATTTGAAAACCATTAAAATGTGAATGGTGAAAATGAGAGCATGGAAGAGGTGGATATGAATGGAAGTGAGAGTGATCAGGAATTGACTGGTAATGAAACAGATGAAAGTGAATGAGCAAGTAAGGTGCATGAGCATGTTTAAAGTATGTTTATATGGTCAACAAAGATAGATATTAAACATTTTGTAGCTTATACTTGTACATGTATATAGGTGACATTTTTCATATGCATGTACATGTAAGTAGTATATGGGTACGGACAAAGTCATATTTGTGGGGGAGCAATGGGGAGTAACCGGAAGTCACGTGACCATAAATGACGTCACCGGAAGTCACGTGACCGGAAATCGCGTGACCGGAAGATGTTTGAGTAGGTTATACGATTTAGCCTGTTCTGGAGCAGTATACGATTAATAAACCGCAAAGCGAAGAGGTTTACGAAAAGCGTAAACTGTTTTAAACCAGATTATACAAGTATAACCTGTGCAAAAATTTAACATATTCCTAATATTCCTTATAATTTAATGATTCCTCGATTTTAATTACGATTGTTTCATGTGACTATTTAAATTTATCGTTGGCGAATGAATATGTTGGAGACGTCACAATATCAACCCAGGTAATCAAGTATAATCAATGTTGCTCCAGGCGGATCAGCCAATCAGATAGCAGAATTAACATCAAATTAAATTATTCTTTTGCTCTGTATACAGTTAAACCTGACAGAACCTACCACCGTTTAGACCTACTTTTTGTACAGCAAACAGCGATGTCCGGATTAAACAGGTTAAATTTGTAAATGTTACACATTGGTACTAAATATGATGCCATGTTTATACAAGATTTCAGTTTAATCGGGCTTCGGCTTATACAGGTATTTTCGTACCGTTCGCACTAAATAAGATATTTACGTTTCTATAACAATCACTGGATCGAAAACTTTGGTAAGTGGACTATTAGTCTCCGAGGTTGTCATCCGCCCCGGTAGTCAGTGTTTCGGCACTGACATAATTTATTACATATCAACGGTTGTATTACTATCACTTAGTCGATCATTTTGGTACGTGGACTATTAGTCTTCGAGGGTATCATCCGTCCAATAAGTCAGTGTTTCGTCACGGATATGGTTTATTAGATATATTAATATTTCAAATGTACATTTCCCAAATCATATAATTTATTAAAACTGAGTCAATCTCACTCAGCCATAGTTAACTTAGCTGATTTTTGCTATTTTTACAAGACTTTTGAATTATTTAGCTTTCCAATCTTTTGTCTATGAGTGTACTTGATGAAGAGTGTCATAGAAACACACTAAATTATATATCTGCGTCTTTATCCACAATGCCTATGCCACGATTCGAATTATTTCAACTATGTCATGACAAAATAAAATCACAGTTAAGATGTTTCCTTATTTCGGAGGTAGACTAAAATTGATGCTTTCTATGAAAATTTTTGATATTTTTATTCTCTGAGATCGAAAAGGTCACTAAAGAAACGATATAAAAACCAGAAAGGGCAATCCAGAATGGACAATCAAGAAACACTGCCAACAATGGGCACACCACAAAGCAGGAAAACTAAATATATGAGCAACACGGACCCCACCAAACACCGGATGTGAGGAAGAGTTTGAAGATAATCAAAGAGGTAATCAGAATCCGTATATTGAAGAAGAACAGATAACACAATGACCAAAGGAAAACGTACAAAGGACAAACAACGATCTACAAAACATACACATAAAAATAAAGATGGAGTAACACATCATTGACGTCATATGAAGACTTCCAGTTTGAAACGTAAAGATTAGACGTTATTTGGCTTCGTGTACGCTTCAAGTTTGATACAATTTAACTAAAATAAGTTTTCAAGGTAAGCTTTTTAATTATTTTTGTGCATTGTTGTAAATATGACATGTAGGATTTCACTTGGTAAATACCAGTTACAATTAACTTCCGGCAATGTGTTGCCATGGGATCCATTCCGACTATACTGTTTTCGTGCCTTCGGCACGAAGACTTTCGAAATTTTGTTCCTAATGGTCGTGCCTTCGGCACGACTAGTAAATTAATTGTGTTATATCAATATAAGATATACCTTCGGAACGAAAACTTAATGTTTCTTTGTCTATGAACATAAAGGGCGAATCAACTTCCGTCAAGGTGTTGCCATAGGACCCATTTGCAACATTTAATGTGGCCGTGCTGATTCATTCTTTTGTTCATATCGAGTGTGTCTTCGGCACGATGATTTTATTTCTTTATTCGTAGTGTTCGTGCCTTCGGCACGACACAAAGTTTATTATTTATTTCATTTACGAAACCTTCAATGACAACTTCAAGTTCGAAAGTAAAACCCTGTTTTCTATTTGAATGATATAGTCGTGCCCAAGGCACGAACACGTAAGTTTTAATTCTCAATACAATTTTAAAGTCATTATTTTATTTTATTTGTTTCGTGTTGGTCGCACCTTTGGCGCGACAAAGATGTTCAATTACGAAAACAGGCAAATGGCAGTTAACCTCATACTTCCGCTTCCGATTTCAAAGTGTTTACAAGTATCAACCATGTTCGCTTCGCTCACAGCTGGGTTGATAAAAAATGACTCCTTTTCCTTTTACCTTTCCATAGCTGTGCTCCTTGCAGGGCTCACCAAACCGGACGAAGTGGGCGAAATTCTCGCCCTATATCGGCTGAAGTCGCTCTCCCTCGATTACAAAGCGAAATTAAAGTCGCCTTGTTTCTTTTTGCAAGTCACTCTTTTCTTGCAAATAATCTTCGTTTTATGGTAAAACTGATTGTCAAAACAATTGTAATCAATGGGAAGATACATAAGAATAAGAGGAAAAGGTTTTATTCAAGCAATAAAGAAGGTTTAATTTGTTGATACAAAAGTATCACGGCAAACTTCTGCAAATTTGTACTGACGAAATTCCAGGTGAATATTAAATCCCAAATCTTAAAATATACAAACAGACGCTTCCTTTACCAAATTGGCCGTTGAATTGTGTTATATTCTAATTATTTTCACAAAACTTGAGTTATTTGTAGCTTTTTAAAAGCTAAACAATCAACATGTCTAAGTTTTAAACATGGGGATGTAGGTAATCGGGGGAAGGAAACGAACATTTAGATGTCATTGACAGATTTCAAGGCAAAAATGAATAAATCTAAAATCAATAAATATAGGATCAATAATAATAATAAAGCAAATACAAAACATGAATTTAATGTTAAATATGAAAGATATTAGCAAAGATAGAAAGCTATGTTTGGGGAAAAAATTGTAATATCTGATTCTCCCTTATACCGCCGCACCCCCTTCTTCTAAGACAACTAAAGAATAACCAGAATCAAACGAATACAACTGGAGCACAGAATTTTAAGGAATTTAACAATACAGCTGGGTGGCTGTCTGTTTTATTTGTGTTTTTTTTTGTAATGAATTAATCAAGTAGAGTCACTCTCAAACCATCCTTCCCCCTCCCTAGCCGACTTGAAAATAAAAAAGACAAATGCAGTCATTTGGTAATTTGGACATCCACTTTGTGAATTATAAGAATTCAAAAGCTTTTTGCTATTGGAAACTAGTTATTTTTTATCTCACTAACAAAGAAACTAGCAAAGGATGGGTGTGTGATAACTTTCCTCGACAGTTTCATTTTTTTTCTGGGTACCTTCCATGAAAAACATAAAATTATATATTTTAAAAATCTGACGGTAAAAGTTTGTAAAATTTGGTGCAATGATGTCTATATGTCTGTTCTTCAATGGGACATTTTTTGGTGGAAATTAATTAATTAATTAATTAATTTTTTAATCCGATTTTCAATACCAAGGTGGTCCTCAGGGCATCCCCCCTTTTTTGCAGTTTCCACTGTTTTGCACGTGATTATCTCCAAACAGGATATTCAGATATGCTAGATATTTCATATTTATTCAACAACAACACTCTCAAGTGTATTAAAGCCAAAATATTCCCTTTCATATCAGAAATAAATGTGCATATCTATTAGAATCTTCCGAAACTAGTATTACCATTTGGCGTCAAGAATACCCCCAAAATTGCTATATTTAGGATGCGCTATGGAGAAAACGGCACGGTGAAATTTTTTGAAACTTTGGCAGATAATGTAGACATAACTATTCCATGATGCAAATTTAAAAAAAATTGAATGATGGGAAAATTTTAGGGTAACCCAGGTCTACCCCCTTAATCAATAAAATGACAAACAAATATACCACATTTTTGTCGGTACAGTTCCAAAATCCAATTGAAAAATCGATACTCCTAGCACACACATAATCATGATACAGGACCGCCGACTTTCCTGGTTTAGTACTGATACGTCAATATCAATTGTGTACTTCCAAAAATAATACAATATTTCATAGTTGGACGACCGATCAAAAGTTAATTTATATAACCTTCTAAGATATTCTACTTGATGCTTTGTTGTTTTTTATTGTGACATCTGATCATTTTGCTGAGTAAGCTTTACTTGAGTAAAAGATAAAGCCTAAATTGAGCGACATTTACGACAAACTATTTAAGCTTTGACGAATATGAAATACATCCAATTGTCAACAAGATTTATGATTTTGAATTGAATTAAATCAAATAAACGTTAGAGAATACCGAAGAGGCAATAAAGAATGGACAATCCAGAGAAACTGGCAACATAGGACACACAAGACGAAGAAAAACAAAACAAAAACACAACGGCATAAGCTATAACAAGAAGTATTCAAAACGCGTTTACTACCGCTACAATTTCAACATATTATATACATGACATCAACTATACGCTGAAATAGTTCAATTTACATAAAGATGTATAAATAATGGAAGAAGGGGGAAATAGTACACAAAGGTACTTATTAGTAAAAAGGGAAGAAATGTTTACAAAAGAATTGTCTTTTAATGATTAAAAAAAAAGAATTCCAAATAGCATAAGTCATGGCTGTCAGACAAGGTGTAATATACATAGTGTGAAATCTGTCTAAGCCGAATCCTGAATAAAACTGAATCCTGCATAAGCCGAACTTTAAGTAAAATGCCAATATAAGAAATCTTTGTTAATTAATCCTATATAAACTTAACACCTGTCTATTACAAATACAAAAGTTGGTCCAAATGTGTTTGGCTTAGACAGATTTCATTGTATTATAGAAATATAAGGGAATATACATCGTAAGCCGGGAATGTCACATTATATACCCTGTCTGATAGCTGAATAACAGATATATTACGGATTTAACCATTGGTTTTTTTTAAATACAACATCCAACTGTATTAAATAAATTTGCCTCTTTTATTTTCATTTTTCGTATCTTTAGATGTCCGTTTCCGTACCTTTGACGTCATTCTTCAATGACGTCAAAATATGTGTCGCGTCATATCTCATGAAGGAAAATACTGTACTAAATTTCTAAATCAATATAGTTTCATATGTAGTAAATTTGATAAACTTTATAAATATAACATTAATATATCACATAACAAAACAACGGGTTTGCGAAACAGTTTGAATAATTTAAATGTTAACTACATGTAAATAAAACCTTGGTGTGGCCCCATGACGCCGAAAGTTTTCAAGGCTCAACGTTTTGTTTATTTGTTATGGTACAGCCGTGGAAGATAGGAGTTTGCTGAATCGATCAGGTAATTTGTGACGGAATTAACCGTTGTAATATTTTTTTGTTCATTCAGCCGTTTTGAGTATAAAAACAGCATTTAATTTGGTAAAAATACATTTATTATTCCGTATTATACCATTGATTCAGTGAAGCGTAATGTTTTGTCGTCCATGTTTTAATTTTTTTTTGGGGACTGAAATATATACCCCGTCTGTTTTCCGAATATATGCTGACATTCAGGGCTGAAGAACCAATGAAAATATGTGTAACAAACTAAATTCGTAATATATCTTATTATGTACTGTAAGAGGGAAAATATTTATGGGTTGGTTTGGTCTATGGTGATTAACACCACTTTCAACAATATTTCAGCTATATTGTGGCGGTCAGTTTTTATTTGTGGAGGAAACCGGAGAAAACCATCGACCTGTCTCAATTCACTGACAAATGTTATCACATAATGATGCATCGAGTACACCTTGCCAAATCGAGATTCGAAATCACAATATTAGTGGTGAGAGGCAGTGATTGCACAGGTAGTTGTAAATCCAAAGATCACGACCACGACTGTTCCTAACTATGTGTTTGATTCAAACTAGACAACATGGAAATTGTTTCATTTTTTTTTCATTCTTTTTTTTTTGCAATTGAGAATAACGATCAGTGTGCATAATATAGAATACCTTCATAATGTTTTGTTTTATACTATTACAATACCTGGATCCAACTACTGTGCTAACTCATACACATGTTCATTTGTAATACAATACAAATATGCCATATTCTTGTAAACGATATTTTAATGCTTAGTTTTGATCGATCAAAAAGTCTTGATTCGGAAAGAAGCTTACCAACGTCTAAATAGATGATGATGACGCACTAAACCCAACATTCTGATAACTATAAAGTGCCTATAATCTTAGGAACTATTTTTTTTTAATCAGCATCACTATTTAGTACATTTTTCCAATAGATTTCATCACCAAAGAATGCTAGTTATTCTTTGTCCCAATATCTTCACAAGAACGTAAACTGTCTTAGTATTTGATGAAGTGTTATATTGTTATCATGTTTGACAATTAGAGAATTGATTTTAGTATTTTATGGTAGTGTTATTTTTACAGTATCTAAGGTGATAACTATGAAATTAAGTGTTATATTATCTCCCATGATGCCATTAACCTTCCGGTAAATTAAAAAATAATCCTTAATCACATCATTTAAATAATCTTTAATCACATCATTTAAATCAAGCCTGATCTCAGTTTCAATTATCATTATTTCAATTTTAGATTAGATATCTACGTTTTTATTTCTATAACTAGGTCGATATCTCTCATGGTATCATCCGCCATTTGTCAGTGCGGAGGTTTCGACACTGGCATGCTTTATTAGTAAAATACAAACGTAGATATCAAATTTAGTGCTCACAACGCGTTTCTGGATCAGATACGTTCAAGCTCGAAAGATTGGAAAGCCAAATAATTTAAAGTTTTGGGAGCAATAAAACCAAAGGGCCTGAACAGGATTTCCAAAATTGGTTAGTTTTTAAATACATAATGCCGATATTTTGGCTGTTCTGTTTATACCCTTTAGTTTTATTGTTCTCAAAGACTTTTAAATTATTTGGCTTTGAGCGTACCTAACCAATGTCATTCCAGAAACGTGTCGTGCGCACTAAATTAGTTATGTACCTTTTTTTTTAATTTATTGATTAAAATAAAGGTTCCTCTCCCACTTGCTTGGTAAATTTAGCCGACTTTGGCCATCCATCCTGCTTAGGCTCTTTGGTTTACATGCCATCCTGCTTAGGCTCTTTGGTTTACATGCTCTTAGGCTCTTTGGTTTACATGCTCTTAGGCTCTTTGGTTTACATGCTCTTAGGCTCTTTGGTTTACATACTCTTAGGCTCTTTGGTTTACATGCTCTTAGGCTCTTTGGTTTACAAGCTCTTAGGCTCTTTGGTTTACATGCTCTTAGGCTCTTTGGTTTACATGCTCTTAGGCTCTTTGGTTTACATGCTCTTAGGCTCTTTGGTTTACATGTTCTTAGGCTCTTTGATTTACATGCTCTTAGGCTCTTTGGCTTACATGCTCTTAGGCTCTTTGGCTTACATGCTCTTAGGCTCTTTGGCTTACATGCTCTTAGGCTCTTTGGCTTACATGCTCTTAGGCTCTTTGTAGGGAGGACAAACGTAGTCGTCGATAGCGTTATTATTTTCTGTCGGAGTAGAAAAACCCGAATTTTCACCTTTTTCATTTCATTAGAAAAACACCTAAAATTTATTATTTCGTGATAAAAAATATATCAGATAAAACTTGAAAACTAGAACTTTATTAATTTGGTAGTTATAAGCATTAAAAATATGATTGGGTACTACTACTGAACGTCCAAAGTGAAGTCGTTTCGAGAAAATCGGACGCCATCTTGATTTATGTGTCAACGAACAGCCCATTTTCAAAAATAATTCCGGGAGCTATCCCTGAACCAATATTCTTCATGCATGGCTTAAAATTTGCAGAAAGTCTTCAATTTTACCAATCCGATTGTTAAGAATTTTTTAAAAGTCAAAATCGTAACGTAAAATATAAAAGTTTACAAACATTGTTTTAAACTCGTTTACCGCTTTTCCGCAAAAAGTTAACAGTCAGATATCAATAATCTGAACCTTCCTCTAAAGATATGCCGCCAAGGTTTCAATGGATAAGCAGTAATAGCTCCCGGAAATCAATGGATGTTCAGTCCATATTTTCCGACTTTGCAATCAGAGTTGAGCGGGAAGAGTTATCGGACGTTGTGTGGCGCATGACCGAAATGTATGTCTTCCGCCATCTTGGCCAGGACAATTTCAGAGTTGTACCAAAGAAAAATGGAATTTACCGACGTATTGTTCTACCAATTGATACAATAATTATCTAGCATTGATGTATTCAGACCACGGAGGTCAATCATGCACGGTAAGTAACAAAACTTCTTCTAAAATATAGTTTTATTCTCAAAAGAAATATCGTTTTCAACCGGATCAAATGGGGGTTAATTTTGAAAACAAAAGATGCACAAAAATCGCACAGAAACTTTACACGAACTGAATAAATATATATCTTTGCTTCGATAAGTGAAAAAGAGATGGGATTTAATTCACGATTTTATTATTTTACTCGAAAAATGGCGAAAACGGCAAGCATCAATATAAAGTTGTCAAATTCTCCCAATCTATAAATAACTTTATCCAAGCAGAGCTTTGGTGACGTAATCATGGCTGTTCGGAAATTATCGGGATTTATTAATACATCTATATATAAAAGGAGTTGTTCCGGTATTCTTTGATATTTTTAGAAAAGGGGGGATCTTTTGTGAAATGTTCAAGATTTTTTATATTTTTTGGTTTTAAATGAAATTTGTCTACATGAAAACTTTTTATGCATTTCTCATCAAGTTCCTAGTGTATATTGTAGCAATACATAGGACAATTGTTTTTAAATACTAAAATAGTAACATGAATTTCCATGCAACATTTTTGAACAATTTATTTAAATTGTTATAAAACATAATTATTATGTTTCAGTGCTATTAGGGAAGCTTTATGAAATATATGCTTAATGCATACATTACAGTATGTGAATGTATTAACATTCTGGCTATATGTATATACAATGTAATCAGTGGCAGTGCATGTGATATGCTAAGTTTAATTAATTACATTTTTTTCATTACACCATTACTGTATGCAAACTTGTTTGGTATGACAGAACATTTATGATGCATGCAGCAAACATTTCTGGAATAATGCTATTTTTCATATAGAATCTATTTGCCACCAAGCATATATGCATAAAGATAATTTAGTCGGAAGAGTGCATTGTATTAAAGCTTTTTTTCATTTGTACATGTATGATAAACTATTTCTGGAAAAGATAAATTATTTTTAATTCTTTATTTTTATTCTGTATAACATATTTTAAATGTTTTTTTTTATTTTACAGGTGTGATCATGGCATCTCAGTAGATCATTAAGAGTTTTAAATCATTAAAATGACACTTCTGAAAGTTGATGCTGTTGATTATGATTCAGTTAATCAAATATGCATTGGATATGCATAGGATCACAAAACACACAATTTAAAGAAATCACAAAGATTTCATTTGGAATAAGTTGGTCATGAACTGGGACACAGCACTATTTGTAGTCGTCAAATGTAAAATTATAGTATATAAAGGAAAAGAGAGTGACATTGAAGACTGTTATGAATTAAGATAATAGTAGAAGATAACAGTTTATTGATTTGTGACAATAAAAATGATAACTTTGAAAATTTGGGACTTTCTAATCGCATGAACTGTTAGCTTAAATCAGTTAAAATTGTCAAATTTGAGGTTTTTCTCAGACAAAAAAATGAAAATAATGTATAAAATGTGCTAATTAAATGTTTAAAAGATAAAATAACTTCAAGGCTGGCTTATAAATTGTACAGAGAACATATCTGATAATCCAAATAAGACTTTTCATGGAATACGGGGCCATAATTGAAATATTATTTATACTAAATTCCCA
Organism: Bathymodiolus brooksi; assembly: GCA_963680875.1. Classification (NCBI taxonomy): domain Eukaryota; kingdom Metazoa; phylum Mollusca; class Bivalvia; order Mytilida; family Modiolidae; genus Bathymodiolus; species Bathymodiolus brooksi. The sequence continues at coordinate 83,117,225 of OY804575.1, forward strand.
GGTAGAGGGCTAATGAACCAGGACATAGTTCATACCAGTGTCAGAATTGGGGTTGCTGATAGTTTTCTCCTTGTAGTATACAGTTATAGGATCAAAATAATACCAAACACTTGAACATTTAATATTATAATATTCAACAATTATTGAAATTGTATCAATTTCGGGAATTATCTGAAATTTTGATTGAACAAAGAAAATTGACCTTTTCAATGGAAAAAATGGCAGTTTTTACACAAACTGTAATAATAACTTCATTGATGTATGGATATTGAGGTTGTTTACCATAAAAATATCAATTTGAGCATACAAAATATAATTAATTCCCTAAAATAGCTTATTTTTACACTTTACGGAGCTCAAAATATTAAGCTGCGGCGTATATAATTCTGGCACTACAGACTTTGAGAATTTTTTTTGCTAATAAATATAGGTGTTCCCTGTTAGAGGGTTCTTTTCCCTACCAAAATCAGTATTCAGAAAAATTCTAGTACTTTTTTCAGATTTTTTATGACCAAAAACTTGATTTTTCGAATAAAATTTGACGTTAAAATTATGGAGGCCTGCGCAAAGGAAATAATATTAAAAAAATATATATATTAATTGAATAAATGATATTCTTGATATTTTTACCTAGAGACTGGGCACTTTGTGGACAGTGCTGCATGTTTCAGCCTTGCAAGTTAAAGGTTTTTGAAGATATTTGACCACAAACCTGGTAGTTTGAACAAGCAGACAGCTGACACATAAATTAAAAAAACTAAGTCCAAAGGCTATTTTCAATGTTTTAAATTCTGTGACATTTTTTTCATATAACACCTACAGGTGTGTATAATACCTCTTTTTGAAGCATAAGGAGGATACATTACTATAGAAGAAAGCATGATAACCTATTAGGTAGTGAAAATAATATATTTTGGTCCAAAAATGTCATTTTTTTTAACATTTTTCCAAAAAACAGAAAATCGACCACTTTTGGCTCACCGAAAAGGCCATAACTTTTGAACAGCTCAACCGATTTTAATAATTTTTGTACCAAAATTTCCCATTTTGTATGTACTGTCATATTAAACTATAATTGGATGATTTATTAGCATTTCAATTTTTGGCTTGACCACCCTACTCTTTGGCTTACATGCTCTTAGGCTCTTTGGTTTACATGCTCTTATGCTCTTTGGCTTACATGCTCTTAGGCTCTTTGGTTTACATGCTCTTAGGCTCTTTGGCTTACATGTTCTTAGGCTCTTTGGTTTACATGCTCTTAGGCTCTTTGGCTTACATGCTCTTAGGCTCTTTGGTTTACAAGCTCTTAGGCTCTTTGGTTTACAAGCTCTTAGGCTCTTTGATTTACATGTTCTTAGGCTCTTTGATTTACATGCTCTTAGGCTCTTTGGTTTACATGCTCTTAGGCTCTTTGGCTTACATGCTCTTAGGCTCTTTGGTTTACATGCTCTTAGGCTCTTTGGCTTACATGTTCTTAGGCTCTTTGATTTACATGCTCTTAGGCTCTTTGGTTTACATGTTCTTAGGCTCTTTGATTTACATGCTCTTAGGCTCTTTGGCTTACATGCTCTTAGGCTCTTTGGCTTACATGCTCTTAGGCTCTTTGGCTTACATGCTCTTAGGCTCTTTGGTTTACAAGCTCTTAGGCTCTTTGGTTTACAAGCTCTTAGGCTCTTTGATTTACATGTTCTTAGGCTCTTTGATTTACATGCTCTTAGGCTCTTTGGTTTACATGCTCTTAGGCTCTTTGGCTTACATGTTCTTAGGCTCTTTGATTTACATGCTCTTAGGCTCTTTGGTTTACATGTTCTTAGGCTCTTTGATTTACATGCTCTTAGGCTCTTTGGCTTACATGCTCTTAGGCTCTTTGGCTTACATGCTCTTAGGCTCTTTGGTTTACAAGCTCTTAGGCTCTTTGGTTTACAAGCTCTTAGGCTCTTTGATTTACATGTTCTTAGGCTCTTTGATTTACATGCTCTTAGGCTCTTTGGTTTACATGTTCTTAGGCTCTTTGATTTACATGCTCTTAGGCTCTTTGGCTTACATGCTCTTAGGCTCTTTGGCTTACATGCTCTTAGGCTCTTTGGTTTACAAGCTCTTAGGCTCTTTGGTTTACAAGCTCTTAGGCTCTTTGATTTACATGTTCTTAGGCTCTTTGATTTACATGCTCTTAGGCTCTTTGGTTTACATGCTCTTAGGCTCTTTGGCTTACATGCTCTTAGGCTCTTTGGCTTACATGCTCTTAGGCTCTTTGGTTTACATGTTCTTAGGCTCTTTGATTTACATGCTCTTAGGCTCTTTGGCTTACATGCTCTTAGGCTCTTTGGCTTACATGCTCTTAGGCTCTTTGGTTTACATGTTCTTAGGCTCTTTGATTTACATGCTCTTAGGCTCTTTGGTTTACAAGCTCTTAGGCTCTTTGGTTTACATGTTCTTAGGCTCTTTGGCTTACATGCTCTTAGGCTCTTTGGTTTACATGTTCTTAGGCTCTTTGGTTTACATGCTCTTAGGCTCTTTGGCTTACATGCTCTTAGGCTCTTTGATTTACATGTTCTTAGGCTCTTTGATTTACATGCTCTTAGGCTCTTTGGTTTACATGCTCTTAGGCTCTTTGGCTTACATGCTCTTAGGCTCTTTGGTTTACATGCTCTTATGCTCTTTGGCTTACATGCTCTTAGGCTCTTTGGTTTACAAGCTCTTAGGCTCTTTGGTTTACATGTTCTTAGGCTCTTTGGTTTACATGCTCTTAGGCTCTTTGGTTTACATGCTCTTAGGCTCTTTGGCTTACTTGCTCTTAGGCTCTTTGGTTTACATGCTCTCAGGCTCTTTGGTTTACATGCTCTTAGGCTCTTTGGTTTACATGCTCTTAGGCTCTTTGGCTTACATGCTCTTAGGCTCTTTGGTTTACATGCTCTTATGCTCTTTGGCTTACATGCTCTTAGGCTCTTTGGTTTACAAGCTCTTAGGCTCTTTGGTTTACATGTTCTTAGGCTCTTTGGTTTACATGCTCTTAGGCTCTTTGGTTTACATGCTCTTAGGCTCTTTGGCTTACTTGCTCTTAGGCTCTTTGGTTTACATGCTCTCAGGCTCTTTGGTTTACATGCTCTTAGGCTCTTTGGTTTACATGCTCTTAGGCTCTTTGGCTTACTTGCTCTTAGGCTCTTTGGTTTACATGCTCTTAGGCTCTTTGGCTTACATGCTCTTAGGCTCTTTGGTTTACATGCTCTTAGGCTCTTTGGTTTACATGCTCTTAGGCTCTTTGGCTTACTTGCTCTTAGGCTCTTTGGCTTACATGCTCTTAGGCTCTTTGGTTTACATGCTCTCAGGCTCTTTGGTTTACATGCTCTCAGGCTCTTTGGTTTACATGCTCTTAGGCTCTTTGGCTTACTTGCTCTTAGGCTCTTTGGCTTACATGCTCTTAGGCTCTTTGGTTTACATGCTCTCAGGCTCTTTGGTTTACATGCTCTTAGGCTCTTTGGTTTACATGCTCTTAGGCTCTTTGGCTTACATGCTCTTAGGCTCTTTGGCTTACTTGCTCTTAGGCTCTTTGGTTTACATGCTCTTAGGCTCTTTGGCTTACTTGCTCTTAGGCTCTTTGGTTTACATGCTCTCAGGCTCTTTGGTTTACATGCTCTCAGGCTCTTTGGCTTACATGCTCTTAGGCTCTTTGGCTTACTTGCTCTTAGGCTCTTTGGTTTACATGCTCTTAGGCTCTTTGGCTTACTTGCTCTTAGGCTCTTTGGCTTACATGCTCTTAGGCTCTTTGGTTTACATGCTCTCAGGCTCTTTGGTTTACATGCTCTTAGGCTCTTTGGTTTACATGCTCTTAGGCTCTTTGGCTTACATGCTCTTAGGCTCTTTGGCTTACTTGCTCTTAGGCTCTTTGGTTTACATGCTCTTAGGCTCTTTGGCTTACTTGCTCTCAGGCTCTTTGGTTTACATGCTCTTAGGCTCTTTGGTTTACATGCTCTCAGGCTCTTTGGTTTACATGCTCTTAAGCTCTTAGGTTTACATGCTCTTATGCTCTTTGGCTTACATGCTCTTAGGCTCTTTGGTTTACAAGCTCTTAGGCTCTTTGGTTTACAAGCTCTTAGGCTCTTTGGTTTACATGCTCTTAGGCTCTTTGGTTTACATGCTCTTAGGCTCTTTGACTTACATGCTCTTAGGCTCTTTGGCTTACTTGCTCTTAGGCTCTTTGGTTTACATGCTCTTAGGCTCTTTGGCTTACTTGCTCTTAGGCTCTTTGGTTTACATGCTCTTAAGCTCTTAGGTTTACATGCTCTTAGGCTCTTTGGCTTACATGCTCTTAGGCTCTTTGGCTTACTTGCTCTTAGGCTCTTTGGTTTACATGCTCTTAGGCTCTTTGGCTTACTTGCTCTTAGGCTCTTTGGTTTACATGCTCTTAGGCTCTTTGGCTTACTTGCTCTTAGGCTCTTTGGTTTACATGCTCTTAAGCTCTTAGGTTTACATGCTCTTATGCTCTTTGGCTTACATGCTCTTAGGCTCTTTGGTTTACAAGCTCTTAGGCTCTTTGGTTTACATGCTCTTAGGCTCTTTGGTTTACATGTTCTTAGGCTCTTTGGTTTACATGCTCTTAGGCTCTTTGGTTTACATGCTCTTAGGCTCTTTGGTTTACATGCTCTTAGGCTCTTTGGTTTACATGCTCTTAGGCTCTTAGGTTTACATGCTCTTAGGCTCTTTGGTTTACATGCTCTTAGGCTCTTTGGTTTACATGCTCTTAAGCTCTTAGGTTTACATGCTCTTAGGCTCTTTGGTTTACATGCTCTTAGGCTCTTTGGTTTACATGCTCTTAGGCTCTTTGGTTTACAAGCTCTTAGGCTCTTTGGTTTACAAGCTCTTAGGCTCTTAGGTTTACATGCTCTTAGGCTCTTAGGTTTACATGCTCTTAGGCTCTTAGGTTTACATGCTCTTAGGCTCTTTGGTTTACATGCTCTTAGGCTCTTTGGTTTACATGCTCTTAAGCTCTTAGGTTTACATGCTCTTAGGCTCTTTGGTTTACATGCTCTTAGGCTCTTTGGTTTACATGCTCTTAGGCTCTTTGGTTTACATGCTCTTAGGCTCTTTGGCTTACTTGCTCTTAGGCTCTTTGGTTTACATGCTCTTAGGCTCTTTGGCTTACATGCTCTTAGGCTCTTTGGTTTACATGCTCTTAGGCTCTTTTGTTTACATGCTCTTAGGCTCTTTGGCTTACTTGCTCTTAGGCTCTTTGGCTTACATGCTCTTAGGCTCTTTGGTTTACATGCTCTCAGGCTCTTTGGTTTACATGCTCTCAGGCTCTTTGGTTTACATGCTCTTAGGCTCTTTGGCTTACTTGCTCTTAGGCTCTTTGGCTTACATGCTCTTAGGCTCTTTGGTTTACATGCTCTCAGGCTCTTTGGTTTACATGCTCTTAGGCTCTTTGGTTTACATGCTCTTAGGCTCTTTGGCTTACATGCTCTTAGGCTCTTTGGCTTACTTGCTCTTAGGCTCTTTGGTTTACATGCTCTTAGGCTCTTTGGCTTACTTGCTCTTAGGCTCTTTGGTTTACATGCTCTCAGGCTCTTTGGTTTACATGCTCTCAGGCTCTTTGGCTTACATGCTCTTAGGCTCTTTGGCTTACTTGCTCTTAGGCTCTTTGGTTTACATGCTCTTAGGCTCTTTGGTTTACTTGCTCTTAGGCTCTTTGGCTTACATGCTCTTAGGCTCTTTGGTTTACATGCTCTCAGGCTCTTTGGTGTACATGCTCTTAGGCTCTTTGGTTTACATGCTCTTAGGCTCTTTGGCTTACATGCTCTTAGGCTCTTTGGCTTACTTGCTCTTAGGCTCTTTGGTTTACATGCTCTTAGGCTCTTTGGCTTACTTGCTCTCAGGCTCTTTGGTTTACATGCTCTTAGGCTCTTTGGTTTACATGCTCTCAGGCTCTTTGGTTTACATGCTCTTAAGCTCTTAGGTTTACATGCTCTTATGCTCTTTGGCTTACATGCTCTTAGGCTCTTTGGTTTACAAGCTCTTAGGCTCTTTGGTTTACAAGCTCTTAGGCTCTTTGGTTTACATGCTCTTAGGCTCTTTGACTTACATGCTCTTAGGCTCTTTGGCTTACTTGCTCTTAGGCTCTTTGGTTTACTTGCTCTTAGGCTCTTTGGTTTACATGCTCTTAGGCTCTTTGGCTTACTTGCTCTTAGGCTCTTTGGTTTACATGCTCTTAAGCTCTTAGGTTTACATGCTCTTAGGCTCTTTGGCTTACATGCTCTTAGGCTCTTTGGCTTACTTGCTCTTAGGCTCTTTGGTTTACATGCTCTTAGGCTCTTTGGCTTACTTGCTCTTAGGCTCTTTGGTTTACATGCTCTTAGGCTCTTTGGCTTACTTGCTCTTAGGCTCTTTGGTTTACATGCTCTTAAGCTCTTAGGTTTACATGCTCTTATGCTCTTTGGCTTACATGCTCTTAGGCTCTTTGGTTTACAAGCTCTTAGGCTCTTTGGTTTACATGCTCTTAGGCTCTTTGGTTTACATGTTCTTAGGCTCTTCGGTTTACATGCTCTTAGGCTCTTTGGTTTACATGCTCTTAGGCTCTTTGGTTTACATGCTCTTAGGCTCTTTGGTTTACATGCTCTTAGGCTCTTAGGTTTACATGCTCTTAGGCTCTTTGGTTTACAAGCTCTTAGGCTCTTTGGTTTACATGCTCTTAAGCTCTTAGGTTTACATGCTCTTAGGCTCTTTGGTTTACATGCTCTTAGGCTCTTTGGTTTACATGCTCTTAGGCTCTTTGGTTTACAAGCTCTTAGGCTCTTTGGTTTACAAGCTCTTAGGCTCTTAGGTTTACATGCTCTTAGGCTCTTAGGTTTACATGCTCTTAGGCTCTTAGGTTTACATGCTCTTAGGCTCTTTGGTTTACATGCTCTTAGGCTCTTTGGTTTACATGCTCTTAAGCTCTTAGGTTTACATGCTCTTAGGCTCTTTGGTTTACATGCTCTTAGGCTCTTTGGTTTACATGCTCTTAGGCTCTTTGGTTTACAAGCTCTTAGGCTCTTTGGTTTACAAGCTCTTAGGCTCTTTGGTTTACATGCTCTTAGGCTCTTTGGTTTACATGCTCCAAAATTATTTGACTTTCCAATCGTTTCTTCTTTTCGAGAAACGAGTCATATACACTAAAATGATGTCTACATATTTATTACATTGTTTAGGAATTGTACATTTCAAACATGAATAATGATTTGATTTGATTTGATTTATTGTGTTTAACGCCACTTTCAGCAATATTTCAGCTATATCATGGCGACCAGTTTTAGTGGTGGAAGAAGCCGGAGTACCCGGAGAGAACCACCGACCATGAGCAAGCAACTGGTAAACTTTTTCACTCGCGGCTGCGAATCGAGTGCATCCTTTTTGTAATTTACAAAGCCGGGCGCGAACCCACGCCGTATTGGTTGGTGATAGGCATGTATGAGTTGTTAGGTAATCCAACTACTTAATTCATTGAGCCACCCGGGCCCTTCAAACATGAATAAATATTGTAAACTATGTCAGTGCTGAAGCACTAACAACGTGGTTGATAATACTCTCTCGGGAACTAATACTATAATAGTAGTCGTACCGACCCAGTGATAGTATTTATTCATTTTCCTTTGTCCTTTCCCTTTACTGTACTTGGTTGCATATGTAAAATTACCTTTTCTTACGTTGGTGTAATTTGATTTTGTTATTATAGAAATCATCCCTATTTTATTGATTAGCAGTGATTATGATTTTGAGCAGCATAATTAACTATGTACTTTAAAACTAAAACTGAATGACAACACAATACATTATATGTTTTAATGCGCCAACATTTTTCAAACGTTTGCACACTGACAGTTTATAAACTCGATCTATTTTATCGGAGAAAAATACATAAGCCTTACATATTTATATTAGTTAGTACAATAACATGAAAATAACACATTACATCACTGTTCACTGGTATTAAACTGATGTTCGTAACTTTAGTTACCTACATCCCAACATGGCGGACACGGAAAATGGTAAATTAGAATATCCTTGTTTTCTCTTTGTTTTTAGTTTATTTTCAAATATTGTCATTTCAAATGTATAGATATGTTAACAATTAACTGTAGTCATATGCTTAAATCAACTGTAAATTCTCCTATGTGACACAAAACCTACTTTAAGAAATACAAATGATGTAAGTAACTGTAGAATTATTTTTGAGCGATGTTCGTAACTTTCAAATATGATGTTGGTAACTTTAAAGTTTGGCGTTTCTAAAATCATGTTTAAAACATTTAAAGAACAACGCTTTTGTAATAAATAAAATTTTGAAAACAAAGAAAAACATCCCTGAAATGATAGAGAGGGTAATAGAGGTGGGAGAGATTATATAATGCACGAGAGAGAAAAAATACAGAGCGGAGGATGAGAGGGTTATGAATGAATGAGATGAACGAAAGATGAGGGCAGCGGGAGAAGAACACCTTGTCCAACGCTCGTTTCCAATTAGCAATAATAAACACGTGGCTTTGCGTTTCCTGTAATCTTTTGTAATCTTACAGCGATGGATATCGAGAATGATCAGATAATTAATAAAGCTGAGGCCGATGCGGCAGTCGATTCAACATATGTATATTGATATTTCTATTTGGTCTTGGACTGTGTGCCCTAGAATGGTCTTTCATAAACTACGACCTTGCAATAGGGCGTTTTGACTTCCGACCTTTGGGTGTTTAGGACCTCCCATGGATGGCGACCTCCGACATCATCATTAAATTCGATTAGGGCCATTCTGGGTCTCATATATAACTTCTAACAAAGTATATTTGTATGTAAATTAACAGTTATATGTGTAAATATGCCGTGAATTACTACCAAATTAATTGTCCTTTGTGTTTTTTGCTTATTTTAATAAAAATGGACACACCAGATCAAGTATTTTAAGAATGACACATCTAATTATTTCCCTTTAATGCTGAAATGAAACCAGATTAATTTATTATTAATTTGTTAGACTATTGTACTAAATACAGATAAATAAAGATTTATAATACTTTTAACGAATCTATAATTTGTAAGTATTAAAATTGGATTAATCTATGGTAAAGCTGTTTTCGAAAAGTTCATTTGTTTATATCATACCATTTCAAGTTTTACAAATACATATACATTTATAAATATGCATTGAAATTGACAGGATGTTAGTCTGAACAGTCTTGACGGTATATAAACGAATTAGTTTAATATCAATAGTTTTTTTAAATCAGGATCGCATACATGAATTTCCTTCACCCATGTTAAATATAATTATACACATAGATTTCCTACAAGTCCCTTATCTATATTCTTGCATACTTTAGTAAATATATTGCTATAGGTAATATATCTCTACCGACAATATTTATGTAGTACAGATACATTGCTTTCAGTAGCAAACTTATTAAAGGGGTACGCACAAGATACAAATAGGTTAGAAAGGGGCTTATTGTAGCAAGTCTATAATTGTTTACATTGACATGATTACGATGTTTCATGGATCAACAAGTCTTCAATTGTCAATAAGTCGCATGTGACGCTAAAACAAATCAACATCCTAAAAATGTGAGAAAGGTAGAATACTGTACATGTATGCGACCCTGAATTGTTTTTTCTTCTTAATAATCGTTCTATATGCTTTCGTTTCGTTGTTTGTTGTTCTTTTTACTTTTAAGTTGTCGGCATGCTTAATTTTGCTTTTAAATTGAAACCAAGAGTTTCTTAACGAGCAATTAAACACCTTCTTATTATTTAACAGTTATGGAAATCTGCAGTTACGGACATCTCTTTAAATATCTTTCTAACGTTGCGAACATCACTTCAAAGAGTTACGTACATCCTTCAATTTTTTTCAAGTTAATATTTCAATGTTCTCATAAGAGTTTCGTCATTTTTATGTATGCATTCGAGTATCTAATATTCCCACCTGTAATCATACCGTATGGACTTACTAATAAACACTACTGATAAAGAGAAAACAAGGATATTCTAATTTACCATTTTCCGTGTCCGCCATGTTGGGATGTAGGTAACTAAAGTTACGAACATCAGTTTAATACCAGTGACTGTTGGAACAATTCAAATATCAAAATCGTAGAAAGAGGCACACAGATACATGACCCTCACGTGGTACAGACACTTCAATAAAAATCTTGGTTTTTTTTGCGTCCAAATCCCCCCTCTTAGTGAAACGATGCGGTCATGCAAGTGCTTCCTACATGTGAGTAAAATGCCAACCCTCAGTGTTATTATGAATAAAGCTATACATGAATAAAGCTATTATCTTTAAAGCTATACATAATATATTTAATCTTCGTGATCACATTACACTACCACGGATTTCCTTTGTAAGCCCAACAATACCTCCCAACAACAAACACCACAACTTCATTTCTTCTGATACTTTGTGTTCGGAATTGAGTACTATAATTTCCTTTTTTAAATTGTTGCTAGTTCATTTCATAATTTTGTCTGAGTAAAACAAGGTCAATTGATAAATTGCATTTGCTTGTGTTATTTTAGACAGTTCTCTAGATTAATCTAAAACGTCTTTCAAAAGATGAACCCTATCGTTGTTCCTCAGCATTTGAGTACATAAATTGGCACCGTCTATTCATATTCGCTATCCATGCATTAACATCTTGATATTGTTTTCCTACACCCGTTATGCACTCCTTAACACCTTATACTTTGACAACACATTTTCTTACTCGTCATGCACATTGCAACGCCTTGTGCCTACAATGTTGTACTGTGATTGGCACTTTTTTGTTAAGATTAGGGTTAGGAGTTATGATATTTAACGCCACTTTTAATAATATTTCAGCTATATTGTGGCTGTCAGTTTTATTGGTGGAGGAAACCGGAATATCCGGAGAAAACCACCGACCTCCCGCAAATCACTGACACACTTTATCACATAATTTGGTATCGAGTACACCTCACCGATAGACACTGATTGCATAGGTAATTGTAAACTACCATACGATCACGACGGCCCCTGAAACACCAATAAACCACTCATTACCTTTGTGTACTTGTAATAAACACCCAAACACCTTTCACTTTCAGTTTGTTTATCAATACAATAAGGGTAATAACAAAATTACCGAACTCCGAGAAATCTTACAAAGGGAAAGTCAAAACTCACAAGTATATAAACAGACAAAATCAGTCAACAACCGGAAAACTGTGAAAACCGTAATGACCCTGACTTGGTACAGGCATTTCTAAAGAAATGGTGGGTTGAATCAGATTTTAAAGCACCAAACCTCCCGCTTTCATTACGGCTCAAAGGTTCCGGCTGTCACTATAACGGTATTTATAACAATACTGGAACAATCCGAAAGCTTGTTTTGTGTTATTGTAGTGTTTACAATATTCCATATCTGAATAATCTTAGATTTAAATTTGTTAATTTATATTAGTGTGGATGATGTTAATGAATTATAAATTAACTTTGACAATAATAACTCGGATTGACAATAGAATCTATATAATGATTATGTTTGATGTTTGCTGTGTTTCTGTTCATTCGTTGTATGACTTGCGCTATGTATCAGTTCCACACAGCACTTTCTCACTTTCAATACATGGAGATGTCTATCGTATTTCTTATGTTATCAGTATTTTTATTCTGCACACCTTTCGCAAAAATACTTTGTATGCATAATGTTAATTTCGAAAATGGTTCAATCACTTTTACCTTACATATATATACACACACGTACATAAGTTTTGTGTTCACTACTCACCTTATGCTGTTTTAATAAGTTTATTATAGTATCATTATCAAATTATTTTTAACATTTACATACCGCTGGTCTAGGCTTAATCGTTAACTCATCAACATTGTTCACGCAAAACCGTTTGGGTGATGTAATGATTGGCGTTCTCGTCGCGTTTGTTGTAAGGAGCTGATTTCCATTCTCGGTCTGGTGAAATCAGATGCTATTAATTTGGATTTTTTTATACTTCTCTGCACTATATTGTTATAATAATATCCCACTGACACAACCGTTCACAGGAAGATATGACGATCCATGTCAAACACCTCCAAATTATTCAATTTTTGCTTTTTAGTATTCCGCGCTTGGCGGAGAAGGTGAAAAAATACTAATGTAATATCAATCCAAAATCGAAATATACATTCACTGACATTAGACAATTTGCCAGTTTCCGACTTGATTATATGATGCAACGACTTATGAATTTTTTATTTGTTATAAAATCAACCTGTTATTTTACAAGGTTCAAATATCTACAACTTTTAAGAAATTTTACTCAAATATGTGTCCTTTCTGTTGCTCTTGCGTGGAACGGGAACCATTGTATCCTCCGTAATGGAAATAACTCCAATATAAAAAGGCAGAAGCATATAAGAGTGAAGTCGGAAACAGGCTAATGGTCTATTCTTCAATTAAACAAATTGAATGTTTGTTCATTCAAACTTTCACAAAACAGGTAAATATTTGAGAAATTGAATACATGTGCTAATATTTGACGTCGTTTATCTTATAAGAAAGCGTATTATTACATGACTGTAATTTAGTTTGCATATGATTGGCTTAACACTGATTAAGAGGTTTTGAGTACTTGCGATATCACCCTCTTGGCTAAAAATAGATCCTGGCAGCCAGTGGCAGTTGTCCGGAAAGTGATATCACCCTCGCAAGGCATAGGAATAGATGGGGGAAAACCGGACTTTTGATATCCTATCAAATTCATTCTTTTGTTGTTCAATATCCAATGATATTGTGCTTAACATTTGTTTTTCGGCTGAATCATAAACAAACGCTCCAAAATTACGATATTTTATTGGTATGACGATGAATTTGTAATTAGATAACAATAAAACATGTTCATGATATAAAACAATCATTGACTTTGGAATAAGTTGTTATCTGGTTTATCAACCTTTAAAAACGTAAATTCCATTTGTTCATACCACAGAGCCGTCCATTGTGTTCACAAGTTTAAGACCGTTAAGGAATTTACATTATGGGATTATCATATATTGTCGTAATACCTCCGGTCGCCGAGTAGATGTGTGTGTCAGTTTACCTCAACAATAATAACACTCGTGTACCCGATAAGGAATGGTCATTTCAAGATGGCGGATTGTACATCATCAAAAAGGTAGGTGTGAAGATTTTGACTATTATCGTTCTTTATAGGTTATCTTAGTGTCTATGAGTTACACGTTTAGATAGGGAAAGTCTTTTTCCTACTTCACCATTAAGTCAGTAAAGCTTGATCCTTTTGTTTTTATCGTAAACTGCCTTCGTTAGTTGATCAATGCAGCGACAAAGATATCGAGGCGTAGAATCCAATTTATTTCACCAATTCCTACCGCCTAGTGACTTTTTATATTAATATGTTGATGCCAAAATTATTCCAACATGTCAATTGTCCAACAAATGTCATTTCAGCCTTTGACAAGCCTTGTATCCCTCTTAAAACGTCTATGAAAAGTTTGTTTATGTCACGGAACGGTCACGACAAAAACATGACAAAAATGTATGGGAATGGTCTCATGTTTTGGGTGTAGGAATGAACTTTCAAGCCAAGGAATGGTCTTTTTTTTTAGGAATGGTCTCCATCATATAAAATATGCTTATTAATAATATTATTGAAGTTCATTTCCGTTTGTGGTCTTTAATGTAAATCTTCTTATTTCATATGATCAATCTTGCCTTAAAATACCCGAAATGCCTTATTTGCTATTAAATTGTTATAATCATTTCCATTTCATTATGCAATGTTTCTTTTATCCATAGGTACAAGTGTTACTACTGCCAATTTGATACTTCCAATCACCAAGCCATAGTGGACCACTGCTGCCAGAATTATCGGGATGAAACATTAAAATTTAGATCTTTTGAATTTAACACTAATGTGGGTAAATTTGGTTAAGAACTCTTTCAGCAATTGTACACATAGTGTAATGGTTTATACTTTGTGATATTGACAGGGAGTCATTTTTTACATAAAAATATTTTTGTTAAAAGAAATATTCATTGTTATTTAAATAAATTTTATGAAATCAACTCTTTATATCTTTATTATTAATTTGCAAACAATTACAATTATAGTCATTTGATCCAGAGAAAAATGTGAGTAGTCCTGAAGATATAATCCTCTCCGAACATGTGGAAGAATCTCTGCCTCGTGAGCTCTGTGATATTCCCTGACAGTTTGTGGTTACAGTAATTACATGTGATACGTTTTTGTTCACCATGGTTGGTCTGATGAACCAATAGCTCCCCCTTTTCACAAAATGCTGCTGTGCAAGAATCAGTGGTACATTTAAATTTTATCTCTTGTTTTAAATGTTGTCTCAGGCGATGTCGTCTGAGACCACTTCTACTTTTCAGACATTTTTCACAGTCCTCGCATATAAAATCATTCTCTGAGGCGTGGAAAGATGTATCCATCACAGTAAACCTGTAAAAATGAGAAATACACGATATATCTATTGAAGATTTAAGTAACCTCGTATATTTTTGTTTTCATGAAGTAAATACATGTACTGATTTTAAACACAGGAAAATTAAAATAATATATGTGAACTGAAGCACCTATGTACGAAAAAACTAATACATAAACCTAACAGTGGTCTAGACTTAGTGGTAAGAAAACCGAAGATCCAAAAAGTAAAAGAAAAGAAGAAAAAAATAATAATAAAAGTTGAGAACATCGGTCCAAATAAAATCGTGGTGTGTACTGAAATGGTGATGTATTATACATAACTGCCGGGGTCCGGGTTGCTCAATGAGTTAGGTCGTTGGATATAACAACTCATACAAGCCTATCACCAATACGCGCCCGGCTTTGTAAATTACAAAAAAGGTGCACTCGACTCGCAGCTGCAAGTGATAAAAGTTTACTAGTAGCTTGCCCATGGTCGATGGTTCTCTCCGGGTACTCCGACTTCCTCCACCACTAAAACTGGTCACCATGATATAGCTGAAATATTGTTGAAAGTGGCGTTAAGCACCAAAAATTTAAAAAAATCAATACATAACTGCCTGTAGTTGAGGAGTTTCGCTAGATTACCATACGAAGAAAATATCACTTGAGACGCACTAGGGTAGGAATTCCACGACAGAAATACACACACTAGTGCATACTGTTAGAAATACACTAGGGTATTTACGTTCCCGGACATTCTACACATCGGAAAGAAAGTACGCTTACAGTATATCAGAGAAGCGAGTGGTATGTCGTCATATTGACAAGCCAATTGAAATACATAATAGTGAATGTAGTAAGACAAGAAAATTAAGATTTTATGCGAGTGTAAACACTGGATGAACGACAAAGCCATTGCTCCCGCTTTACATCCGATATGTTCAATCAGACCATTCCTAAACAACAAAGACCATTCCTTGGCTTGAAAGTCCATTCCTTCACCCAAAACATGAGACCATTCCCATATATTTTTGTCATGCTTTTGTCGTGACCGTTCCGTGACATAAACAAACTTTTCATAGACGTTTTAAGAGGGATACAAGGCTTGTCAAAGGCTGAAATGACATTTGTTGGACAATTCACATGTTTGAATAATTTTGGCATCAACATATTAATATAAAAAGTCACTAGGCGGTAGGAATTGGTGAAATAAATTGGTTTATACGCCTCGATATCTTTGTCGCTGCATTGATCAACTACCGAAGGCAGTTTAAGATAAAAACAAAAGGATCAAGCTTTACTGACTTAATGGTGAAGTAGGAAAAAGACTGCCCTATCTAAACGTGTAACTCATAGACACTAAGATAACCTATAAAGAACGATAATAGTCAAAATCTTCACACCTACCTTTTTGATGATGTACAATCCGCCATCTTGAAATAACCATTCCTTATCGGGTACACGACAGTGAATAATCTGATTTATGGTCATATGAAGGCAGACAAAAAACTAACACAGACTGATGATGCAGGCCACAAATGTGACATTGTTATTAATAATATTCATTAATGCATGTGAATAAAAAAGGTACAAGTAGTAAATATTTAAATTGAAATAACATGAATACAAAATGGTAATTCATCAAAATATATTTACAAATGACATAAAATAAATTGATAACAAATACAAAATTTAGAAAATGTTTGGGTTATCTCCCTTGCTTCATAGAAATTATATAAAATTTGGGAGCGGAAACCGCCACAGAAAGAAAATATATAAAATTTGTGAGCAGAAACCAATGAGAATAACATTCCTAACTTACAGCCAAAGGTGGAAGAAGGGGCGGAGGTGGGTATAAAATTTTGAAAAACCTTCCTTAAATTTGTTTGTGTCTCTATCCAATGGCCGTGAATCAAAATGCGGCTGATTCTGAACATGTAGCGTTCTAGCATCTCGGAAATGACGTCAGTAATAGGTTCTGGCATTACACAAAGGAAATTCCAAATTTACAGTTTACAGAGTACAGATGCAGATAACTGCAAGTTTCCAATTACAAAGTTTTGTCAAAAACTAAATAAAAACAGTGTGGAAATAATATTCCCACTAAATAACTGCTGTAAGCAAAACCAAATTATTAAATTTAAAATAAAATTAATAAAATAAAGGCATTTACAAATTACCATAAAGTCACTTATGATTCTCATAAGTCATTTTATGTCAAAGGTCGATAAATTATTTCGGACGTCAGTGGAAGAAACGTTTGAAGATATCAAAATAAACCAGCTATGGAATATCGTATCAACTGAGAAAGATATAATTATACTATAATTGCAGGTGCTGTTGGAATGTTGATATATATATAAATGGAAAGTTCACAATATATAAATAGAGCGTGGGTCATGTTTTTAAATATCGTCTATAATAACTACTTGGTATGTACTGTTGAAATAAAACGATATCAACTTCCAAGAGATGAAAAAAATGCGTAATAATAAAAACAGTTCTCGTATAAATATCCAAATGTAACGAAAAGGTTATTCATGACGTATCAACGGGTGTGTAACTAGAGCAACACGACGGGTGTTACAAGTGGAGCAGAAACTGTTTATTTTACCGGAGCACCTGCGTCGCCCCCCTCCCCCGGTTTTTGTGGGGTTCGTGTTACTCGATCTTTAGTTTTTATGTGTACTGTTTTGTAGATCGTTGTTTGTCCTTTTGTCCCTTTTCTTTTGGCCATTGTGTTGTCTGTTCTTCGATTTACAGATTGTGTTTACCCCTTTGGCATCTTCAAACTCTTCTCATTTAGATGGCTACACACGTAAATAAAAACGTAGATATCCAATTTAGTTCGCACGATTCGTTTCTGGAACAAACTTCTACTGGTACACTCCTAGTAAAACGATTGAAAAGCCAAATAATTGAAAGGTCATTGGGAGCAAGTGCACCAAAGGGTATAAGCAGGATAGCAAATATGGGCGAATGTCGCATATGTCTAAGGGGTGGAACCTTACTTAGGGCGGACCATTTAACTTCCAGGGGGGGTTATGGTTTCTTTCTAAAAAACAATTTTGATTCCCAATGTTGCTGAACAAAATATTATGATTTTGGTGGAGGAAAACAAAAATAATCTGATTCAGAGTGTTTGTCATATAACCTAATGTTATATTCTGGAAAAAAAATTCGCGTTTCGCGCCACAAATATTCTAACTCTCGTGTTGTCCGAAAAAAAATTCTGAACGAAACGAAAAACCATACCCCCTCCCCCTGCAAGTTAAATGGTCGGTCCCTTATATAATTTAGGAATTGTAATTTTCAATAAATTTGTCAAATGAACCATGTAACTGTCGAAACACTGGCTACTGGGCCGTTGATACCTTCAGAGACTAATAATTTAATTTAATCTAATTTAATTCTTTATTTGTTTAACGAGGATTGCCAACAGCCAATGGCTACGAGCGGTTTTCCTCAAAATACATACATGAATTATAGTCTTAGACCAATAGACTGCTGGACTACACATTACTTTTATTAGGTTTTACTACATATCAAAAACCAGTAAGTGCAGTCAGCAAGATTAACTTACAAATGTCCCAATATAAACTAGATAGACATTTTTAATATGCCCATTAACCTTTTATATATAAATGCCAAAGGTCATAATTGAAGATGATAATCTAGTCAATATGTATATAGAGATATTGTTTTTTTGTATATCGCATTTCAAAGTTCTCAATTCTCCAAATCAAACTTTAACATCAAATACGCCTACTTGACCGTATCCGTGTGATTGCATTTTTGTAATGTCTATTTGTGTTCAGCTTTTTATTGCCTCGCTAGAGGATTATTTAAGTCTTTTCAAACAGAGTTCAGTTGCAACAAAAACATATTTTTAAGTGTAAAGTTTAACCAACTGTTAAGAGAATTGTTCTGCAAAGAAAGTCCCAGCAAGAAAATGAATGTAAACATTGACAATCGATATTCTAAATGCAATAACCATATTGAACTGAGTAGGTCTTCGGTCAGATCTCTGTTTGTATATCCACATGACATTACCGTCTTTGACGTCAATAACATTTGATGCATGTTATATTCATTCTGTTTTCAAGTACATAATGTATTGATATTGTTCTGTAATGTGAAACAAGCAAACGAATCGAGAGTTGGTAAAGGTCAAAAAACGATATTTATACAATGACATGACAAGAAAACATATTCACCAACAAACATCGGTACTTCTCTGTCTATAAGATAGTTATGGACAATACCCACTATCCGATGTATTTTTTGTGTCGCCCCCTAATTTGCTATGAAAAGAAAACTTAAACAGTGATGGTCAACAATTCCTACAATATCAACAAAACGAATAATGACCTCTGACCTCAACTCTTTCAACGGTCACGACATATGACGTTGGGAATTCTAGGCCATGGCTTGGAGTAGGCACACACATGTGGCAGGGCTAAAGTGGATATTGGGATCTAAATCCTCCACTCTTGATAATTGGATCACCAGCGGTAATATCTATATAATGTTTTAACATGCACGGAATTGACTTCCACTCAAAAAGAACATATACTCAAATAAAACTGAATGATAATATACACATGGTACAGTAGCAAGGTTAATGAATGCTCGTAGCTTACAGACTTCTAACAAGGAAGGTCAAATTTGTTGGTTAAATACCACAACTCTCTGCTTTGTTATTAGATTCGAGTCTTGTGATAATTTTCATAGAGTTTCGTATAACAGTTAACTTTTACAAGCTCATATACAGTTATCTATGGTTTCTTTTTAAAGACAGTAACTAAGTTGTAAAATTTGCACAATTTCTAATCTCTGTCAATCTTACATAGATTATTTTCAAATGATGCATTAAATCTCTTGGTATTTGAAATGTATTATATCAGAGTTCACGAAGTTAACATATAATTACAACCCGAATAACAAAAAACATGGCAATAAAAAGGAATATTGACCATGAAGGTCATTATTCAATGGTACACAGACACGAGGAATCTTCTTTGATGACCGTAAATATATAAATCCAGCAAGGCTTTGTTTCAATTGGGAGATTTATTTTCGTATTTCAGCCAATGAGAAACTTGCTCAAATGATCCTGTGATTTGTTTAAATTATTTTGTGGAAAGGGATGGGGGTGTAGACACATGTAGATCCATATAAATTATATAAGATATCGGTTCTTAATGGACTGTGGTATTTTTTTATGACCAATCAGAGTACTCAAAGTCGTATCAACTTAGATTCACTTAAAATGACCCAGTGGTTTCTGAGGAAGTTGTATGTGATATTAAAATTTGATAAATAACAAATTGGGACAATGCATAGGACCATCAGCATAGCTTACATGTAACCGTTGTAGAAGCTTCTTTACAAAGACGAGAGACAGGGGTAATAATACTTTCTGGTATATAAACTTCATTTTTTTTCGGGGTCATTGCAATGAATGATCTTTGTGTAACTACCACACTGAAAACACCATAATTGTCAAGTATATTCATTTGATCAATGACTATACCATTGTTGTTTGTTGCTTCTCCGCTAAGCATGCATCATTAAGGAAAAGACCAAAAACTGGTTGGATCGGAATCATGATGGTGTATCCAAATGGAGCGACATGTTTATCCCGCAGAGTGTTGCTGTTGGTGAGCTAGCACTATAACAGTCCAATGAAGCGTGTTGGTCTAGTATAAAGCGAATATCTGTAACTTTATTCTCGCTATGATATAGCTGAACAATTGCTCAACTTACTCTAGTATACATGTGGTGTAATTACCTGCGTTACATACTGGAGAAACATGCACAATGTGTTTATAAAGTACATAATAGAGGTGTACATGACATCAAATCTTTCAATTTTTTAATGTTTTTTTCTAAAATTTTCAAAATTATGTATACAGCCCATCAACTTAGTCAGCCCACTCCAACCTACATTAAACTTTCTAGCTTTCTTGCTGTTTATCTGATGGGAACCCTGTGGTTTTCTTTTTGTCTGTATTTGTCACATCATCATGTGATGTCAGTTACAATAACGACGGTATTTGTAAGATTGTTTCACCCATGTTTGGTTTCTTGTTAAGAACCCCGCATTTGCGATGTTAAATTATATACACCAAATAACGTCGGAACGACAAAGAGGTCCACATGTAGCGTTGATTGACAGAAGTAAAGAGTACCACTTATCTGAAGGTTAGGAGCCGCTCAGATGTAGCGTTGATTGACAGAACTAAAGAGTACCACTTATCTGCAGGTTAGGAGCCGCTCAGATGTAGCGTTGATTGACAGAAGTAAAGAGTACCACTTATCTGCAGGCTAGGAGCCGCTCAGATGTAGCGTTGATCGACAGAAGTAAAGAGTACCACTTATCTGCAGGCTAGGAGGCGCTCAGATGTAGCGTTGATCGACAGAAGTAAAGAGTACCACTTATCTGCAGGCTAGGAGCCGCTCAGATGTAGCGTTGATCGACAGAAGTAAAGAGTACCACTTATCTGCAGGCTAGGAGCCGCTCAGATGTAGCGTTGATCGACAGAAGTAAAGAGTACCACTTATCTGCAGGCTAGGAGCCGCTCAGATGTAGCGTTGATCGACAGAAGTAAAGAGTACCACTTATCTGCAGGCTAGGAGCCGCCCAGATGTAGCGTTGATCGACAGAAGCAAAGAGTACCACTTATCTGCAGGCTAGGAGCCGCTCAGATGTAGCGTTGATCGACAGAAGTAAAGAGTACCATTTATCTGCAGGCTAGGAGCCGCTCAGATGTAGCGTTGATCGACAGAAGTAAAGAGTACTACTTATCTGCAGGCTAGGAGCCGATCAGATGTAGCGTTGATTGACAGAAGTAAAGATTACCACTTATCTGCAGGCTATGAGCCGCTCAGATGTAGCGTTGATTGACAGAAGTAAAGAGTACCACTTATCTGCAGGCTATGAGCCGCTCAGATGTAGCGTTGATTGACAGAAGTAAAGAGTACCACTTATCTGCAGGCTAGGAGCCGCTCAGATGTAGCGTTGATCGACAGAAGTAAAGAGTACCACTTATCTGCAGGCTAGGAGCCGCTCAGATGTAGCGTTGATTGACAGAAATAAAGAGTACCATTTATCTGCAGGCTATGAGCCGCTCAGATGTAGCGTTGATCGACAGAAGTAAAGAGTACCACTTATCTGCAGGCTAGGAGCCGCTCAGAGGTAGCGTTGATTGACAGAAGTAAAGAGTACCACTTATCTGCAGGCTAGGAGCCGCTCAGATGTAACGTTGATTGACAGAAGCAAAGAGTACCACTTATCTGCAGGTTAGGAGCCGCTCAGATGTAGCGTTGATCGACAGAAGTAAAGAGTACCATTTATCTGCAGGCTAGGAGCCGCTCAGATGTAGCGTTGATCGATAGAAGTAAAGAGTACCACTTATCTGCAGGCTAGGAGCCGCTCAGATGTAGCGTTGATTGACAGAAGTAAAGAGTACCACTTATCTGCAGGCTATGAGCCACTCAGATGTAGCGTTGATTGACAGAAGTAAAGAGTACCACTTATCTGCAGGCTAGGAGCCGCTCCGATGTAGCGTTGATCGACAGAAGTAAAGAGTACCACTTATCTGCAGGCTAGGAGCCGCTCAGATGTAGCGTTGATCGACAGAAGTAAAGAGTACCACTTATCTGCAGGCTAGGAGCCGCTCAGATGTAGCGTTGATCGACAGAAGTAAAGAGTACCACTTATCTGCAGGCTAGGAGCCACTCAGATGTAGCGTTGATTGACAGAAGTAAAGAGTACCACTTATCTGCAGGCTAGGAGCCGCTCAGATGTAGCGTTGATTGACAGAAGTAAAGAGTACCACTTATCTGCAGGCTAGGAGCCGCTTAGATGTAGCGTTGATTGACAGAAGTAAAGAGTACCACTTATCTGCAGGTTAGGAGCCGCTCAGATGTAGCGTTGATTGACAGAAGTAAAGAGTACTACTTATCTGCAGGCCAGGAGCCGCTCAGATGTAGCGTTGATTGACAGAAGTAAAGAGTACCACTTTTCTGCAGGCTAGGAGCCGCTCAGATGTAACGTTGATTGACAGAAGCAAAGAGTACCACTTATCTACAGGTTAGGAGCCGCTCAGATGTAGCGTTGATCGACAGAAGTAAAGAGTACCACTTATCTGCAGGCTAGGAGCCGCTCAGATGTAGCGTTGATTGACAGAAGTAAAGAGTACCACTTATCTGCAGGCTAGGAGCCGCTCAGATGTAGCGTTGATCGACAGAAGTAAAGAGTACCACTTATCTGCAGGCTAGGAGCCGCTCAGATGTAGCGTTGATCGACAGAAGTAAAGAGTACCACTTATCTGCAGGCTAGGAGCCACTCACATGTAGCGTTGATCGACAGAAGTAAAGAGTATCACTTATCTGCAGGCTAGGAGCCGCTCAGATGTAGCGTTGATCGACAGAAGTAAAGAGTACCACTTATCTGCAGGCTAGGAGCCGCTCAGATGTAGCCTTGATCGACAGAAGTAAAGAGTACCACTTATCTGCAGGCTAGGAGCCGCTCAGATATAGCGTTGATCGACAGAAGTAAAGAGTACTACTTATCTGCAGGCTAGGAGCAGCTCAGATGTAGCGTTGATTGACAGAAGCAAAGAGTACCACTTATCTGCAGGTTAGGAGCCGCTCAGATATAGCGTTGATCGACAGAAGTAAAGAGTACCACTTATCTGCAGGCTAGGAGCCGCTCAGATGTAGCGTTGATCGACAGAAGTAAAGAGTACCACTTATCTGCAGGCTATGAGCCGCTCAGATGTAGCGTTGATCGACAGAAGTAAAGAGTACCACTTATCTGCAGGCTAGGAGCCGCTCAGATGTAGCGTTGATCGACAGAAGTAAAGAGTACCACTTATCTGCAGGCTAGGAGCCGCTCAGATGTAGCGTTGATCGACAGAAGTAAAGAGTACCACTTATCTGCAGGCTAGGAGCCGCTCAGATGTAGCGTTGATCGACAGAAGTAAAGAGTACCACTTATCTGCAGGCTAGGAGCCGCTCAGATGTAGCGTTGATCGACAGAAGTAAAGAGTACCACTTATCTGCAGGCTATGAGCCGCTCAGATGTAGCGTTGATCGACAGAAGTAAAGAGTACCACTTATCTGCAGGCTATGAGCGCTCAGATGTAGCGTTGATCGACAGAAGTAAAGGGTACCACTTATCTGCAGGCTAGGAGCCGCTCAGATGTAGCG
Organism: Bathymodiolus brooksi; assembly: GCA_963680875.1. Taxonomy (NCBI): domain Eukaryota; kingdom Metazoa; phylum Mollusca; class Bivalvia; order Mytilida; family Modiolidae; genus Bathymodiolus; species Bathymodiolus brooksi. Next base: position 83,140,877 of record OY804575.1, read on the forward strand.
TTGATCGACAGAAGTAAAGAGTACCACTTATCTGCAGGCTAGGAGCCGCTCGGATATAGCGTTGATCGACAGAAGTAAAGAGTACTACTTATCTGCAGGCTAGGAGCCGCTCAGATGTAGCGTTGATCGACAGAAGTAAAGAGTACCAATTATCTGCAGGCTAGGAACCGCTCAGATGTAGCGTTGATCGACAGAAGTAAAGAGTACCACTTATCTGCAGGCTAGGAGCCGCTCAGATGTAGCGTTGATCGACAGAAGTAAAGAGTACCACTTATCTGCAGGCTAGGAGCCGCTCAGATGTAGCGTTGATTAACAGAAGTAAAGAGTACCACTTATCTGCAGGCTAGGAGCCGCTCAGATGTAGCGTTGATCGACAGAAGTAAAGAGTACCACTTATCTGCAGGCTAGGAGCCGCTCAGATGTAGCGTTGATTGACAGAAGTAAAGAGTACCATTTATCTGCAGGCTATGAGCCGCTCAGATGTAGCGTTGATCGACAGAAGTAAAAAGTACCACTTATCTGCAGGCTAGGAGCCGCTCAGATGTAGCGTTGATTGACAGAAGTAAAGAGTACCACTGATCTGCAGGTTAGGAGCCGCTCAGATGTAGCGTTGATCGACAGAAGTAAAGAGTACCACTTATCTGAAGGTTAGTAGCCGCTCAGATGTAGCGTTGATCGACAGAAGTAAAGAGTACTACTTATCTGCAGGCTAGGAGCCGCTCAGATGTAGCGTTGATCGACAGAAGTAAAGAGTACTACTTATCTGAAGGTTAGGAGCCCCTCAGATGTAGCGTTGATCGACAGAAGTAAAGAGTACTACTTATCTGCAGGCTAGGAGCCGCTCAGATGTAGCGTTGATTGACAGAAGTAAAGAGTACTACTTATCTGCAGGCTAGGAGCCGCTCAGATGTAGCGTTGATTGACAGAAGTAAAGAGTACCACTTATTTGCAGGCTAGGAGCCGCTCCGATGTAGCGTTGATTGACAGAAGTAAAGAGTACCACTTATCTGCAGGTTAGGAGCCGCTCAGATGTAGCGTTGATCGACAGAAGTAAAGAGTACCACTTATCTGCAGGCTAGGAGCCGCTCAGATGTAGCGTTGATCGACAGAAGTAAAGAGTACCACTTATCTGCAGGCTAGGAGCCGCTCAGGTGTAGCGTTGATCGACAGAAGTAAAGAGTACCACTTATCTGCAGGCTAGGAGCCGCTCAGATGTAGCGTTGTACGACAGAAGTAAAGAGTACCACTTATCTGCAGGCTAGGAGCCGCTCAGATATAGCGTTGATCGACAGAAGAAAAGAGTACCACTTATCTGCAGGCTAGGAGCCGCTCAGATGTAGCGTTGATCGACAGAAGTAAAGAGTACCACTTATCTGCAGGCTAGGAGCCGCTCAGATGTAGCGTTGATCGACAGAAGAAAAGAGTACCACTTATCTGCAGGCTAGGAGCCGCTCAGATGTAGCGTTGATCGACAGAAGAAAAGAGTACCACTTATCTGCAGGCTAGGAGCCGCTCAGATGTAGCGTTGATCGACAGAATTAAAGAGTACTAATTATCTGCAGGCTAGGAGCCGCTCAGATGTAGCGTTGATTGACAGAAGTAAAGAGTACCACTTATCTGCAGGCTAGGAGCCGCTCAGATGTAGCGTTGATCGACAGAATTAAAGAGTACTACTTATCTGCAGGCTAGGAGCCGCTCAGATGTAGCGTTGATTGACAGAAGTAAAGAGTACCACTTATCTGCAGGCTAGGAGCCGCTCAGATGTAGCGTTGATCGACAGAATTAAAGAGTACTACTTATCTGCAGGCTATGAGCCGCTCAGATGTAGCGTTGATCGACAGAAGTAAAGAGTACCACTTATCTGCAGGCTAGGAGCCGCTCAGAGGTGGCGTTGATTGACAGAAGTAAAGAGTACCACTTATCTGCAGGCTAGGAGCCGCTCAGATGTAACGTTGATTGACAGAAGCAAAGAGTACCACTTATCTGCAGGTTAGGAGCCGCTCAGATGTAGCGTTGATCGACAGAAGTAAAGAGTACCACTTATCTGCAGGCTAGGAGCCGCTCAGATGTAGCGTTGATCGATAGAAGTAAAGAGTACCACTTATCTGCAGGCTAGGAGCCGCTCAGATGTAGCGTTGATTGACAGAAGTAAAGAGTACCACTTATCTGCAGGCTATGAGCCACTCAGATGTAGCGTTGATCGACAGAAGTAAAGAGTACCACTTATCTGCAGGCTAGGAGCCACTCAGATGTAGCGTTGATCGACAGAAGTAAAGAGTACCACTTATCTGCAGGCTAGGAGCCGCTCAGATGTAGCGTTGATCGACAGAAGTAAAGAGTACCACTTATCTGCAGGCTAGGAGCCGCTCAGATGTAGCTTTGATCGACAGAAGTAAAGAGTACCACTTATCTGCAGGCTAGGAGCCACTCAGATGTAGCGTTGATTGACAGAAGTAAAGAGTACCACTTATCTGCAGGCTAGGAGCCGCTCAGATGTAGCGTTGATTGACAGAAGTAAAGAGTACCACTTATCTGCAGGCTAGGAGCCGCTTAGATGTAGCGTTGATTGACAGAAGTAAAGAGTACCACTTATCTGCAGGTTAGGAGCCGCTCAGATGTAGCGTTGATTGACAGAAGTAAAGAGTACTACTTATCTGCAGGCCAGGAGCCGCTCAGATGTAGCGTTGATTGACAGAAGTAAAGAGTACCACTTTTCTGCAGGCTAGGAGCCGCTCAGATGTAACGTTGATTGACAGAAGCAAAGAGTACCACTTATCTACAGGTTAGGAGCCGCTCAGATGTAGCGTTGATCGACAGAAGTAAAGAGTACCACTTATCTGCAGGCTAGGAGCCGCTCAGATGTAGCGTTGATTGACAGAAGTAAAGAGTACCACTTATCTGCAGGCTAGGAGCCGCTCAGATGTAGCGTTGATCGACAGAAGTAAAGAGTACCACTTATCTGCAGGCTAGGAGCCGCTCAGATGTAGCGTTGATCGACAGAAGTAAAGAGTACCACTTATCTGCAGGCTAGGAGCCACTCACATGTAGCGTTGATCGACAGAAGTAAAGAGTATCACTTATCTGCAGGCTAGGAGCCGCTCAGATGTAGCGTTGATCGACAGAAGTAAAGAGTACCACTTATCTGCAGGCTAGGAGCCGCTCAGATGTAGCCTTGATCGACAGAAGTAAAGAGTACCACTTATCTGCAGGCTAGGAGCCGCTCAGATATAGCGTTGATCGACAGAAGTAAAGAGTACTACTTATCTGCAGGCTAGGAGCAGCTCAGATGTTGCGTTGATTGACAGAAGCAAAGAGTACCACTTATCTGCAGGTTAGGAGCCGCTCAGATATAGCGTTGATCGACAGAAGTAAAGAGTACCACTTATCTGCAGGCTAGGAGCCGCTCAGATGTAGCGTTGATCGACAGAAGTAAAGAGTACCACTTATCTGCAGGCTATGAGCCGCTCAGATGTAGCGTTGATCGACAGAAGTAAAGAGTACCACTTATCTGCAGGCTAGGAGCCGCTCAGATGTAGCGTTGATCGACAGAAGTAAAGAGTACCACTTATCTGCAGGCTAGGAGCCGCTCAGATGTAGCGTTGATCGACAGAAGTAAAGAGTACCACTTATCTGCAGGCTAGGAGCCGCTCAGATGTAGCGTTGATCGACAGAAGTAAAGAGTACCACTTATCTGCAGGCTAGGAGCCGCTCAGATGTAGCGTTGATCGACAGAAGTAAAGAGTACCACATATCTGCAGGCTATGAGCCGCTCAGATGTAGCGTTGATCGACAGAAGTAAAGAGTACCACTTATCTGCAGGCTATGAGCCGCTCAGATGTAGCGTTGATCGACAGAAGTAAAGGGTACTACTTATCTGCAGGCTAGGAGCCGCTCAGATGTAGCGTTGATCGACAGAAGTAAAGAGTACCACTTATCTGCAGGCTAGGAGCCGCTCGGATATAGCGTTGATCGACAGAAGTAAAGAGTACTACTTATCTGCAGGCTAGGAGCCGCTCAGATGTAGCGTTGATCGACAGAAGTAAAGAGTACCAATTATCTGCAGGCTAGGAACCGCTCAGATGTAGCGTTGATCGACAGAAGTAAAGAGTACCACTTATCTGCAGGCTAGGAGCCGCTCAGATGTAGCGTTGATCGACAGAAGTAAAGAGTACCACTTATCTGCAGGCTAGGAGCGCTCAGATGTAGCGTTGATTAACAGAAGTAAAGAGTACCACTTATCTGCAGGCTAGGAGCCGCTCAGATGTAGCGTTGATCGACAGAAGTAAAGAGTACCACTTATCTGCAGGCTAGGAGCCGCTCAGATGTAGCGTTGATTGACAGAAGTAAAGAGTACCATTTATCTGCAGGCTATGAGCCGCTCAGATGTAGCGTTGATCGACAGAAGTAAAAAGTACCACTTATCTGCAGGCTAGGAGCCGCTCAGATGTAGCGTTGATTGACAGAAGTAAAGAGTACCACTGATCTGCAGGTTAGGAGCCGCTCAGATGTAGCGTTGATCGACAGAAGTAAAGAGTACCACTTATCTGAAGGTTAGTAGCCGCTCAGATGTAGCGTTGATCGACAGAAGTAAAGAGTACTACTTATCTGCAGGCTAGGAGCCGCTCAGATGTAGCGTTGATCGACAGAAGTAAAGAGTACTACTTATCTGAAGGTTAGGAGCCCCTCAGATGTAGCGTTGATCGACAGAAGTAAAGAGTACCACTTATCTGCAGGCTAGGAGCCGCTCAGATGTAGCGTTGATTGACAGAAGTAAAGAGTACTACTTATCTGCAGGCTAGGAGCCGCTCAGATGTAGCGTTGATTGACAGAAGTAAAGAGTACCACTTATTTGCAGGCTAGGAGCCGCTCAGATGTAGCGTTGATTGACAGAAGTAAAGAGTACTACTTATCTGCAGGCTAGGAGCCGCTCAGATGTAGCGTTGATCGACAGAAGTAAAGAGTACCACTTATCTGCAGGTTAGGAGCGCTCAGATGTAGCGTTGATCGACAGAAGTAAAGAGTACCACTTATCTGCAGGCTAGGAGCCGCTCAGATGTAGCGTTGATCGACAGAAGTAAAGAGTACCACTTATCTGCAGGCTAGGAGCCGCTCAGGTGTAGCGTTGATCGACAGAAGTAAAGAGTACCACTTATCTGCAGGCTAGGAGCCGCTCAGATGTAGCGTTGATCGACAGAAGTAAAGAGTACCACTTATCTGCAGGCTAGGAGCCGCTCAGATGTAGCGTTGATCGACAGAAGAAAAGAGTACCACTTATCTGCAGGCTAGGAGCCGCTCAGATGTAGCGTTGATCGACAGAAGTAAAGAGTACCACTTATCTGCAGGCTAGGAGCGCTCAGATGTAGCGTTGATCGACAGAAGAAAAGAGTACCACTTATCTGCAGGCTAGGAGCCGCTCAGATGTAGCGTTGATCGACAGAAGAAAAGAGTACCACTTATCTGCAGGCTAGGAGCCGCTCAGATGTAGCGTTGATCGACAGAATTAAAGAGTACTACTTATCTGCAGGCTAGGAGCCGCTCAGATGTAGCGTTGATTGACAGAAGTAAAGAGTACCACTTATCTGCAGGCTAGGAGCCGCTCAGATGTAGCGTTGATCGACAGAATTAAAGAGTACTACTTATCTGCAGGCTAGGAGCCGCTCAGATGTAGCGTTGATTGACAGAAGTAAAGAGTACCACTTATCTGCAGGCTAGGAGCCGCTCAGATGTAGCGTTGATCGACAGAATTAAAGAGTACTACTTATCTGCAGGCTAGGAGCCGCTCAGATGTAGCGTTGATTGACAGAAGTAAAGAGTACCACTTATCTGCAGGTTATGAGCCGCTCAGATGTAGCGTTGATCGACAGAAGTAAAGAGTACCACTTATCTGCAGGTTAGGAGCCGCTCAGATGTAGCGTTGATCGACAGAAGTAAAGAGTACCACTTATCTGCAGGCTAGGAGCCGCTCAGATGTAGCGTTGATCGACAGAAGTAAAGAGTACCACTTATCTGCAGGCTAGGAGCCGCTCAGGTGTAGCGTTGATCGACAGAAGTAAAGAGTACCACTTATCTGCAGGCTAGGAGCCGCTCAGATGTAGCGTTGTTCGACAGAAGTAAAGAGTACCACTTATCTGCAGGCTAGGAGCCGCTCAGATGTAGCGTTGATTGACAGAAGTAAAGAGTGCCACTTATCTGCAGGCTATGAGCCGCTCAGATGTAGCGTTGATTGACAGAAGTAAAGAGTACCACTTATCTGCAGGCTAGGAGCCGCTCAGATGTAGCGTTGATCGACAGAAGTAAAGAGTACCACTTGTCTGCAGGCTAAGAGCCGCTCAGATGTAGCGTTGATCGACAGAAGTAAAGAGTACCACTTATCTGCAGGCTAGGAGCCGCTCAGATGTAGCGTTGATCGACAGAAGTAAAGAGTACCACTTTTCTGCAGGCTAGGAGCCGCTCAGATGTAGCGTTGATCGACAGAAGTAAAGTGTACTACTTATCTACAGGCTAGGAGCCGCAAAGATGTAGCGTTGATCGACAGAAGTAAAGAGGACCACTTATCTGCAGGCTAGGAGCCGCTCAGATGTAGCGTTGATCGACAGAAGTAAAGAGTACCACTTATCTGCAGGCTAGGAGCCGCTCAGGTGTAGCGTTGATTGTCAGAAGTAAAGAGTACCACTTATCTGCAGGCTAGGAGCCGCTCAGATGTAGCGTTGATCGACAGAAGTAAAGAGTACCACTTATCTACAGGCTAGGAGCCGCTCAGATGTAGCGTTGATTGACAGAAGTATAGGGTACTACTTATCTGCAGGCTAGGAGCCGCTCAGATGTAGCGTTGATTGACAGAAGTAAAGAGTACCACTTATCTGCAGGCTAGGAGCCGCTCAGATGTAGCGTTAATTGACAGAAGTAAAGAGTACCACTTATCTGCAGGCTAGGAGCCGCTCAGATGTAGCGTTGATTGACAGAAGTAAAGAGTACTACTTTTTGCAGGCTAGGAGCCGCTCAGATGTAGCGTTGATTGACAGAAGTAAAGAGTACCACTTATCTGCAGGCTAGGAGCCGCTCAGATGTAGCGTTGATCGACAGAATTAAAGAGTACTACTTATCTGCAGGCTAGGAGCCGCTCAGATGTAGCGTTGATTGACAGAAGTAAAGAGTACCACTTATCTGCAGGTTATGAGCCGCTCAGATGTAGCGTTGATCGACAGAAGTAAAGAGTACCACTTATCTGCAGGTTATGAGCCGCTCAGATGTAGCGTTGATCGACAGAAGTAAAGAGTACCACTTATCTGCAGGCTAGGAGCCGCTCAGATGTAGCGTTGATCGACAGAAGTAAAGAGTACCACTTATCTGCAGGCTAGGAGCCGCTCAGGTGTAGCGTTGATCGACAGAAGTAAAGAGTACCACTTATCTGCAGGCTAGGAGCCGCTCAGATGTAGCGTTGTTCGACAGAAGTAAAGAGTACCACTTATCTGCAGGCTAGGAGCCGCTCAGATGTAGCGTTGATCGACAGAAGTAAAGAGTGCCACTTATCTGCAGGCTAGGAGCCGCTCAGATGTAGCGTTGATTGACAGAAGTAAAGAGTGCCACTTATCTGCAGGCTATGAGCCGCTCAGATGTAGCGTTGATTGACAGAAGTAAAGAGTACCACTTATCTGCAGGCTAGGAGCCGCTCAGATGTAGCGTTGATCGACAGAAGTAAAGAGTACCACTTGTCTGCAGGCTAAGAGCCGCTCAGATGTAGCGTTGATCGACAGAAGTAAAGAGTACCACTTATCTGCAGGCTAGGAGCCGCTCAGATGTAGCGTTGATCGACAGAAGTAAAGAGTACCACTTTTCTGCAGGCTAGGAGCCGCTCAGATGTAGCGTTGATCGACAGAAGTAAAGTGTACTACTTATCTACAGGCTAGGAGCCGCAAAGATGTAGCGTTGATCGACAGAAGTAAAGAGGACCACTTATCTGCAGGCTAGGAGCCGCTCAGATGTAGCGTTGATCGACAGAAGTAAAGAGTACCACTTATCTGCAGGCTAGGAGCCGCTCAGGTGTAGCGTTGATTGTCAGAAGTAAAGAGTACCACTTATCTGCAGGCTAGGAGCCGCTCAGATGTAGCGTTGATCGACAGAAGTAAAGAGTACCACTTATCTACAGGCTAGGAGCCGCTCAGATGTAGCGTTGATTGACAGAAGTATAGGGTACTACTTATCTGCAGGCTAGGAGCCGCTCAGATGTAGCGTTGATTGACAGAAGTAAAGAGTACCACTTATCTGCAGGCTAGGAGCCGCTCAGATGTAGCGTTAATTGACAGAAGTAAAGAGTACCACTTATCTGCAGGCTAGGAGCCGCTCAGATGTAGCGTTGATTGACAGAAGTAAAGAGTACTACTTTTTGCAGGCTAGGAGCCGCTCAGATGTAGCGTTGATTGACAGAAGTAAAGAGTACCACTTATCTGCAGGCTAGGAGCCGCTCAGATGTAGCGTTGATTGACTGAAGTAAAGAGTACCACTTATTTGCAGGCTAGGAGCCGCTCAGATGTAGCGTTGATTGACAGAAGTAGAGAGTACTACTTATCTGCAGGCTATGAGCCGCTCAGATGTAGCGTTGATTGACAGAAGTAAAGAGTACCACTTATCTGCAGGCTAGGAGCCGCTCAGATGTAGCGTTGATTGACAGAAGTAAAGAGTACCACCTATCTGCAGGTTAGGAGCCGCTCAGATGTAGCGTTGATCGACAGAAGTAAAGAGTACCACTTATCTGAAGGTTAGTAGCCGCTCAGATGTAGCGTTGATCGACAGAAGTAAAGAGTACTACTTATCTGCACGCTAGGAGCCGCTCAGATGTAGCGTTGATCGACAGAAGTAAAGAGTACTACTTATCTGAAGGTTAGGAGCCCCTCAGATGTAGCGTTGATCGACAGAAGTAAAGAGTACTACTTATCTGCAGGCTAGGAGCCGCTCAGATGTAGCGTTGATTGACAGAAGTAAAGAGTACTACTTATCTGCAGGCTAGGAGCCGCTCAGATGTAGCGTTGATTGACAGAAGTAAAGAGTACCACTTATCTGCAGGCTAGGAGCCGCTCAGATGTAGCGTTGATTGACTGAAGTAAAGAGTACCACTTATTTGCAGGCTAGGAGCCGCTCAGATGTAGCGTTGATTGACAGAAGTAGAGAGTACTACTTATCTGCAGGCTAGGAGCCGCTCAGATGTAGCGTTGATTGACAGAAGTAAAGAGTACCACTTATCTGCAGGCTAGGAGCCGCTCAGATGTAGCGTTGATTGACAGAAGTAAAGAGTACCACTTATCTGCAGGCTAGGAGCCGCTCAGATGTAGCGTTGATTGACAGAAATAAAGAGTACCACTTATCTGCAGGCTAGGAGCACCTCAGATGTAGCGTTGATTGACAGAAGTAAAGAGTACTACTTATCTGGAGGCTAGGAGCCGCTCAGATGTAGCGTTGATTGACAGAAGTAAAGAGTACCACTTATCTGCAGGCTAGGAGCCGCTCAGATGTAGCGTTGATTGACAGAAGTAAAGAGTACCACTGATCTGCAGGTTAGGAGCCGCTCAGATGTAGCGTTGATCGACAGAAGTAAAGAGTACCACTTATCTGAAGGTTAGTAGCCGCTCAGATGTAGCGTTGATCGACAGAAGTAAAGAGTACTACTTATCTGCAGGCTAGGAGCCGCTCAGATGTAGCGTTGATCGACAGAAGTAAAGAGTACTACTTATCTGAAGGTTAGGAGCCCCTCAGATGTAGCGTTGATCGACAGAAGTAAAGAGTACTACTTATCTGCAGGCTAGGAGCCGCTCAGATGTAGCGTTGATTGACAGAAGTAAAGAGTACCACTTATCTGCAGGCTAGGAGCCGCTCAGATGTAGCGTTGATTGACTGAAGTAAAGAGTACCACTTATTTGCAGGCTAGGAGCCGCTCAGATGTAGCGTTGATTGACAGAAGTAGAGAGTACTACTTATCTGCAGGCTAGGAGCCGCTCAGATGTACCGTTGATTGACAGAAGTAAAGAGTACCACTTATCTGCAGGCTAGGAACCGCTCAGATGTAGCGTTGATTGACAGAAGTAAAGAGTACCACCTATCTGCAGGTTAGGAGCCGCTCAGATGTAGCGTTGATCGACAGAAGTAAAGAGTACCACTCATCTGAAGGCTAGGAGCCGCTCAGATGTAGCGTTGATCGACAGAAGTAAAGAGTACTACTTATCTGCAGGCTAGGAGCCGCTCAGATGTAGCGTTGATCGACAGAAGTAAAGAGTACTACTTATCTGAAGGTTAGGAGCCGCTCAGATGTAGCGTTGATCGACAGAAGTAAAGAGTACTACTTATCTGCAGGCTAGGAGCCGCTCAGATGTAGCGTTGATCGACAGAAGTAAAGAGTACTACTTATCTGCAGGCTAGGAGCCGTTTCACACTTATTTTAGGGTATGAGTTTTGCTAATTGTTGAAGATCCTACTGCAACTGTGAAATGCAGAACAGCAATAAAAGCGATGCTCGTTTTCTTGAATTTGTGTCTAAGTGTAATGTTGAATAGTTTCTCCTGTTCATTTACATCCATATGCTTTCTTTCTAACTATTTGGGTGAATCCAATAATATGTGTGGATATCATCCGCCCAGTAGTTAGTACTTCGACACTGACATGGTTCATTAAATATATTTATTACTGAAATTTTCAGTTGCTAAATAATGTAATTATTCATGAAACTAAGGTTTTCATCCCTCAGACATAGGGGTGACCTTAGACGATTTTGGCTCTACTATTTAGGCTCGGTGGTTTTATTGCTCCCAAAACTTTAAATTATTTGGCTTTCCAATCTTTCGATTTTGAGCGTACCTAATGAAAGTTATTCCAGAAACGCACTAAATTTAATATCTAGATTTTTAATTATTTAAGATGCAATTCCAACGCAATACTAATTAATTAGTTCTACTAGTAATATAAATTGGTAAATTACAAAGATTCCAATTAACCCTTAAATTAAGGTCACAAACGGCATTTATTTCTATATCATTGCATAACAGACAAAACCAGACTCTCGCATGAGACTATACCACCTGGGTATTATTTGTTGAAATAATTGTCATCTATCATAGTTCCATGCAGAATGCAACACCAATCTAATTAAAATAGATGTTTGCTGTAACTTTTATTTTACATATTTTACTTCTGATACATTAACATTTAATAGCATATTATGTAATATACAATTTCAATGCAATATCAATCAATTGGCTCTACCGGTAAAATTTACAAAAAAGGTAAATTACAAAGTTTTCAATTATCAACGTACAACAAACAACACCAGGCGCTCAAATAATATAGGCATGAATTTAATATGTTTTCTCCTTCAGTTATACACTAACATCTAACAGTATGCCATTTCGGAACGTGTCAGCTGATCTTTCATTTTTCTTATCGTCCAATCATATGCCAGAGAGTTTATTATATTGACCAATTGATCAACTGCCGATACAACATTATATGATAAAGCTTGTAAGTGTCATGCGGCAGGTCTGGTTTTCTATACAATAAAACAGACAGCCACGATGTAACTGAAACGTTGTTGTAAGTGGCGCTAAACACCATAACCCTTAATCGGACAACAGCTCCAGGTTAGTACTGTGGTCTTAAGAAGTAAACTCGTCCCTAATTATTCGGTTGAAAATATTGAGGGGATGTGCTAAGATATCGATGTATCGCTATCGGAAAAAAAAAAAAAAAAAAAAAAAAAAAAAAAAAGAGACAACCAACTTTGTGTTACAATAATTATCTCTGATTGTTGATGAACACATAAATACATCTTTTGTAGAAAATATCCCAATAAATATGTATGCTAATAATGCTTTCAAATGTTTCAATCGTTTTCGAAATATTGTTTTCAATGTTGCCTTAAGTTTTTATTTTTTCTGCTATTCCCTACACTGAGGGCAATTTGTCTAACATGATCAACACAAAAACACAAGCTTTGTACCGGAACACCCAATGATCATCCATGCAGTCAATGAGAGGACTTTTCAATTTCATATGTCAGGTCTGATATTACATTCGTGGTTATATTACTTTAAGCACAGTCTGATTTTATATTTGTGATTGTAATACTTAAAGCGGCATTAGCTACGATTTTGACCAGAAAAATTATATGTTTTGGAAACTGGTAAATAGCTTTAAGATGAAGAAATAAAGGTTAACTATTTCACATTAAACAGCTTATCGTACCACTTTTCGCCTTTTGAGAACGAAAATTACCATCGATTTATTATTTCCTTGCCAGCAAATAATTTGACCTCGCTTTCTCCGTATGCAACTGACCTTACTAGTGACAGGTAAAACCGAATAATTTGTATTTTGTCGCTTATTAACTACAAACTTGCATGATTCTTTGTCCGTAATTAACGCCGACTAAAAGCAGATTCACAGAAAATAAGAAATAAGTGCATTATTGTACTGATTTGATGACGTTTCGGCAAACTCCGTAAACAATGCCGATAATTAATAAGATGGCGTCCATTTCTTGATCGATCTAAAAATACGAGCAGTTGCACCTTTTTTCCCGATGCGCGTACATTTCATAACATTTATAAGTTACAGAAACACGTTTTATTATGGCATCAATCATATCTGATAGTTTTTATGGGTAACAAAAATTTTCGATTTTGAAAGATAATGCCCCTTTAAACACAATCCGATATTAAATCCGTGATTGTCTTACCAAATACGTAATGTGGATATCACTGGAAATAGCACGACGAGTTTCACACCAATCACTTGATTGAGTGCAAGAACACTTGTATAGATATATATATTTTTTAATTAAATCGGTGGAAAATGCAGAATTTTTTAAAATTATTTAAATAATGTCATTATCATTGCCGTGATGACAAAATCAAGTAGTTAAACACAGTTTTATTTTGAAAGTTACATATAAAGTTTGTTTGTTATGTTATTACTTGTTTAGTTTCCGATGGTATCACCCACCCAATAATTACTGCTTCGGCAATCACATTCTTTATTAGATATATTTATGTTTGAAGTTAACAATTCCTAATTAATGTAATCTTTTAATTATTATTGGTAAATTATAATATCTCCTGACTATGGGCGTACATCATAATAGTTATCCAAGAAACCGAACGTACGCACTAAATTAGATATCTACGTTTTATTAGCACATGTTGATGTTGTATATGTCGAAATGAATGGGTGTGACCGCCACGACATAACTGAAATATTGTTGAAAGTGGCGTTATACACCATAAACCTTAACCTATATTTGTGGTTGTATTACTTAAACATAGTCTGGTATTAAATCGGCGATTGTCTTACTAAATACGTAATATGGATATCGCTGGGGGAAAAAACCACGACGAGTTTCACACCAATCACTTGATTGAGTGCAAGATCACTTATATCGATATCGATATATGTATTTTTAATTAAATCGCTTGAACATGTAGAAAAAGTTTAATCATTTAGAGGATGTCATTATCAGTGCAGTGCTGACAAAATCAAGTAGTTAAAATATATTTGATCTTGAATGTTACATATAAATTGTATTTGTTATTTCATTAATTTTTTTAGTCTCCCATGGTTTCATTCGTCTAGTAATTAGTGCTTCGGCAAAAATATTCTTTATTTTTTTTAGATTTAGATTAGATTTATTGAATACACTCAGACACATACATTATATGCGTAACATGAGGTCAATGTTATAATAATAAATTTACAAACAACAACAGAATGAGCATGCATTGAACATAATTACATATACATGAAAATATAATTAGAGTTATAACTATAACAAAACAGAGACCTTTTTTATGAACAGAGATAACATTTTCAATAATTGGCAATTACAATATGACAGCAATCCCTCCTTTTTTCTCATATCTGGATTATTGTAATAATATATCGGTAAAAAAAATTCTCTAAGGGTGATTATGTTTTGATTCTTGCAGCGAAATAAAATGTGAAATTCATCACCAATGTTTTCATTACAAATTATACATATATCAACGATCTTGTCGTGGGGTATTAGACCATCGTCCAGTTTCAATTGGTAAATGTAAATTCGAAGTTCTCATTTTTGTAATCCAAATTCTGCAAAACTCAGGCAGTCTCAATAAATAGTTTTTAATGCCTAAAGATTTCTTGAAAATAGAATAAAATTCACCACGCGATGATGCAAAAATGTCACTGAACCACTTTTGAATATATTGATCTTGTAGAGTAAGTTGTAAACTTTTAGCATTAAAAAAAGAAAATTGATTTGTATACATGTAGCTCATCCCTAATTCAATCAAAGTCTTTTTTATGTATTCAATCCACTTAAAGCTATGTTTACCCTTTGACTGAAGACAAAACAGGAGACAATATAACATGTTACTAAGTTTACCCTCACTTTGCACTAATTTAGCCCAAAATGAAATCATCCTGAGCTTAGCCCGTAATTCCAATGGAAACCTCCCTAGCTCGCCATATACCATAAAATTTGCAGTTGTGTTTCTCACCCTCAAATTTTTTTTACAAAGCTTCAAGTGGACTTGTTCAATTAAATACATATCTTCAAAGCCCCATACTTCTGAGCTATATAACAGTATTGGTTCAACCATAGAATCAAACATTTTCAGTTGTACATCAATAGGTATAGATTCATTTTGTATTAACTTATAAATACTAAACAATGCCTTGTGTGCTGTTCTACACGTTTCTTTCTAGTTTCTATAAAGCAGCCGTTGTATTTAAAGAGTACTCCAAGATAAGTAAAAGTATCTATAATTTCCTGTTTTTGTCCATTCAAATATAATATTCAATATTTTACCTTACTTTTCTTTTACTAAAAATCATTACTTTAGTTTTATTAGCATTGACTCGTAGGTTCCACATCTCACAATAAGAATGAAAAATATCGAGTGAGTTTTGCATATTTTCTTTTGATTCTGACAAAATTATGGTATCATTTGCATAAAGAATTACAAAAAAATTACAAAATATATGAATCTCATTTTCTAGTTTTTCCTGAATAGTTTCTAAAGGTAATCCGTTGAGCTGGCTGAAATAATTTTCCAGGTCGTTTAAAAAAAATGGCGAATAAAAAGGGAATACATTTTCGCCCTGTCTCACACCTGTAAGACAAGGGAGAAAATCAGATTGGTTACCACCGTACTGGACACAAGACTTTATACCTTGATACATATTATATATAACTCCAAAACACTTCCCTTTTATCTCACTGTTCTGCAATTTTAACCATAAACCATCCATCCAAACAGTGTCAAACGCCTTCCTAAAGTCTACGAATGTGCAGTACAGCTTTTTACCAAATGAAAAGTATAACTCGATAAGGGAATGCAATACAAATATGTTGTCCATTGTAGAGTATCCTCTCCTAAAACCTGCTTGGTTTTCAGAAATGACATTCAATTCATTGGAAAACAAATTAAATCTAGTGTTCAAAATACAGGTAAATAATTTTCCAAGGCAACTAACAAGAGTTATCGCACGGAAATTATCAGGATCAAGAGGACTACCATTATTTTTATAAACTGGTTTATTTATACCGCTAGTCCAGCTCTCAGGAATAATACCACTATTCAGCACCAAATTATATAGTGTACAATATATAGATAATAACTGAGGCGATGAATATTTTAAATATTCATTTACAATTTTATCTGCCCCTGGGACTTTATTATTTTTCAGGTTTCTAATTGCATCCTGAATTTCTAACTCACTTATTTCACCATTAAGGATTTCATCAAAAACTTCGTTATTACAAATTACATCAACATCAATATTTAAATTTTCTAACTCATCATCTCCTGCATTCAGTTTATTGACATATTCATACAAAGTTTCTAAATCTACATTAGGTGCGTCTCTCTTTTTGCTAGAAAACTTATGTAAAGTTTTCCAAAATGATTTTGTATCATTCTTAGACAATGACCGTAATTCAGATGCACATTTGTCAGTGTACTTTTTATAGCAGGTATTAAGAACTTTGCGATAAGTTTTCGCTTTTAGATTCATATCGGCTTTGTTTGAGGCTGTTTTAGATTTTTTATATTGGTTTCGGGCCTCGTGAAATTCACTACGTCTCTCTTTGCATTCCTTGTTAAACCAAGGTTTACTTTTCATACATGTATTTTGTTTTGACTTTCGGTTAGTTTCCCCGAAGACGGCCTTCTCGTTTTCTAAAACTACATTACCTAGGTCATTAACAAGGTCGCTCACTTACTCAGGTGTGACAGTGTTATAATCTACATCATCAAGCATGGAGTTTAAGGTGGTACCATACATTACATGGAGATAACTCTTTAAAATCAGTTGAACGTTTTGATCATATGATGTTTGTATGCAGATTTCAAGCATCTCTGTGATCAAAACCACAGAGAGAAAAGCTGCTATGTGGCTAGTGAATTTATAGCTCTGAGTCTGTTGGTTGGAATTTGTTAAAATTTTGATATTTATTACATCGGATATATTCAAGCACACTGCCAAAAAAATAAGAAAATTAAACGAGCAGATCAAATTTTACCTGAAGTGTGTGGTACCACCTTAATCTGTTTAAAACACCATTGTTATCGTTAATAAGTGAACGTGTGAAATTCTCTGCTTTTTCGGAGTTCCATTTTATGTAAGTAATAGTATTTTTGTTATTACTATTGTTCTGAATAGGAGGTGAAGCAATGATACTGAAATGTAAACGATTGTGTGCATCGGAAAACATGGGATTATAATCAATCACATCAAATTCACAGATTCAGATTTGATCAAACAGACTACTAGATAACAATAAATAATCAACTAGACTAGCGTCTTTACATTTAGTTTTACCAATGTTTTTATCATTTGACAACCTGCCATTGGCAATGTAAATGGAGCATCTCTTACAAAGTTCAATTAACTTTTGTCCATATTTATTTACATGTGTACTATCTTGTGAAAGTCTGTTTACAGGAATACCTTTTTTCAAAAGCTTATGACAAAATAATTTGGTTTCACTTACAAAATTAGCTACATCAGCGATATAAAAAAATCTTCATCTATTTCAACAATATCGCAGAATTTATCGCTTCTAGGGTTAAAATCGCCAACCAGTGCTATATTGCTGTGATTATTTGAAAACCGAATCATTTCATTTTCAATTTCAACAAATGCCTCTTCCGAGGAGGTAAATACACACAGCCAAGTAGAAAATTTGAATGTAACAGACCTTTGCCACACGGGCCAAAAACATCTTTATAAAACTCAACCCATTGAACATATTCTGATTCGGAATTCAAAAAGTTCAAAAAATTTGACAATGACTTTTTGTATACAATTGCTATGCCACCCGATCTTCTCTTACATTTTTTTCTACATTTCGAGTAAACACTATAGTCATGCGGTATTTTCAGTTCATCTAACTTGTTAAGTTTCGATTCCACAAAAACAAGCACATCATAGGATTTAATCAAGTTTTCAAAATCTGGATTTAAAAGTTTTGATTTTAAACCACACACATTTATAAGCTAAGTTTATTTTGTTTCCATTGTTGGGACGTTGACCTACTTCGGTATCAGGTTATTTCCTTGATTAACAGATAAACCAGGTATGTAGCGTGGGGGTTCACGATGGGTGGACGGATCATACACTTTACCATCAACTATAAGTTTGTCATAAACCATTTTGGCTTTACGTTTCTGTCGTCTAAATTCTTTCAATTTTGGAACTAGTAGTTTCCGTCTGTCATTGATCTCTCTTGGAAACTGTTGGTAAACCGAAAATTCGGGTTTTGATCTTAATTTTTCCGCTGCTTGTTTTCTGACAAGCTCATGGTCACCATAATTTACAAACCGAGCAATTATGCCTCGTTCCCTTCTATCCTGTCTTTCTCCAAGCCTATGTACATTTTGAAATTGTATATTTTCAACATTAGTGATTTCAAGCTCTTTGGAGAGAGAATTTCTGATTACATCTTCAGTTTTTTCTTCAGGACCCTGGTTGTTTCTAATACCATCAACTATAAGATTATTCTTCATGGAATGGGTCTTGCAGGGCTAAAAGTTTCTCTCTTATTTCTATGTTTTGACCTTCTAATTGTCTATTAGAATTTTCTAGGTTTCTCAATCTGCCTTCAACATTATGATGGTGAGTTTCCTGTTTGTCAATTGTTCTAATATGCTTGTCTTGAATTTCCTTAATGTCATCTATTTCAGGTCTCATTTGGCTTATACTAACTTCAAAAGTATCTAGCTTTTTGGCCATTAGTTCTAAAAGGTCTAATTTTGACAATCTCTCATTCATGATATGTTCCAAACGTTTCACTCGTTCATTAGTATCAGACATGTTAGAATACATCATTTGTGGCGTCACAGTGTTCATAGAATTGGTTGGTTCTGATATAATCTGGTTGGGATTTTGTACAAATGGAATTTGCATGGTTGGTATAGTCGAATTGAACACACCCGGAGGTGGTAGATGTTGAAGGGGGGTGCTATGTTGCATTGATGGTGGCATATCTTGATTGCCTTGTAGTTGACTGAGACTTCCTGCATAGCTATGATGGACAGGGCTATTTGCTGTGTCTATGCATGCACCATGTAGTGTGTCATTTATTAGATATATTTATGCTTGTTTTGTTGATTTCACTGTTTGCAGGATTAAGTAAATTATGCATGCAATATAGCACCGGATAGTCATTGTAACAAATACCAATGTTATAGCCTTTGGTTTGACCAGATCGGACCTCGCAACCCACGATCTACCTACCACACTCAAGGCGAGCACGCTAACCTTTACACCACCGATGTGGTTAACTAAATTCGCGTGTTAGTGGGTATGAATACTAGTACATATCACCTCACTCAAGATAGTGTCACATATATCTACTTAATATAGAAACCAATTTCGCTCAGTTTATCATTTTCTGTGTCAATGTTTACTTATCATTGTCCTCATTTGTAATACAAAATTAGTGCACAAAAGAAATGCAACAACAGACCAATAAGTATTTAACCGGCAATCTGCAAAACTATTTTGGAAATGCTTCTGGACTCAAGTGTTCCGGAAGAGTAGGCAGTTCCTGCTCCACATGTGGCATCCGTTGTGTTACTCTTGTAACATCATATCATAGCTGAAATAATGCTTAAAGGGATAATAAATACTCATAGCAATATACGTTCTTATTTAGTCAATATATATATATATATGTGTGTGTGTGTTTTTAAACGATTCGGCACTGACATGTTTTAAAACGATTCGGCACTGACATGTTTTTAAACGATTCGGCACTGACATGTTTTTTCAGACAATATATGTTTGAAATCTATAGTTATTTATATATAAAGTAATTTATTAAATAAATGTTAGAGAATACCGAAAGAGCAATCACAAATGGACAATCTAGAGAAACTTACAACATATGACAAGACGAATAAGGACAAAACAAAAACACAACACAATATGTGGTGGACACCACTATACGTAAACAAACACAAATAACGTAAATAAGACATGAACCTCCTACAAACAACTGGAGGTATCTAAGGTTAATCTGCGTCGGGCATATGTAATCTCAAAGGAATAAAATGTTATTATCATAATAATTATGTCATGCCAGGAAGCATCGATTAAAATGGTAATTGCGAAGTATATATTATCTTATCTTTTGTAAATAGATATGTATAAGATACAGTACTATTGAAACAAACGTATTGGATATAACGGGTTTCTTTTTCGGCATTCGTACGAATGCGGAAAAAGAAACCCGTTATATCCAATACGGGCAACTTCTTTTGTTTCAATAATAATGTATCTATCTTGTATAATAATAGTGTTGTTGAAAAAACCCAAATGGTATGACATTTAATCCAACTACAACTTTGAAATTGATTTATTTATTTATATATCACCAATCGATTGTGCATTTCCAAAGTATTATATATCCCTATGTACCCATAAACCCGATATATTTTGTTAATTGCTATAGTAAAATATAATACGGTAATAATAATGTTATTACTATCTTAAATGAGTAAAAAATAAATTTAATAAATTATACTTATAAACATAGATCGTGTTATTGTCAATCGAGTGCGACTTTATAAAAATCGTTCGACCGTTCAAGGTCAAACAATAACAAGTAACTGTTGTACACATGTAATTGGATGAACACGATGATGGCCGACACATATTTGATGTGGAAACCGATTTCGCTCGTCAATTTGATCTACAAAGCTTTGTCAGTGATGGAAAGACTGATCATTTAAGACAGGTGTGTAACACAGGGGCTAGGTGCGTCCGGAAAAAAAAACTATATAATACTACAAGGGGACGAACTCACTTGCTTCCATTTTTTTAAGTCGTCGTGTTAAATTGATCGTAACTTCGGAACGCCTTAATATTTTCAAAAAATGTTTTCACCAGTCGAAAGTCAAGTAATTTTCCTTTCCAAAGAGACCCCAATTGTTAGTGTAGGCCTCCGAACTGCTGAGGTATCATACACGAACCAAAACAAAACGGCGTGAAAATCCGAAGTCGTACATCTGTTGGGTTGACCACTTCCCATCTGTGTACAGACTTTCCCATGCGTAAACGAGTCATTTTGACTAGCTAAATACTTTCATCCATTCAAATTACGTTAAAATTTCTTACCTTTCGCCAATTGGCTGAAACAGATTGTTCAGCCAATCAAAAAGCCCGTTAGAACTCTCTCAATTTTCAAGTCTATGGCGTTTGTGAAGGATGCAAGGGGATTTCTTTCAAAACAGACTTAAAGGGCATATAAATTGGCGAAAGGTACTTGTTTCGTTTTGTTTTGGTTCGTGTATGATACCTCAGCAGTTCGGAGGCCTACACTAACAATTGGGGTCTCTTTGGAAAGGAAAATTACTTGACTTTCGACTGGTGAAAACATTTTTTGAAAATATTAAGGCGTTCCGAAGTTACGATCAATTTAACACGACGACTTAAAAAAATGGAAGCAAGTGAGTTCGCCCCTTGTAGTATTATATAGTATTTTTTTATTTATTTATTTTTTCGGACGCACCTAGCCCCTGTGGTATGTAATATGTATACAATATAGTTTTGTAGGCATTCATACGCCGATAGAAAAACACATTTCGCACAATAACATTGTATCAAATCTGACATGAAATATTGACATTTTACGCTAAAAAAACACATTGAACGTGCGGAAATGATATAATATGAACGAAAAAAATTGATATCACACATTTCGTTTCTTTTTTCTTTTTTTTACACTTTTTTTTAAAAAATATTTACTTAATACTTTGTGTTAATATTCAACTAAATGTGCTGCATTTCTATATATTTTTTCAGATCGCTATATACAGATATGAATCTTTAGCAGATGAAATTTGATGAACATTTTATAAAAGAACGAACTGGGCATCTAGAAAAAATATCAAATGTGGATTACGAGTATTTTTTTCTTTTGTCGTTTGAAAGTGGTCAATTGTAAACACAGATGAAGAATCTACGCACGAGTGTAATTTTTTTGCTGAAGATCCAGGGAAATTGTAACTGTTTTGTTTTAGAGCGAGTTTAAATAAGTACAGCGGCCTGTATCATCAGCCCCTATTAGCGGCCTGTATCATCGGCCTCTATTAGCGGCCTGTAAGTGATATTGGAGGCTGCATTTACAATAGCTTTGCTGGGGGTATTATTGTACAACGTCAAATGCCAGTCGTGGGTCAAAATATTGAATCTTTATCGAGTGAACAAGAAGAGATTGAGCGAACGAGCCGGTATATTTAACCATCATATTATTTTTGACATTACCGTATTTGACACTATTTGTGTACTAATAATGTACTAAAGCGTGATTAGATTTCAGTGGACTGTCTTAGTCCGCTGACATTTTTTCAAGTATTAAAAACTCAATGGTGTATTACACAAGAGCCTGAAAACAAGAAATATCGTGTGGAGTCAAAGAAGTTATAACTTTGCAGTCGGAAATCCGCTTGACTTGCGAATAAAAGAATGGGGCTAGAATCGTATCTAATATTATTTACGCTTGTATTATGGTTCATTACGTAAATTGAATTTATTATTCTCATGTTTATTTGTTTATTATTCGCCTTCAACCTACAAGAAATACAACACGAGACGTTGGGACAAGTCATTGCAAACAGCATATGAACCACATAAAACCGTCACTATTCTCATTTTAGAATGCAACGTTTTTCTTTCTCTCAAGTGAAATCGAAAAAATACAATATGAATAAATGGTTTTAAATGAAGATAAAGATTGCCCGTTTATGGCATATTTTGATTTGATTTCCTGGATCGAGTTCAACGCTATTGATCTGTTTTGAAATATTGATTGATTAATTTTTTATGTTTAACGCCACTTTCAGCAATATTTCAGCTATATCATGGCGACCAGTTTTAGTGGTGGAAGAGGCCGTAGTACCCGGAGAGAACTACCGACCATGGGCAAGCAACTGGTAAACTTTATCACTTGCGGCTGCGAGTCGAGTGCACACTTTTTGTAATTTATAAAGCCGGGCGCGAACCCATTCCGTATTGGCGATAGGCTTGTACGAGTTGTGAGGTAATCCAACTACATAACTCATTGAGACATCCGGGCCCCTGTTTTGAAATAAACGTGCAAATCATGTAATAAGCAATCGGTATAATAATAATTAAAAATTTGGCTTAGCACAAAAAAACAAGATTTTATTCGCGTGTCACAGAAACTTTATCATGCACTTTTCGGCCATTGTTTGTACCGGAAGTGTAACCTGGAGGTATTTGGATGGATGTCCTGGGAATAAAATGAAGACGAAATATTTGCAGACGATACAAAACAAATTTTGTAATGGTTAACTCACAAACAAACCTGATATGCCTACACACAAATAGAAAGTTGTTATTAAAACAGTAGAGTCAAAATAAAGCAAGCGAGGTCTCATTAGAAACAAAGATGGCGAACATGTCATGTTAAATTGACGTATTCGTTCATTCCAATTGTCGAGGGATTATATAAAGCATGAATCATTTACCTTGTGAGGGACTATATTATTGGATTTTAATAGAAAAGTGCGAGGAATGGGCATATAATTATGGATGCTGTTGAAGATTATGCCAGAAGGTGGATAAAGAGAGAAGTAGACCAAGATCTTGAACAATTAGGTCTCTAGTACAAGGTCGGATGCACAAACTCAAAAATTGTGTTAATAGTCGACCTAAGTCTGTATTTAAAGACCAAGAAGCTGTTAAGTGTCTTTCCTCTCTTCATGACAGATATGTTATTGTTCCTGCGGACAAGGCTTCCAACAATATCGTGTTTGTATGTAAATCATATTACTTCGAATGCCTAATCAAGGAATTAGGCATAAATAACAACACCTCTAGTAACACCACATACAAACCTACTTCGTTCGACAAAGATGAAATCCTAGCTAACCACAGATCATTCATGACCTCTTTAAACATTCCCTCTGGTAAAGAGTCTGAGGATTTACCCTATTTATATTGGATACCTAAACTCCATAAGACACCATACAAAGAAAGGTACATAACGGGATCATCAACTTGTTCGACGAAAGAATTGTCTATTCACCTGACAAAGATTCTGTCTGCAGTAAAAGAGGGACAACAGAAATATTGTGAAACTGTTTACTCGCGTAGTGGCATAAATCACATGTGGATTTTGAAAAACTCTAAAGATCTTTTGGATAACCTTAAATCAAGATCGTTCTCTCAGGTATCCCCCATCACAACTTTTGATTTTTCAACTCTATATACCACCCTACCGCATGACAAATTAAAAACCCGCTTAAAAGAAACAATTCACAAAGCTTTCAGTCATAGAAACTATGGCTCAAAATTTGTTGTGTTAGGCTACAATTCCACATATTTTTCAAACAAAATTCAAAAAGGTAAAACATGCTACTCCGAGGAACAAGTGATCAGTATGCTGGAGTTCCTCATCGATAACATATTTGTCTCCTTTGGGGGGATACTGTTTCAGCAGGTCGTCGGCATACCAATGGGTACGAATTGTGCCCCTCTTCTAGCCGATTTATTTTTATACCCATATCAGTCGGAGTTTCTTCAAAAACTTGTAAAAGATAAGAAGATTCATGAGGCTAGAGCCTTTAATTTCACATACAGGTATATTGATGACGTTTTATCTATCAATAATTCTAGATTTGCAGAATTTCTTCCATTGATATATCCTCCAGAGCTGGAAGTTAAAGAGACCACAGATACCGCTTCGTCCGCATCATTTTTGGACTTGTACCTCGAATTTGACGACAGTGGTCAAATCAGTACTAAAATTTATGATAAACGGGACGACTTCAATTTTAAGATCAGAAATTTTCCAAATATGTGCAGCAATATACCAGCTTCTCCTGCATATGGTGTTTACATCTCGCAATTGATTCGTTATGCAAGGGCCAGTAGCAATTATTCTGATTTCCTGAAACGTCATCTTCATCTGAGAAACAGGCTACTGGACCAGGGCTATAAAAAGATTCGCCTTATTCGATCTCTTAAAAAGTTTATATTCCGATACCAAGATCTTGTCGAAATATATTCCGTCTCTGCAGAAAAGATTATAAACGATGGATTTTCATATAGTGAAAATGTATAAAGATAAGGTTTCAACAAAAATGTCAAAAATATTTTTTTTATCAATGTGTGACGTAAAAGTGTTTTTGACATTTGGCGCTGATTTGACAACTGTTTTACCTGTTTTGTTCAAGTGTTGTTGTAAATACTGTTATAGTGACAGCCGGAAACTTTGAGCCGTAATGAAAGGGGGAGGTTTGGCGCTTTAAAATCTGATTCAACCCACCATTTCTTTAGAAATGCCTGTACCAAGTCAGGGTCATTACGGTTTTCACAGTTTTCCGGTTGTTGACTGATTTTGTCTGTTTATATAATTATGAGTTTTGACTTTCCCTTTGTAAGATTGTTCGGAGTTCGGTAATTTTGTTATTACCCTTACTTATATAAAACATAGGTATCATATTTTGGAAAATTTGTTCATGTGTATAGTCTAGAACTTTTATATGCGAATTATAAGTAGTAAGGTGTTTAGTATGGACCGGAAATATGCAGAAAGTATTTTATTTCATTCAGTATGAAAAACTTGGGTCTATACCTAATGAAAAGATAATCTTATTTGAAGTTCAATAATAACCCATCTCTAGAAACAATTGTTTATATGAAAAGTTCACATATAACGTACTTTAAAGAATATAGTAACATTCAACTGTGGTAGATTACAATGTAACCCAAGAGCAGTCTATTGACGTATAACCACATGAAGCATATAAACAAACAATTGGAGTTCTTTGTTGGACATGATATGTTATTTTTGGAATACTAATAGAATACCTTTTCTCTCCCTACAATATGGTCAAAGTTCTTATAACAATATATTCTTTGTTGTGACACTTTACGTTGTGCATAGCGTTGTTGAATTAAATACTTAGTAATCTGCTTCTTTTAATTTCATCGAACACAAAATAAAATGTAAATAGATGTTTAAATGGAAATGTTTTGAGATCCATTGAACGTGTGAATAGTTGTCATATACAATAATAAAAAATGTTTTTAGCAACACAAAATAATTATCTAAACGTCTGATAAAACCAAAGAGTAAATCAAGGATGAACAATCCAGAGAAACAGGATGAAGACAAACAAAACACAAAAACACAACATAACACAGAAAACTAAAAAGATGAGCCACACAGACCCCATCAAAAACCGGGTGTAAACCCAGCTGCTCGAGAAGGGTAAGCAGTTTCTTCCTCTTATAAGACACACGCCATGTTACTCATATAGTCATGACGTGTTTGACACCACTATGGGCGAGCAAAAACATCCAATCATGTGATTTAAATATTGTACACCTTATACACGAGTCACCTTGACCTTGACCGTGACCATACATTCAATTAGAATGACTAATTTTGATGAGGTTATTGTAATAACTTCTGTAATTAGTCTGTTGCACAAATTACAAAACCACATCGATGGTGAAATGGTTAAACCAAAGACTATAAAACTGGTGTTTTCTGCTTCTCCGCTTCGTGTTTTTGTTGATCGCATCTATCCATCGAGCATAAATTTTCTTTATCACAGATAGAGCTAGGTCTGCTTCATACATTGACCTACATCTCGAAAATCACAATGCGGATCGGTTAAGAAAAACAAATTACGACTAAAGATGCGATTTCATTTTTCCTATTGTGAACGTTCCATTTATACGTAGCTACATTCCATCAGCACCGGCATATAGCGTGTATATATCTCCCATTTTATACGATATTCCAGAGCTTGTTGTACTTATCATGATGTGCTTGATAGAGAGTTGCTGCTAACAAGGAAGCTACTGAACCAAGAATTCCTAGTGGTTAAGTTGAAGTCATCACTTCGAGAGTTTTACGGTCGCCATCATGACTTGGTTATTCGTTATGGAATATCCGTGTCACTAACGACCACATATATGTTCCGTTTGTCGTAATCACAATCCAGTCATTTCCTAATTTATGACTTATCAGTCTTAACACAGAGTTTGTAACACGAGTAACATGATGGGTTCTCCTAGTGGAGCAGGAACTGCTTACCCTTCCTGAACATCTGAGTTCACACCCTGTTTTCAGCAGGATACGTGTTGCTCAATCTTTAATGTTGTGCGTAGTGCTTTGACGACCATTGTTTGTCAGCTAATTTGTGACTACCCTGGGAGATACAAACAATGATGGACATAACGATCTGACATTACTGGCCTGGAGAGTGTCTGGAAACCTTAACAATTTTTGTAAGGTAACGGGGTTCGACTCAACATCAGTTATGTATTTATTGGAACGATGTATGTATTTTTATTCTAAATTTTCAATCAACTAGATTAAAAGTAAGCTAACGCACCATTGTGAAAGAGGATTAAGTAACGTACTGAAGAAATTATCATATTCAGAACAACACAAAAAGTCTTTAGACTATATGCCTACCTGATAAAGGTGATTCCAGAAATGCGTCGTGAGCAATATATACATATATATTTAATAAGTCAGATATCTACGTTTATATTACAAATTCCAGATATTTGATATTTTCCATTGGAATAAATTATAAATGCCAGCTCGCCTAGAGGTATAGAATATTAGATTTTCAAGTCTGAAATGAGGCATGACGAGTTTCTGATGAAAGAAAATAATTCTGAAACCGAGGGTGGAATTGTCTCATCTCACATTATTGCTCTCACATTATTCGACAAATTATCAGATATTTATATCCAACTCGACATTTTGTTGGAAAACTAGGTGGTTTAATGAAAATCAAATACGATATTTCAAACTATCATATGAGTTTTACTTGTATTTACAACATTGTTTGGTACACATTAATGTATTAAGAATTATTTCTGATAATATGTATGATGAAAATTGCAAAATAAAATTAAAATGCACAGTTCTTTAAAAACGAACGCAGAACATATACCTGATTATCCTCCCAGTAGTCAGTGTTTCGTCACTGACATTGTCTATCAGATATATTTATTATTGAAATGTATAGTTCTTAAATAGGTAATATTTATCAAAAATAAGGTTCTCCACCCTCAGGCATAGGTGACCTTACTCGATTTTGGCTATGCTGTTTAGGCCCTTTGGCTCCCAAACACTTCTAAATTATTTGGCTTTCCAATTTCGATTTTGAGCGTACATGATGAAGGTTATTGAGCGTACATGATGAAGGTTATTGAGCGTACCTGGTGAAGGTTATTGAGCGTACATGATGAAGGTTATTGAGCGTACATGATGAAGGTTATTGAGCGTACATGATGAAGGTTATTGAGCGTACATGATGAAGGTTATTGAGCGTACATGATGAAGGTTATTGAGCGTACATGATGAAGGTAATTTCAGAAACGCGTCGTGTGCACTAAATTTGATATTTATGTTTTTATTTTTTTTTCTATTATAGAATCTACCAATTCTAATAATATTTTCTGATAATAAATTACTATGTGACAAAAACTTTCAATTTTGGAATTGATAAAGAATGAAGACGTCGACATACTATTTACCTAGCATTCATTTATTATCATTATATTAATATCAGCCCTATAGACCAATTTCATTAAACAGTATCGGCGGCTAAATGACTAGCACGCTCGCCTCCAGTGTGGTAGATCGAGTGTTCGAGCTCAGGTCGGATCAAACCAAGAACTACTATATTGGTAGTTGCTGCTTATCCGGTAAGTACGTATACAGCATTAAGGAGTAAGAACAACCACTGGTTGGCTCGGAATCAGAGCTACATGAGAACTATCAAGATTCAATTAAACGTGTACAGGCGGACACCATCATCGTCATTTCATCGAACATAACTTGCTGGAAAATTATTCACTTTGCCTTAAACAACAATACTCGCACCCAATCTCATCATTTAAGCTAAAGTATATGGATGTTATTTGGGTATCTAGGACTGATCCAGATTGTGAGCTTAAAATTTCCTTGTCATCTATATAGACAGACAGACAGACAGACAGATGAGGAAGTAACAATTTCGACCAGTAACAACCGTCGCTGTACTAGATGTGTTGATACTTAATGTGAAATCACTGTAGCTAAGTATATATAATATATACCTTAGTGTACGAAATCATCGGAGCATCTCAACCTATTGTGTATAATACTTCCTTTATCCTTTCAAGGTGTTATTGAAAATTATACAAATCTTGTTTTTGTTTCAGAGATGTATTTTAAAAATATATTTGGTAAGTATACTAAGTGTCTACATTTCAGGCCTGTTTGGGGGGGAGTTAAGAAAACGTGAGAATATTTTTGATTTATTTATAATCCCTTTAAAAACGAGGAAATATTAACACTTTTTTTGTATTGAATATACATTGAATGAAATGTATTATTGATATTAGAATAATGTAAACTTCTGGAATTTACCTGCCCGGAAGTTTTTGTAACCACACATAAGGATGCTTCACTTCACTTATGTAAAATCGGAAGAACATTTATTTCATGTGCAGACGTTAACTTAGGTGAGTAGCTTTATTAAAATATAATGATTTGTTTTAAGGACTATTTCTGACATCTGTACACAACTATAAAGAATCCGTACAGTTATTTGGTGTGTAAGAAACATGTCGACTTTTAAATATTCTGAAATATGATCCTAGACGCCATACCCCATAGTTTGTAATCCTCGTTACACTTTGTTATATACTATATATATAATAGACATACGCTAATAACTCGTTAACTCAATTAAACTGTGAGAGTGGGTATTTTCCCTTGGAGAGTGGGTATTTGTCTCACATGTGAAAAACACTTGCAATGTCCGTATCACTTCACTACGAGGGGAGGTTTGGAGCTATAATTTAACCCCGCCACTTTTTATTGAAATGAGCTGCTATGTATATATATGTTAGGGGTGTCAATTCTACGATTTTCTTATCAGAATTTGCAGCTGTTCTGACCGTGTGGTATATGTTGTTTGTCGTTGTATTATTATTAGAGTCGACATACACCAATAACTCGCTGAATGTAATAAACGTTAATACTAGTTTGGTCGTATATATATATATCCTAAGCTGGCAAAATTCCTGTTATTATTGCTATCTATTCGGGTGGACATATGTCATACTTCGCTAAATCTGATACATACGTTACATACAGAACGTTTCTATGATATAAGTAAACTCAGACCGGGATAAAGACAATTTTCCCGAAATTACTATAATCATGTTTAACACGACGGTCAAGTGGAAAACGACTTTTGACTGCCGTATGTTGGATAGGTACTGGTAAAAACCTACAATGCTCATATTCTTTCTTAAAAATTATTAACGAGCAAGGAGTGTCGCATTCCCCATGCATGATGTTAGTGGTGATAAGCACTGATTGTATAGGTAGTTGTAAATCCAACTATCATACGGTCTCGACCGACCCTACTATGAACATGGAATCTATATATAACTTTGATATATGAAGCTTTACTAATTGAATGAGCTGCAGCGAACGTAGGTTTTACATTTTCACAGCATAGGAACCTGTGCGCCTGAAATCTCTTATTGACGTGCTCATCTGTAAACTGCATTACGGTTTCGGTGGAATTCGACATCTCACGCTTTCACGGCAGGTAAGTTTTTCTGTGTTTTCATTAAATTTTAATAACCTGTATGTCTAAAAACTTGACAGAATGCGTATGATTGATTGATGCAAGGACTGTATCTTTGTTTTTTTAATGTATTAACCCTATAGCGTCATATTTATTATTTTAACAGGTTCTTTTGAACAAGGATAAAATAAGATTGTCCCGTTTGACCCTTTATCCTTGAATAATATTCCTGATACTTGTGTTGCTAATGTCAATAGATATGAACACAGTATATGTAAAATTACAGCTATGAATACCTCAGCATTGCCAAATAAATAGACATTTTAAAATATATTCAATGTAAGCTGTTTGACGTCGTCCAATTTGACAACTGTAAGTCTGTTTACAGTGTCGTCTGGAGACTGTTTGACGTGCCAAAATGTACTGTTTAGAAATATTTGGTGCTTTACTCATACTTTTATGATGCACTAATGAAGGCAATGAACTATATAAGAAATTGTTTTAAGATCGTCGAATATAAGTAACGCTACATGGCATCGAATTATATATTAAATGCTCCGTAAATTGCAAAGGAGGTCAAATAGCTGGATCATGTTGGCTTTGGGTAATCTTGCTAAAAAGCAGAGATCCAAACCTTAAGGCATTAACAATGACATAGATTATGCTACAGCAGTTTCAGATGTCGCATAACTGCTAATTTTCATTTACTGCAAATACCAAGTATATCACATTCAAGGCAGGCATTGCTTCCTTGTGCCGTAGTATACCTGATGAATCTATGAATTCTGCCTAAACCGTCGATAAAGGCCATCTTGAAACTGAAATTGGTTCGAGCGTATGCTCCATGTTAAAGCCTTGCTTTAAGCTTAAAATGAAGTCGTTTCTGTTCATTAATTTGATTAAAAATAGTTCATTTCCTTACCTGAATTTTTCTCATTTATTTTCCACCTAAGGCAGCTGTAATGAGTAGACCATTTAAATTTCGGGAAGGGAGTTAGCTTGTTCGCCACTATTTTTTTCCGCCAAAGCCGAGGCAATTTAACCTTTTTCATACCGTGAATTATTATATGAGCGCGGATTGAGGAAATTTAAGGCTTCTATAGTACTAGAATAAAATCATGTGTATTTATTTTCACAAATATTAAGATAATCATATTTATTTGAAAAATCAACAGAACCCCCCCTCCCCCGAAAATAAATCAATGATAGTTTCCGTATCCAAAGAATTATGTCTTTGTAGTTTACGAAATGCCAGTGTTGTCTACATTATGGTAAACTGAGTGTTGATATGGGACGAAGTCCCAACTATGGTAGAAATAGCAATATTTTGATTCCAGATCCATATCACTAATGGCTTAAATTGCATGCACCGGAAACCAATACATGGTTAAATCTGCAGAAAATCGGATGCGCAGTAATCAGGAAGTACTTCCGGTATCAATGTTAAAAGTCGTTCCCGATATATCTCGGCTCTAAAAAAAGTCGTCCCCGATATATCTCGGCCCAAAAAATCTCCACACTATTTTGATGCACTGAATGAGCGTGAAATTGGCAGATAATTTTCAGATTCGCGAGCATTCATGGCCGTGCCTGTTTCAATAGATGGAAAGAGCATCATTACATTGTACTACAGTACACTCCAAAAAGTACACAAAAGTAAGTAAAATTTCTATTTCAATCATCCCAAGAATTTACATGATTTTTAATATTAGATAATGTGTATTGTGCTTCGCTGGCACTACAGGTAGCACCTGTCTCATATTATTGCTTAAACAAATTTATTGGACTTCGTCCCAAGTTAGGTAACATCTATTATCATATTATTTACTGCCGATATTAAATTTCTCTTCAGTTTTCCAATTTAAATCGATGTAATTAGTCATGAGCCAGCCTTTTCTATTACTCATTATAGTGCAATGTTGTTTGTAACGTCGATTTTGATTGGATGACGTCTAAATTTTCATGGCATTAATTCTACGGTTGATGCCATCGGAGAAACGACGCAAGCGCAGACGTAAACTGAAAGATTTAAAACTTCTCATTTTAACTGCGTTTTCTTCTGAATACATTATAATGGAGATAGCAGTATTGTTTTTGAAGCTTTGCCGGCATCAGTTTTGATTTGATGGTCGCAAATACCCGTTTACTTGCTCCGCTCACGCGTCGCCAGTAAACTCAATGTGCGGTTATCAAATCTACAATTAATGCCGGCAAATTTTCAAATACAATACTGTTATCTCCTAAGTGTTACTAATTCCATTAACAACCCTTCCGCGCTCTTTTACGAGAGAAACTAGTGGGTTAATTTATACTAGCAATAAAGTTTGGTATAGTTGATACAGAACAGCACTTTGACACTGCATATGATAAACATAATATGACATGGCTCTTTCCGTATCACATGTCGTATTTACCCTCTACCAATATCATCCCTTGAGCTAAAGTTTTCGAGATGATATTTGTATCTTGGGTTGATACAGGATGTGATACGGAAAAAATCAAAATAAAGAAAACGTAATATTATGTCCACGCATGGCCTTTTGAATGTGCAGGAAATTAAACTGTAATAGTACCAAATATCACTTTGTTACTGTATCAGGAAATAGAGATAGTAGGAAGTTGTATATCCTAAAACACCTTCCTTTTCGCAAAATTTTAATTTCTTAATCGTAAATGTTTCTGCATTATTTTTCTCAATGAGGTGGTTGAATATGTCTTTGAATAAATCGAATTTTTCATTGCAATAATAACATAGGTACCCGGTCTCCATTTTGCTACAAAAGATAAAATATGCCATTAAACATCAATCTTATATGCATACACTATTTTCCGTTTTGTTTGAAATTTAAGAGTAATAAAGCATAAATGTTAGTTGATTGTTAATAAATACAAATTTAGCACGTCAATTAGGTTACAGACTGTTTTCAAACGCGACGTCAAACAGACTTACACAGCTATAGCAAACAGCCGACAGCACACTCATTTTTTCAAACCAATTTTTTAGTAGGAAAAATTATGTTTTCTTTATCGCTTCTTTGTAAAAAGAATGCTTCTCAAATCCAAAACTATCCGTGCAAATACAGTCTAAATTGGAAACCATTTAGGCATAAAGAAATGGAATGTTTACCTTTTCTGGTAGTAACACTAATAACAAACGTTTGATACTCCATTCTGAATTTGTTGCTTTATTTTATCCAAAGAAACTTTAGCTTCCGTTAGAGTAATGAATCATGTACATTCTGTAACTTTTTTACACAGATACATCGTATCTGTCGATAATAAATTTCGAAAAACTTACCTGCTTTGAAAGCGTGGGCAATCGATTTCCACCGAAACCGTAATGCAGTTTACAGAAGAGCACGTCAATAAGAGATTTCTGGCGCACAGGTTCCTATACTGTGATTATGTGCAATATGTTAAAATATATGTACAATATGTAGCATGTACAATTTAATTAGAATTAGATCTTTATACTCTACCCTTTCCCCGATATGTCGTCCACAAAGATCTAACTCTACCCGTATGAGGTGATAGTCAGGTGACTTTAATCGTCTAATCAAATTGCCACCTGCCAAATTTTGAAAGTAAAACTGTGCTAATTTGATTACTATAATTTACTTTTATTCCATTTGCCAGCACTGAACGAACGTTTTGCGTTTAGGCCTATAAGAAATGAATTATTCGGAAATACATTCCGGAATTGCACCGAATACTAGTAGCGCCTCGAGGTCATTAAACAATTATATTTAAGACAGGAAATAATAACAGCGATGATTAATTGATAAGAAGCTTGTTGACAAAAATAAGAATGTTTTTAACTCTCTAACATTTAAAGTATCGCATCACCTGGTCAGCTCTAACTTTGTTTCACAAAAGATCACCTGAACATGAACTCCTTACGGGGTTGATTAGATCTTCATGCACGACGTAGGAAATCAAATATTTCATCGCATTTAAAAACCTCTATTTTAAGATTCAAAATAAAGAAAAATAATATTTATTTGGAAGTCTAATAACAAATTTCTAGTAACGTCAAAAACGTGATACTTCTTGGTAATTCGGGTCAGCTACAGTGACGTCATAAAAACTTCAGCGGCCAATATATGACTTGTTGCATAGATGAGAAAAAGGTGGCGTAGGAGAGTGCGATAATCGATTGTTTGCTTCTGTCTGGTATGCATATGCTATTTTTTCTTTATTAATGAATTGATATATTTGTTTATTATATTTTTGTAGTGAAATATCAATATATAATTTTCGCTCGCCTTAAGCTGATGAAGAAAAGAACATGAATATTTACCTGCTTCCAGTTCATTTATGTGGTATGTACAAAATTATTGGGAGTTACAATCTATGTATTAATCTATGATTTTAGGCAAGGGTGTCCAAGTTTCTGTCTTTTTATTTTCACAAATCCTCCAGAGAAATCACCTGCATGAGGAGTTTACATGATATCTCCAAGTTGATCCGATATTCCAGAACTTGTTGATCCTATTAACGTGTAGAGAATTTACACGTGGGGAAAACTAGCTGGTAGATATAAAACTAAAACTGGTTTCAGCTAAATGTTCTATTAATAAATCCAAATAATATTTTACAAAACAAATAAGCAATCTTCACATATGGCAGTCCAATATAACAATTACGGTAAGTCCAGTATAACAATAAAACATACACGACATACGATATCCGTACACTATTCGATCAGGTATCCTAATTGGTTATTACACTATTTCGGATCTGAATTTATACAAATTTTCATGACAGCGACTTATTGTTACTCATGAAATTATATGTTGAAACGTACCGGATTAAGTGCGAATTATAACAATGGATATGAAATTAACAAAAACTGAGTAATTAAAACTTAATCTCCTTAATTTGACATATTTTACTTCAAATGACTAATTTAATAATGAGAATATATACATATTGAGTTAACAAAAAGTTCCCGAAATAATCGAATTTATATTGAAAACATCTTAAATAATTTTGATAAAATCTACACTACAACACTATCATGATTTCCTTGATAGAGGGTTACTGCTAACAAGGAAGCTACTGAACCAAGCGTTCCTGTGGATTAAGTTGGAGTCATCACTTCAGAAGGTTTAGTCGCTAACCTTAACCTGGTTAGTCGTTACGGAACATATGAGTCACAGATTACCACGGATATGTTCCACTTGTAGTAAGCACATTCCGGTCCTTTCCTCATTCATCACATGGTTTGTAACTCGAATAACACGACTGGTGTCACTGTTGGAGCAGGAAATGCTTACCCTTCCGGAACACATAAGTTCATCCCCGATTTTTAGTGAGGTTCGCGTTACTCGATCTTTAGTTTTATGTAGTTTTAGATCGTTGTTTGTCCTTTTGTCCTTTTTCTTTTGACCATTGTATTGTCTGTCGTTCTTCGATTTGCAGATTCTTATTACCCCTTTGGTATCTTCAAACGCTTCTTACAACATGAGACTTGGATACTTGTATGATGTAACAGTTCCCACGCCATAGTCTATATAACTACATGTATATAATTATTTAATGGGATTACTTGTATTGAAAACTTGAAAATTATGCATCGAAATGCAAATACTTGTTGTGTTTGTAAAACGTATGGGGGTGGGGGGAGGGGGGAGGGGGAGTCTGATGATCGGAAGCCATATCAAAATCGTTCAAATATACATCAGTTGCAAAGCTTAAAATTCCAAACCGTTCGCATACTCTATTTCTATAAATGAGAGATGCTGTTTTATAACAAGGCCTTTAATACAGGTAATCCTATTCTATTTCTATAAATACAAGTGTGGACACAGAAATGTGCTGTCTAAAAGGCAAGTGTGGATGTCAATATTTCATATTATTAACTTAAAAAAAAAGAAAATTCATGGACACAGGGGTCCTGGATTTTTTTAATAAAAAACTAATCCTTGATTGTTATTTTTGCTTAATGTCCGGTCCTGTGTTTTTATTTCAAATTTTCATTATATCCCCCCTCCCATTCCCAAGGGATATACAATTGTATCATTAATAATAAATTAATAAATAATAAATTCAGATTTTCTATTTAATATAAATCTCATTTACAAAACCACTGATATTTGTTCAATTTTTAACGCTGATTTAAGCTTTAGTCGCAACAAATTTTTATTTTTCTCTATAAACTGTCGAAACATAACATTTATTTAACTGTAAAATTCACTCTGTCATCCAATCAGGACGCTCATTATTCTTGTCCAAGATAAAATTACCTGTGCAGGGTGTTTCCCCACTTCAACTCGTAAATTTACATACAAATCGGAGATATTTCGTCATAAAACTTCACACATGATTTTGTCTATCATATTTCTTGAAGACAAACATAAAATTGTATTGCATTTATCAATATTTTATGAGTATCAACAGTTTTTTCAACACCGTATCTGTTTCTCGATACAGCCGCAACTTCAATTCGTAAATTTACATAGAAATCGGAGATAGTTCGTCATAAAACTTCACACATGGTTTTTTCTATCATATTTCTTGAAAACAAACATAACATTTTATTGCATTTATCAATATTTTATGAGTATCAACAGTTTTTTCAACACCGTATCTCTTTCTGATACAGCCGCCCGATTACAGTGACCCGTGACCCACTTTAGCACGTTCCACCAGTTTTTTCTTAATAATGTTGTTTAAAGAGATGCTGTTTTATAACAAGGCCTTTAATACAGGTAATCCTATTCTATTTCAAGAAAAGTTTAAGATACCAAGAAGCCGTTAATGGAATAAACGCAGACAATCCAATGGACAAAAGAAAAACCATTATTGACAACACACTAACACAGAAAACTAGAAATTGATCAAAATGAACTCTTTAAAACCGGAATAGAAGCAAGGTATTCCGGAAGGGTAGGCAGTTCCTGCTCCACTCGTGATACCCTTGCCGTTTCTATCGCTAATGATCTGGTATTAAATCACTGAAGAGGAAAGAAGAACGGGATTCTGTGGTCATCGGTGACATACATATTTCTCAACTGTTAACCAAGTTATAATGACGACAGTAAGACTTAACGACAAGGAATCCTTTGTACAGTAGCTTCCTTGTTAGAAAGAAACCTCTATAAAGTAAATTGCTATATGATTCACTAGCTCTGGAACATCACATTAAATGTGAGATATAAACACTATATGCAGATTCTGCTGGAATGTTGCTACATGAAAATGGAAAGGTCAAAAGGAAAAAATTAAAATAATATGTTTTGTCGTAAAGTTTCGTTATTAAGCGGCCCTCACTTTCAATGTCTAGCAATAGGTGAGTGTATTCCGTGTAAAAACTTTGGTTTACATGCTCCCAATTCTTGGCTTACCAATCCTTTGAATATGAGCGTACCTGATTAGAATTATTCCAGAAACGAGTCGTGCGCACTAAATTAGATATCTATGTTTTATTGACATCGATGTGTCGATACTTCTGCTGGTGGACTATTAGTCGCAGAGGGTATTATCCTCCCACTAGCTATTGCTTTTGCACTGACATGGTTTATTAGATATACATGTATATATATACGTTTTAAATTTGGTTATTGCACAATGGAATTTATTTAAACTAAGGTCAATCTCCCTCAGACGAGGTAACATTACCTGATTTTGGTTATATTGTTTAGGTACTTTGGTATATTTCGTGCCAAAAACGTTTAGCTTATTTGGCTTTCAATTTTTAGATTATTAATGTACCTGATGAAGGTTATTCAAGAAACACGTTGTGTACGCTAAATATTATATCTACGTTTTGATTGTATGAATCAGATTTGGTCGTATCTTTGATATCATCTACCAGCTATTCAGTAAGATAGATACCATCGACATAGTCACTAAACTTTGATTTACATATTTCATTGATTAATAACATATAAACTTTTGCTTCATAATACAATAAAACATATGATTCAGAAACAAGCGTAACGCTTATATTAATCCGTCTCCTAACAAAACACAGTCATGACAAATTGAAAATAGTCATTAAAACATACTCAATTCATTTAACATTGTTTAATAAATAACTGAAAATTAAAGGAAGGGGAAAAAAAGGGAAATTGTAGGTTGCACTCTGGATATAAGATCACATGATGTGTCTGAGTTTTATGAAAATCGTTTACTTTGCGAAATATATTGATGCACTGTCGTAAAAACAATAATATTTGAATCGATATCAAGGTCAGGACTGCCAAATAATAGTAAACTTTCCGAAGGTCGAATGTTCAGTAGCTGAAATAGCTTTCGAAAAAGAATATTTCGTTGACGAGTATATTTTGGACATTTAAATAAATAATGATATGTAGATTCAATCTCTCCACACAAACAATTAGGATTATCAATAATATTTTTTATATACAAATGTTCGTTTAAAGAACTACTTCTCATACGAAGACGAGCATGTAATATTTGTGTCAGTCTTGGACCGTAATAATAGTATTTAGGTACAATATCATGATGAACTCTAGAAGTAAGTCTACATTTGAGAATACTAAGGGATGGGGAGTCTTATATTTCTGGCGGTAGAGAATTCCATAATTTTAAAGTAGATGGTAGAAAATAACTAGCATAGAGTGATGTTCGGGTTCCTGGCAACGGAAACGCATTGTTATGTCTGGTATTGTATGTGTGCACTTCCTGAAAGCGGATAGGAATCAAAGTTGATAAACATGCTGGAGTTAAGTCATCTTGCATTTTAAATAGTTGAATGAGCTTATGGTTTTCCCGTCTATCTTTTAGTTTTATTAAGGGAACGACCATTTAACTTGAAGGGGGGGTTATAGTTTTTTTCTAAAAAAATATTCTGATTCCCAATGTTGCTGAAAAAAATATTCTGATTTTGGTGGAGGAAAAAAAATAATCTGATTCAGAGTTTTTGTCATATAACCTAATGTTAAATTCTGGAAAAAAAATTCGCGCTTTGCGCGACAAATAACAAATATTCTAACTCTTGTGTTGTCCGAAAAAAAAATTCTGAACGAAACAAAAAACCATAACCCCCCCCCTTCAAGTTAAATGGTCGGTCCCTAACCCGGTTTCTTTGTATAATTCCCTTAAAGAGGTTAATTTTGTCCCTCCCAATATGATCCTCATCGCTTCAATTTGAACCTTTTCCAAATTATTAATTAAGTATATATTATGAGAGTCCTCCACTACATCCCCATATTCTAATAGTGGTCTGATAAAAGATAAATACAACTTTTCAAGTGATGATCTATCTAGCCTGAATTTTAACATACGAAGAATATTTAACCTTTAATATGCCTTGTCAATGACAAGTTCAATATGTTTGTTTCATGAACCATCATCGGAAATTGTTACACCTAGATGTTTATGAAATTTCATATCTTCGAGTTTCTGGTTATTCATAACTAGAAATGGATGATGTGGTTTGTTGATTTTCCGCGAGATAACCATCGTTTCGGTTTTCTGAGAATTAAAACTAACCAACCATGTGTTAGACCAAGATGTGATAGTATTCAAGTCCCTGTTGAGAATGTCTGCTGATTCAATTGCATTAGGGAACGACCATTTAACTTGAAGGGGGGGTTATGGGTTTTTTCTAAAAAAAATATTCTGATTCCCAATGTTGCTGAAAAAAATATTCTGATTTTGGTGGAGGGAAAAAAAATAATCTGATTCAGAGTTTTTGTCATATAACCTAATGTTAAATTCTGGAAAAAAAATTCGCGCTTTGCGCGACAAAATAAATAAATATTTCAAATCTTGTGTTGTCCGAAAAAACAATTCTGAACGAAACAAAAAACCATAACCCCTCCCCCTCCAAGTTAAATGGTCGGTCCCTTATCGACTATAAGAAATATACTGGTATCATCAGCAAACAATCTCACTTGGGACTGAATATTATCGACAATATCATTTATGTATAATAAAAAGAGAAGAGGATCTAATATATAACCTTGTGGAACACCGGCATTTATATACTGCCAGGATGAATAACATCCATTAATAACAACACGTTGAAATCGATCTTGCAAATAATGTTCTAACCAAATGATAATATTTCCACCAAACCCATAATTTTTCAATTCATGCAAAAGTCCACGATGCCAAACTTTATCGAATGCCTTGCTAACATCGCAGAGAACAATTCGAAATTCCTTTCCGTCATCCAAAGCCTTTCCGATATTATTAGTAATATCCACCAATTGGTTGATAGCTGAATCGCCTTTGGTAAAGCCAGACTGACAATGCGTTATAATATTATGATTGAGTAAATAATTATTAATATGTTTAAACACACATCGTTCCATGGTTGTTGACTGATTTTGTCTGTTAATATACTTATGAGTTTTGACTTTCCCTTTGTAAGATTGTTCGGAGTTCGGTAATTTTGTTATTACCCTTATTTACCAACGATACCAATCAGCGATATGGGACGATAATTTGGTAACAATGCGGGGCTGTCTTTTTTGAAAACTGGACAGACGTTAGCTTTCTTCCAATCGGAAGGAAAGACACGGCTTCGTAGGGAAATGTTAAATATCTTACAAAAGGGGTATTTTTAAATTGACGCTCCTTCCTGAAGAATACGGGGGCTAATACCATCGGGTCCAATAGCTTTAGATATATCAAGAATATTAAGCAAATCAACAACGTCTGATTCAGTAATATTAATATTATTTAACACATATTCTGATTCAGATAAAATATTTGGAAGATCAACGTTCGCATCATCCAACTCAGTTTGTGCAACAACAAAATTATTAAATAATTCACACTTTATTGAATTATCATAAATAAGCTCATCATTAACTTTGATGGGGGGAATTATCTCTTTTTTATTTTTAAAATTAGATATTTGTTTAGCTATTTTCCACCAGTCTTTTGTTGACGTACTGTTGTCATGCAGTTTTTCGGAAAGTTTGTCAAAATAAGTTATCTTTGCATTCCTAATTTTAGACGTGCATGTCATTTGTGACGTTAGTTACACTCTGATTGACATCGTTTTCAATGATAAGTGTATCCCATTGTACAGACTGTAAGTCTCGCCTTAAATCATCATAGTTACCATTTTCATCAGCCAAATGTTACGCTTATAACAACTAGAAGTTTGTTTCTTACAATTAAAGATACCATATGTAAGTCAATGAAAACGAGTAAGGTCTGTAAGAGCAGGACCAACCTCTGTATATGTTATAAATGAGGGATTATTTGTTAATATTAGGTCAATAAAAGATTAACTATGTTCTGTGAAGTTAGTTGCTTCATTTATCAGTTGATGAAGATTATACAATCTCATGATGTATTTGACTTTACGACAATGGGCCTAGTATCCGGTCTGTTTCATATGAATAAAGGAACAGGTCAGTGAGAAGAATACTTGCTACCCATAAATAATCTGATTGTGGCGTCGTGATCTGTTGTATTACATGTATAAAGTTTCCTTGTTATCTACAATTTCATTGGTCACCATCTTAAATCAAAAGATAAAAATCATCGCCTTCCTTGGAGGAAGAATGCCGATGATTTTCAAAGTAAGCCGACATTTTGTTTACCATACATGCTGGGTGTTTTGCTTTAGTAAATATCTCAGTACTTTAAAAAGTAAGGCGTTACTTGTTGAAAGTACCCTGATGGAAAAAGCAAAGCGATGGTAATGTAATTTGACGCGAACGGACACATGGGTGACTCGTGTTAGGAGAGACATCCTTTCTGCAGCTTCCAAACAGTTTATTAGGAGTGGTGGTAGATGTGCCGTGGCCAGGCAACATTTTGCGAACTTATCCATTAACTCTTTTTTTTATATGTGACAATCTAAATATCAATTCGTATGCTTATTTCGTTGCAATATTTTACCTAAGTGAATTATATATCTTAAACTTCCTCTCACTAAGCATATTGATGAAATAATGGATATTCTTTTGACGTTAGACAACAAGTCTATCAAACAACAATTGTAATATATTAGTGAACAAAAACAAACTCTTGAGGAAAATCACCCACTTATCTTCTATAACCTCAGTGTATTTCACAGATGATTGTATCGATTACACCCTAAAAACGGGGGGTCTTCGTGGTTGTGATCGTATGATAGTTTAATTTACAACTACCTGTGCCCATCACCACAAAAATTGTGAGTTCGAATCCCGGTCATGGCGAAGTGTACTCGATAGAACATTATGTGATAAAGTTTTACAGTTACTTGCGACAGATCGGTGGCTTTCTCCGGGTACTCTTGTTTCCTCCACCTATGAAACTGACCGCCACGATATAACTGAAATATTGTTGAAAGTGGCGTTAAACATCATACACCAAACCAATCAATCTTAAAACGAACAGACGTGAGAATTTGTAAACCTTCGTGATGGTAATCACAGGGTTTGTAAACCTTGGTGATGGTAATCACAGGAAGCATAGCCAGATAAATGTATTTTAAGTAACTTCCTTCTTTCTTACTTGTTATTTGTTTGATTTATGTTTTAGGCTTATTATACAACACACAAAGTCATCTGCATTGACGACAAACAATGGAAAGCAGAAACGCCCATGTCTTCAACCTTGTTTGGAAATAAAGTTTACTTGTTTAAACAAGATATATGTAGATAAAAATAAACGTGTTTTTGTAATATATGGTACAAAGTGCAAATATAGAAATTAAGGAAATATTTTCTCATGTCACATACACATAGCAATATGATCATATGATATTCTTACAAATCATTTTATGTTTGTTAATATTATTATCGTAATTATAATTTTTATTTTTTTTATTATATTTAAGAAAAAAACTTTGACAACATTACTGCTTTGTTAAGTATACTATTTAGGTAGTTTGGTTTTATGAAATAAAAATTTTAATACCACAGACATTTCATTTTAATGCAATAAACTTAAATAAATGTCAAAGAATAAGGACATTTAAAGTTTGAGAACAACTTTTAAATATTTACAATAATTGGTTTTTTTTTCAGTCGTTCTATGTGTGACAACAATAGAAAATGGCATAACTTCACTTCCCGACATCACAGGAATTTTGTCTACAGGTCAAAGTTTAAGTACGACAATCAGTTCAACTCCAAATACACCTGGTACATCATCAAGTATATATAACACACAGTATAGTTTGGATGTAAATAGTTCGACAGATTCAATTTCTAATGCAGTGCAGACAGATACTTCAACATTCTCCATTTCAACTTCATCGGAGTTTGTGTTGTTGTCGCTGGAGGCATC
This sequence comes from Bathymodiolus brooksi, assembly GCA_963680875.1. Lineage (NCBI taxonomy): Eukaryota > Metazoa > Mollusca > Bivalvia > Mytilida > Modiolidae > Bathymodiolus > Bathymodiolus brooksi. The sequence goes on from OY804575.1 coordinate 83,184,202, forward strand.
ACCAACAGATTTTCTTGAACCTACGGGATCAGCATTGACAACTGAAATCACACCACCAACAGAGACAAATAATAGTAGAATTAGTCGGGACATAGAAGTGACACCGACAACATCAGCGTTATTACAGACAACTTCAATTACTTTGGATAGTGACAATGTAATTTTTGGAATGAATTCATCGTCATATGAATTTACCGAGTTAATTGATAATACATTTGATACGCTTGACCGAACTACTAATACAATACCTAATTCAGTGTTTATTACAATAACGGAAAGTAGTTTGTTTACAAAATCAAACTCAAACACTACAGGATTGATATCTACATTGGAAATGACGGCCACTATACAGACCAAGGACCCCCTTTTAAGCTCTGGTATAACGGATGGGTTCAAGTCTGGAAGTACTGAGTCATCGATAGCATCTACTAACACTATGAACACAACTTCCTCAAATTCGACGTATTTAATGGATAAAACAACAATGGTGTATTCGTTTTCAAATGAAATGTACACTATTAACAGTTTACCGTCGACTCAGATAACTGAAACTAGTGACGTTTTATCTTCCTTCTCGAGTACCTACGATTCACCTGTGATTGCAACATTATACAGTTCAAGGTCATCTTCACTGGAAACTTTCCTTTTTACCAGTGAACCTGTATATAGTAGTAGTATTTCGATAACTGAAATTTCAAAAGTGATAACTCAAAATGGAATCGGAACAACCACGTCTTCAGAAATTGTAGCACAGACCACGCCTGTTTCTTTAAGTGTTTCTTCCGCATTAGATACAATGTCTACTGTGACACCTTTAGATCCGAAATTTGGGGATTTTCAGAAACAAATTGAAGGTAAATAGTTTATTAGTGTTATGCTATATAACTTTTAAGTTTGTAGTGACATATATAGTGCATATTGTGACGACACAGGTCATAAATCCTGTTTAAACAAATCTAAATGTCATAGTTAACCGATTTAAATAGTGTATTATTATGTTATACTACAGGTCTACCTGTTAGATTACCTATCCCCATTATAAATAGGTTAAATTATTTTAAAAATGCAGCGTGTCTACTTTAAATTGATTTTTAAATACACTTTTGACATTTAATTCACATCAAATCCAGTCAAGATAGCTTATTTTGCTTAATAGATCGGGTTTTTCTTATTTATTTAGTATTCTCTAACAAATAGGAAGTCCCTGTGTGATGTTGTATATATGCATTTGCAATACAACACGTTATTTTGATCTGGCCAGCCCCTGTTATTAAAGATAACAAAATAGAATGTTCGTCACGTTATTATACTGATCTAGACAGCCTACATTACTTACCCAGAGGCTGACTACATTCCCCTTTTTAGATACTATACAACCGGTTGTAGACAAGACTAACGCCTATATTAACAAAAGAGAAAACATGAAATATTTGTTTAACTGAATTAAAATCACCTATCAATATTCTTTCGAATTTTATTTTCGTGAGCACTAATTTTACGTGGTCATGATGGTATTGTAGTTTGATGTACAATTACCTATGCAATCAGTGCCTATCACCACTAACGTTGTGAGTTCGAATCCTTCTCAGGCGAGCTGTACTCGATACAACAGTACGTGATAAGGTATGTCACAGACTTGCGACAGGTCGGTGGTGTTCTCCTGGTACTCCGGTTTCCTCCCCCAAGAAAACTTACCACCTGGATATAGCTGAAATATTGTTGAAAGTGGCGTTAACCATATTTCAGCTATATCCTGGTGGTAAACACCATAACTCCCCCTTTTTTAACACTTATTCAGTAAAATGGAACAAAACTAGTTTTCGAAATAGTCAAACTCACCGATCCGTCTATCCAACTATACCCGAACATTCGTCATATAGATTCATTTGAAGGACAAATCTACGTGCAATTTTATTTATTTATTTTTATCTACAGGTGGTTTACTTTAATTTGTTTCCATTATAAACAGCCCCTTTAGGCCACATTTCAAATATCCTCAATATGTCTGATGTATGTAATTTTCCTTAATGTTCAATGTATATACGTTGAATATATATTGCATATATTTTAACAGTGTAAACATTTTTAATTTTGTTTTATATTGCATATGTATATGTAGCAATCAAGCGTTGAAACAAGCTGCCCCTAGGTGTGTACTTCTATTAAAACTTTTGGCATCTGTTTAATAAAAATATATTTTAAGATGTTCTGTTTCAGTAACTGTTTTTAATGATTAAGTATTAATTGATATCATCAACAGGATATCTGGAATGTTTCAGTATTTTGAATCTATTAATTATAGACTTAATTATAATTTATAATAACGCTGTTCGCTTGGTGATATGTGAGGATCCTCATTTTACTCACATGAGTAAGCACTTGCATGACCGCATCATTCCACTAAGAGGGAATGTTTGGGACCATAGAACTAGCTTAACCCCGCCTCTTTATTTCATTGAAATTGCTGTGCCACACCAGGAAAGTGGGCAGTCCTGTATTTGTGTGCTAGGGTATAGAGTTTGTCTTTTTACGATTTTGCTCTTTGATTTAGGAATTGTTCCGACAGTGTGGTATTTTAGAATTGTTCCGACAGTGTGGTATTTTAGAATTGTTCTGACAGTGTGGTATTTTAGAATTGTTCCGACAGTGTGGTATTTTAGAATTGTTCCGACAGTGTGGTATTTTAGAATTGTTCCGACAGTGTGGTATTTTAGAATTGTTCCGACAGTGTGGTATTTTAGAATTGTTCCGACAGTGTGGTATTTTAGAATTGTTCCGACAGTGTGGTATTTTAGAATTGTTCTGACAGTGTGGTATTTTAGAATTGTTCCGACAGTGTGGTATTTTAGAATTGTTCCGACAGTGTGGTATTTTAGAATTGTTCCGACAGTGTGGTATTTTAGAATTGTTCCGACAGTGTGGTATTTTAGAATTGTTCCGACAGTGTGGTATTTTAGAATTGTTCCGACAGTGTGGTATTTTAGAATTGTTCCGACAGTGTGGTATTTTAGAATTGTTCCGACAGTGTGGTATTTTAGAATTGTTCCGACAGTGTGGTATTTTAGAATTGTTCCGACAGTGTGGTATTTTAGAATTGTTCCGACAATGTGGTATTTTAGAATTGTTCCGACAGTGTGGTATTTTTTGTTTTTCATTTTAGTACTTGTTATCGTATGGTTGTATTGAATGTCGTCTGCTTTAATCAACACAATTTATGTGTTCATTTCAATCACCTACCTTACCTCCTCCTTCTAAATATGTTGAAAGATGTCAATACGAGTATTGTGGGTATCAATAAATATGAAGTAATGGATCACAGGTTAAATAGATAATCACCCTCCAAGATAATAACATTGACTTGACATAAGTTGCGTTTATTTTTTAGACTATGATATATCCTTCCGTCGCCGCGTAGCTTTAACTTTTATCATAATTAAATATCATTTTATGGTTGAGATTATTGGTATTCATCGACACATTCAAAACATTTTAATCTATATTGCTCCCGCCAAATTTATTTGGGGCTAAAGACCGGACTGACATAACAAACCCAGGGGAAATCACCGCCCTGAGTAGGTATCTGGAAACCTTAACAATTGAGGTGGATATCGTGGCTCGAACCAACGTCAATGGTGTTAGACTTGTGGTCTGAAGAATACGGCCATAAGTACTCTGTCCCTAAGGCCCCATCTGTATATTGTAATATTCCTTTGTCTTTGGTTATTAAGCTGTATGTTATTCTTATCGTGGCCAAAAGAAAAAGAAAGAAAGAACAAACAATGATCTACAAAATACTACACAGAAAACTAAAGCTTGAGCAATACGAGCCAAACTAAAAACTCGGAACGAACTCATGTGCTCCGGAAGGATAATAAGTTCCTTTTCCTCTCGTGAGAACCGTCATGTATTACCTTTGTTACATATTCGGTGACGAGTCATAAATGTGGAAAGGGGCGGATTGCGATTACGACAAATAGAACTAATTCGTGGTCATTCGTGACACAGATATTCCATTGTGGAATTTCTGTATCGAAGATGACCACGGATATATTCCGTTTGTCGTAATCGCAATCCATTTCTTTATTCTTCTTTCATGACTTATCACCAAATTTAATTAACATGATTTGGTGCCACTGGTGTAACAGCTCAAACTATCTGAGCCCTTATATTCACCCCCCTTTTTGAGTGAGATTCGTGTTGCCCTATCTTCTGTGCAGTATTTTGTCGTCCAATGTTTGTTTTTCTGTCCTTTTTCTTATGGCCATTGTATTGTCTATTTTACTTCAAGTTAGGTATTCTGGTTACACCCATGGTATTTTCTCGTGATATGACCCGATTTAGTTGTTCCACTGAATTAGATATCTACGTTTTTATTGTAGTGATATACAATGTATACAAAAACTTGGCAATTATCAATATTAAGTGGCATGAAAATGTCAATATTTTGTTTCATTTTATGCTTCATTTTTAGATGCATTATAAATTTGTAACTTGTTTGGATTCCTGATATATTTTTAGCATAAATATGTCTTATAGATCTTTTGTCTTTTTTAACTATTAGTGCAATATCAATTCGTTATGGTGTTTGCGGTGTTAAGCGCCACTTTTAACAATATTTCAATTATATTATGGCTGAATATCAATTTGTAAGTTTATTTAGTTGCCTACGTGCGCAATAATATGTACTATAATATGATTTGGGTTTCTTTTTTTAGATCTAAAAGACAGAGAAAATGTGTACATGATAGCTGTTATAGTTTTAGTTTTAATTATCGCAGTTTTAATATTAGTTATTGTTCTGTATGGTCTACGTAGAAGGTAAGTGATTGATTTATTGATGTTTAACGCCACCTTTAGCAGTAGTTCAGCTAGTAGAAGGTAAGTGTGATGAAAACTACCTCCCATAACGAATAAAGCATAGTCTATTTTTTAATATTTGCTTACGTCAATCAGTGAATCTACTGTTACAAACATAATTGTCTTTGCACGGCGTAGGAGAAAAAAGTAACCACTACATTAGTTGACTGTCGATGGTCTTTTAATAAAAGATAATGTTCCATAGAGTATTTCTTAATTTAACTGCAATTATATACACGCTATGTAAAGTATCATTTGTTTTCCAAATTTCCCCGACAATTTTATAACGAATTAATTTCCAACAGGTTTAGGGTTAATGGAGTTTAACGCCACTTCAGTTATTTCTGTTATATCGTAGCGGTCAGTTTTATTGGGGAGGAAACCAGAGTGCACGAAGAAAGCCACCGACCTGACGCAAGTCACGGACAAACTTTATTTCATAATAGTGTATTGAGTATACCTCGCCATGAACAGGATTCGAACTCAAAACGTTAGTGGTGATAGGCATTGATTGCATCGGTAGTTGTAAATCCATCTACCATACGAGCACGACCATGACGGGCCCTTACTTTCCAACAAACAGAGTATGTTCACCCCAAACATTGACTATGCCTTGAACAGTACAATCCATATTACTGTATTGAACATAAGATTTGATTTGTATATGCCCGCCATTAATGTATCAGAGTTTACCTTCGTCCGAACAAACATTACAACACTGTCAGAACAATTCCAAAATCAAATATCAAATTCGGAGAAAGAAGCAAAATCGAGACTCCTAACACAAATACATGATGTCTCACTTTCCTGGCATGGCACACTTCAATAAAAAGTTTGGACCCCACTAAAACACTCGCGAAGGGTAAGCAGGATCAGCAATTCCTGCCTCTTGTAAGACACCCACCATGTTACTCATATACTCAATACGTGTTGGGTACCACTAAGCTAGTTGTATGGACGCAAACCTACCCCCTAAGTAAGTTTATGAAACGTGTTAAATTGTTTGTTTTATATTGTAATATATGTATTTACAGACGGTATTATCAGAGAAAACAGTTAGAACTGAGAGGCATCGATGATGATTTACTTGCAAATAATAGGGTAAGTTCATCTAGAAGTTGAATTCTCTACGACTCAATCGACTACATCGAGGACTTGTACTTTATTCTGAAAAAAACACTTAGTGCTTCGTAATTTATCTGTGATATCTTTGTCTTTTATACCCTGTACAAGACAATCCACACATACAGCTTCGCGCTAGATTACTGTCTGCGCTTCCATGCTTCTCCAAGCATCTTAGCAATCATCTAAGATGTTTGTTGGAGAGCTTGTGTATTATTTACGTTATTTGTGTATAGTGGGGTCCAACACATGTGGTCTTGTGCTTTGTTTTGTCTTTCTTCGTTTTATGTACCCTGTGTTGCCAGTTTCTCTGGATTCTCCATTTTTTATTGCCCCTTCGGTATTCTCTAACATTTATTTAAAATGATTTATGAAGAATGTTTTTCTTATTTAAACGACGTAGATATTGTTACTGTTTTAACATAATTTTAATTGTTTTTGTTGTTTTTTTTTTATATTACAGTTACCGAGAAGTCATTTTAATACAGAACAGAATGAAAATTTGAGAATTAGTGGAAGAATTAGTACGGCAACGTTAGGAAATGATGACCAGCCAATGAATGTATTCCAATCATTTAATAAGTCTAAAGACCGAAAACAAGAATCATCTGCAGAAAGCGAAAAGACCATTCTAAAATTTGATGACACTAAAGACGAGGCATTATGATTGATAACTTATATATCATTTGATCATTATGGGTGTACATTTGGGGGAAATGTGATATTGCTCATTTATCGATGATTTGTACGTTTTCGTTTTGATTTGTACACGCGATGATATCTATTATCAAGCAACTAGCATGATATTAACATCTTATCATCCTTCCCTCCCGATATATCTACCTGCTGACTCCATAAGCAAAACTCGTATCAAAGTTCGCGTGAGCTGAGCTGGACTTATCAACAGTGAGCAGGAGTTATCACCAAATTCTCCCAACATTTAAACGATAGTTCCTGTGAAGATGACAAAAGTAAATAAGATTCAGCAACACCATTAGCTAGTTAGCATTTTATTTTTTAAACACATATCAAATTAGGAACTGCGTGTCAGCAATATCAACAAACATCGTCCTACAAAAATGTACTTGTCACAATTCTTGATAACCTCTGCTGAGACGTCATAATGTTTACGTCATAAGCGAGGTCATAAGCGAGGTCGTGTTTTCTAAAACGGAACGGCATTGGTAAACAAAACCGATGAATCCTATTGCCGACCTTAATGTTTGTAATAAAAAAAAAATGAATATCACCATTAAAGGAAAAATTCAACAATCTTAACATTTATATAAACCTGTAAAAATGAATGGTATATTTGCAAACTACTTATGAACTATGTTTTGGGGAAGCGTATTTTGAATCGTGTGATTTTTCCCGCGAAAATACGAATATAGATGTATCCGTGTTTATGTTTGATTTAAGGATGATAAACATGTCATCTGAATGTGAATATAATTGATACTGAAAAATATCAGCCTGCTCGACAGAATATGAAGCTTGTGACTCGTTCGCCACCAAACTTCTTATTCTGGCTCGACAGGCTGATATGTTCGGTATCAATCAATTCACATCCAGATAACATATACATATCGCAGTGTTCTAATTTGACATTATAATGACATCACGTTACGAAATCATCGATAAACATACTATAATTGATGCTTTGCTCGAAATGTTTCGCTTTCAATGTGATATTGCTCTGAGAAATCTATTCTCGCAAAGCAAATCAACGATAGTATATATATGTATAGTATAACTTATATTAACATGTGTGTACATTTGTGGAATGAGTATTACTGTGTGTGTGTGTGTTAATTTTCAATTCTGATATATGAGACAGGAAACCTGTTTGAAGGACGAAGTCCTAAAATTACAATAATACGATGATCTGTACAAGTTATTATCTTTTATTTTGAATGAATTTTGTAGCCGATTTGTATGGCTGTTCCGTTCATTTTACCTACTGTACGCCGCTCTTCCGTCGGGAGTTTCGTAGAAAGAGATTTTTTTATTAGAATTTTATTTCAAGTTTATTTCGATTTTGCATAGAGTAAATAATTAAAGAATTGGGAATTTTTCATTGAAATATATTTCTTTTGCATTTCTAAATTTTCAATTGATCTATTTTTTAAACTTCCGGTGAACAGATATTTGGCTATCAATATAGAAGGAAAAATTGGACAGCCTACCGTTATAACTGACTGCTATATATGACTGCTATGGTTTTTAGATTAAAACAAAAGAAGAAAGTTTCACAGACATCTTTTCGTTACAATGTCTTTCCTAAAATATTCTTCCTCGTCGTGTTAAGATGACGCTCAAGTAAGAACTGATTTCACATGGCCGATTTAGAAAATTTGAGTTTAATTCTCAAAATACTACACTTTTCATAAAAGAAAGATATTGTTATTAATTTATAACGGTTTTAGTATATATGTATATGTAATTTGTAATAGTATAAATTGTATTATTAGCTCACCTTGCCAAAGGCAAAGTGAGCTTTTGCCATCACTTGGCGTTCGTCGTCCGTTAACTTTTCACATTTTATTCTTCTCCTCTGAAATCCCTCAGCCAAATGAACTGAAACTTGGTAGGAAGCATCTATGGAAGGTCCTCTATAAAGATTGCTCCTTTTATCCCGATCCATTAACAAACATGGCCACTACAGGCAATTCTTGTTTCTGATTGGCCTATTTAAGAAAAATCTTCTCTGAAACCGCTTGGCCAAATGAACCGAAACTTGGTGGGAAGCATCTATAGAAAGTCCTCTATAAAGATTGCTAATTTCATCCCGATCTGTTAACAGACATGGCCGCCACAGGCGATTCTTGTTTCTGATTGATTGATTTCTAAAAAAAAAATCTTTTTTTCTGTTAAAAGGGAGAAAACTCTAGTTTAAATATAGATATCTGTATTCAAAATGCAGTTATCTCTATGAATTGAACTACAGATAAAATGCCTCTAAAACCCCTCAACCAAATGAACTAAAACTTGGTAGGAAGCATCTATGGAAGGTCCTCTATAAAGATTGCTCATTCCGTCCCGATCCATTAACAAATCTGGCCACCACAGGCGATTCTTGTTTCTGATTGGCTGATTTTTTAAATTCTTCTTCTCTGAAACCGCTTGACCAAATGATCCGAAACTTGGCATGAAGCATTTATGGGCGGTCCTCTATAAAGAGTACTCATTTCGTTCCGATTCCATTAACAAGCATGGCCGCCACAGGCGATTCTTGTTTCTGATTGGTCTATTTCTAAAATTCTTCTCCTCTGAATCCACATGGCCAAATGATCCGAACTTGGTAGGAAGCATCTGTGGAAGGTCTTCTATAAAGATTGCTCATTCCGTCCCGATCCATTCACAAACATGGTCACCACAGGTGATTCTTGTTTCTGATTGGTCTATTTCTAAAAATCTTTTCCCCTGAAACCGCATGGCCAAATGATCCGAAACTTGGTAGGAAGCATCTATGGAAAATCCTCTTATAAAGATTGCTCATTTTGTCCCAATCTGTTAACAAACATAGCCGCCACAGACAATTCTTGTTTCTGATTGGTCGATTTCTAAAAATCTTCTACTCTGACACAGCTTGGCCAAATAGACCGAGACTTGGTAGGAAGCATCTATGGAAGGTTCTCTATAAAGATTGCTCATTCCGTTTTGATCCGTTAACAAACATGGCCGTCATAGACAATTCTTGTTTCTTACTGTTCGATTTCTAAAACAGCCTTTTCTCTGAAACCGCTTGGCCAAATGATATGAAACTTGGTAAGAAGCATCTATGAAAAGTCCTCTATAGAGATTGCTCATTTCGTGTTGATCCATTAACAAACATGGCTGCCACAGGCAATTCTTGTTTTAGATTGGTCGCTTTCGAAAAATCTTCTTCTCTGAAACTGCTTTGCCAAAACGAACCGAAATTTGGTGGGAAGCACCTATAGGCTATGGAAAGTTTTGTATTACGTTTCCTCAGAGCAGAATGAAAGGTGAGCGACACAGGCTCAGCTCAGTGCTGAGCCTCTAATTCAGAATGTTTATCTTGTACAATTGACTGCCTTACAATAATGCATTTGTTTATATGTTAACAATTAATAAATATTTGTATTGATAAGCATAGTTGTATATACATTTATATATATATATATTGTTAAGCTAGTGGGGGGATTACATTCTGTAATCCTGTGGCCCATTTTTAGAACACCACCTTCGCATATTATGTACAAATTGTTGTAGATAGAAGTTAAAATAAAACTCGGCCACATTAAGTGGCCCAATTTTTCCACATATTATATTGTTATTTTGTTGGTGAAGTACATGTGTACATATATGCGAACAGAGCTGGCTACATGGTTTCGTTTGAAAACCCAAGAGGTGTAAATGGCTAACTTTATCATTTTATATTGGAAAGGTAATCGGCATACTTTATCACTGGTGTTCTGTCAGAAAGAGCATAAATCTGAGTTATGATAATAACTCTTTTATGCGAATTCGGAATTAATTTACTTCGAGTAATTGTTGGTCCACGCTCTTGAATATTCATATTTATCATCACGTGATTACATTCATTTAAGACCATTCGAGGTGCAATGTGCGTACAGAATTTTTCGGCAGTGAAAACTTATTTAAAATTTCAATTTCCACCTCGTCCCCTTCCTCCAGCCCTTTGGTTCAAATTAAATGTGAATTATCATTTTAATTGTGAAATCAGTTGACAATTGGACATGTACGTTGAGCAAGTTGTGTTAATTTACCTTGTATATCGTATATGTTATTAATTTTTGTCTACCATGTTAAAGAGCACGTTGTGTTAATTTACCTTATATATCATATATGTCATTAATTTTTGTTTACCATGTTAAATTGACAGTTCACATATATACATGCAAGTCTAAAATTTAGAATTTATGAGTTACTCAATAACTCATGATCATATTATTACTGATTATAGTCCATTTGAATGCTATAGACCACCTAAAAAAATTAATTAAAAATCCATTTTAATGTTCTCTCTTCTTTTTTCTTCACATATATATTTTATATGTGTCTACGAACTCTGACAGTAACTTTCAGAATTTTTCATCCATAGATAAAAAAAAAAGTTGCCCATTAGGTGTCTATGTTAAATATTTGCACTTGTATGTGTAATTTACAGTGGAGTAAGCATGCTTTAAAGAACAGCACTCATACTGTAAACAAAAATAAAAACATGTGCTCCCCATGCAAATATACTATTGGCATGTGACTTGTTATTTAAATATCAAAGAAGATGACATGTAAAGAATGATTGGAAATAACAACGGAAAATAGCCTTGTGAAATCAAGGTGAACTTTAAATACCATTCAGAGATGATTATTGATGATTGGATCAAATAGTCAATTATCAACCAGTTACAACTGATAAGTAAAGAAATCAGCAATTAGGGTCTTCCTTATTACAAAATAGATGGATTGTGTTATCATCTATGAAATGAAGTTTAAAAAGTGTTTATAAATGTTAAAGAATATAAAATGCATTTTTAAATTGTTTTATTCTGTGGAGGTATATTAATTTTTTTTTTTTTTGCTTTAGAAAAAAGTATTCTATATAGTACAAAGCACTTCTACAATAAGTTTATTAATTTACCAGAATTTGGCATTATGTAGACAGACGAAGAGGGTAACAGTTACTATAATTGCTACTTGTGTTTTGCCGAAAAAGGGGGAGGGTAATTCCATTTCAACATCTAAAATCTGTATCAAAATTCTATTTATTCCAAGATTACAAGTTTGAAATGAAACATACATACATGTATATAGTTAAGGCCATTCATAATCCTCTGTTTCATTATCATCAGTCTGATCTGACTTTTCATCGGAGTCGGAGTCACTATCAGAATCTTAAGTTTATTATTATTTTTTCTATTTCCTCTTGTATGGCATCTGATTTCCAAAACATTTGTTCAGTAGAATTGTTTACATGTTCACATGCATGTAGCCACTTAGCACTGTCAATCTGTGCAGAATTGTTTACATGTTCACATGCATGTAGCCACTTAGCACTGTCAATCTGTGTAGAATTGTTTACATGTTCACATGCATGTAGCCACTTAGCACTGTCAATCTGTGCAGAATTGTTTACATGTTCACATACATGTAGCCACTTAGCACTGTCAATCTGTGCAGAATATTTTACATGTTCACATACATGTAGCCACTTAGCACTGTCAATCTGTGCAGAATTGTTTACATGTTCACATGCATGTAGCCACTTAGCACTGTCAATCTGTGCAGAATTGTTTACATGTTCACATGCATGTAGCCACATAGCACTGTCAATCTGTGCAGAATTGTTTACATGTTCACATGCATGTAGCCACTTAGCACTGTCAATCTGTGCAGAATTGTTTACATGTTCACATACATGTAGCCACTTAGCACTGTCAATCTGTGCAGAATATTTTACATGTTCACATACATGTAGCCACTTAGCACTGTCAATCTGTGCAGAATTGTTTACATGTTCACATGCATGTAGCCACTTAGCACTGTCAATCTGTGCAGAATTGTTTACATGTTCACATGCATGTAGCCACTTAGCACTGTCAATCTGTGCAGAATTGTTTACATGTTCACATGCATGTAGCCACTTAGCACTGTCAATCTGTGCAGAATTGTTTACATGTTCACATGCATGTAGCCACTTAGCACTGTCAATCTGTGCAGAATTGTTTACATGTTCACATGCATGTAGCCACTTAGCACTGTCAATCTGTGCAGAATTGTTTACATGTTCACATGCATGTAGCCACTTAGCACTGTCAATCTGTGCAGAATTGTTTACATGTTCACATGCATGTAGCCACTTAGCACTGTCAATCTGTGCAGAATTGTTTACATGTTCACATGCATGTAGCCACTTAGCACTGTCAATCTGTGCAGAATTGTTTACATGTTCACATGCATGTAGCCACTTAGCACTGTCAATCTGTGCAGAATTGTTTACATGTTCACATGCATGTAGCCACTTAGCACTGTCAATCTGTGCAGAATTGTTTACATGTTCACATGCATGTAGCCACTTAGCACTGTCAATCTGTGCAGAATTGTTTACATGTTCACATACATGTAGCCACTTAACACTGTCAATCTGTGCAGAATTGTTTACATGTTCACATGCATGTAGCCACTTAGCACTGTCAATCTGTGCAGAATTGTTTACATGTTCACATACATGTAGCCACTTAGCACTGTCAATCTGTGTAGAATTGTTTACATGTTCACATACATGTAGCCACTTAGCACTGTCAATCTGTGCAGAATTGTTTACATGTTCACATACATGTAGCCACTTAGCACTGTCAATCTGTGTAGAATTGTTTACATGTTCACATACATGTAGCCACTTAGCACTGTCAATCTGTGTAGAATTGTTTACATGTTCACATGCATGTAGCCACTTAGCACTGTCAATCTGTGTAGAATTGTTTACATGTTCACATGCATGTAGCCACTTAGCACTGTCAATCTGTGTAGAATTGTTTACATGTTCACATACATGTAGCCACTTAGCACTGTCAATCTGTGTAGAATTGTTTACATGTTCACATGCATGTAGCCACTTAGCACTGTCAATCTGTGTAGAATTGTTTACATGTTCACATGCATGTAGCCACTTAGCACTGTCAATCTGTGCAGAATTGTTTACATGTTCACATACATGTAGCCACTTAGCACTGTCAATCTGTGTAGAATTGTTTACATGTTCACATACATGTAGCCACTTAGCACTGTCAATCTGTGCAGAATTGTTTACATGTTCACATACATGTAGCCACTTAGCACTGTCAATCTGTGTAGAATTGTTTACATGTTCACATACATGTAGCCACTTAGCACTGTCAATCTGTGTAGAATTGTTTACATGTTCACATACATGTAGCCACTTAGCACTGTCAATCTGTGTAGAATTGTTTACATGTTCACATACATGTAGCCACTTAGCACTGTCAATCTGTGTAGAATTGTTTACATGTTCACATGCATGTAGCCACTTAGCACTGTCAATCTGTGTAGAATTGTTTACATGTTCACATACATGTAGCCACTTAGCACTGTCAATCTGTGTAGAATTGTTTACATGTTCACATACATGTAGCCACTTAGCACTGTCAATCTGTGTAGAATTGTTTACATGTTCACATGCATGTAGCCACTTAGCACTGTCAATCTGTGTAGAATTGTTTACATGTTCACATACATGTAGCCACTTAGCACTGTCAATCTGTGTAGAATTGTTTACATGTTCACATACATGTAGCCACTTAGCACTGTCAATCTGTGTAGAATTGTTTACATGTTCACATGCATGTAGCCACTTAGCACTGTCAATCTGTGTAGAATTGTTTACATGTTCACATACATGTAGCCACTTAGCACTGTCAATCTGTGTAGAATTGTTTACATGTTCACATACATGTAGCCACTTAGCACTGTCAATCTGTGTAGAATTGTTTACATGTTCACATACATGTAGCCACTTAGCACTGTCAATCTGTGTAGAATTGTTTACATGTTCACATACATGTAGCCACTTAGCACTGTCAATCTGTGTAGAATTGTTTACATGTTCACATACATGTAGCCACTTAGCACTGTCAATCTGTGTAGAATTGTTTACATGTTCACATGCATGTAGCCACTTAGCACTGTCAATCTGTGTAGAATTGTTTACATGTTCACATACATGTAGCCACTTAGCACTGTCAATCTGTGTAGAATTGTTTACATGTTCACATGCATGTAGCCACTTAGCACTGTCAATCTGTGTAGAATTGTTTACATGTTCACATACATGTAGCCACTTAGCACTGTCAATCTGTGTAGAATTGTTTACATGTTCACATGCATGTAGCCACTTAGCACTGTCAATCTGTGTAGAATTGTTTACATGTTCACATACATGTAGCCACTTAGCACTGTCAATCTGTGTAGAATTGTTTACATGTTCACATACATGTAGCCACTTAGCACTGTCAATCTGTGTAGAATTGTTTACATGTTCACATGCATGTAGCCACTTAGCACTGTCAATCTGTGTAGAATTGTTTACATGTTCACATACATGTATCCACTTAGCACTGTCAATCTGTGTAGAATTGTTTACATGTTCACATACATGTAGCCACTTAGCACTGTCAATCTGTGTAGAATTGTTTACATGTTCACATACATGTAGCCACTTAGCACTGTCAATCTGTGTAGAATTGTTTACATGTTCACATACATGTAGCCACTTAGCACTGTCAATCTGTGTAGAATTGTTTACATGTTCACATACATGTAGCCACTTAGCACTGTCAATCTGTGTAGAATTGTTTACATGTTCACATGCATGTAGCCACTTAGCACTGTCAATCTGTGTAGAATTGTTTACATGTTCACATACATGTAGCCACTTAGCACTGTCAATCTGTGTAGAATTGTTTACATGTTCACATACATGTAGCCACTTAGCACTGTCAATCTGTGTAGAATTGTTTACATGTTCACATGCATGTAGCCACTTAGCACTGTCAATCTGTGTAGAATTGTTTACATGTTCACATACATGTAGCCACTTAGCACTGTCAATCTGTGTAGAATTGTTTACATGTTCACATACATGTAGCCACTTAGCACTGTCAATCTGTGTAGAATTGTTTACATGTTCACATGCATGTAGCCACTTAGCACTGTCAATCTGTGTAGAATTGTTTACATGTTCACATACATGTAGCCACTTAGCACTGTCAATCTGTGTAGAATTGTTTACATGTTCACATACATGTAGCCACTTAGCACTGTCAATCTGTGTAGAATTGTTTACATGTTCACATACATGTAGCCACTTAGCACTGTCAATCTGTGTAGAATTGTTTACATGTTCACATACATGTAGCCACTTAGCACTGTCAATCTGTGTAGAATTGTTTACATGTTCACATACATGTAGCCACTTAGCACTGTCAATCTGTGTAGAATTGTTTACATGTTCACATGCATGTAGCCACTTAGCACTGTCAATCTGTGTAGAATTGTTTACATGTTCACATACATGTAGCCACTTAGCACTGTCAATCTGTGTAGAATTGTTTACATGTTCACATACATGTAGCCACTTAGCACTGTCAATCTGTGTAGAATTGTTTACATGTTCACATGCATGTAGCCACTTAGCACTGTCAATCTGTGTAGAATTGTTTACATGTTCACATGCATGTAGCCACTTAGCACTGTCAATCTGTGTAGAATTGTTTACATGTTCACATGCATGTAGCCACTTAGCACTGTCAATCTGTGTAGAATTGTTTACATGTTCACATGCATGTAGCCACTTAGCACTGTCAATCTGTGTAGAATTGTTTACATGTTCACATACATGTAGCCACTTAGCACTGTCAATCTGTGTAGAATTGTTTACATGTTCACATACATGTAGCCACTTAGCACTGTCAATCTGTGTAGAATTGTTTACATGTTCACATACATGTAGCCACTTAGCATTGTCAATCTGTGTAGAATTGTTTACATGTTCACATACATGTAGCCACTTAGCACTGTCAATCTGTGTAGAATTGTTTACATGTTCACATGCATGTAGCCACTTAGCACTGTCAATCTGTGTAGAATTGTTTACATGTTCACATGCATGTAGCCACTTAGCACTGTCAATCTGTGTAGAATTGTTTACATGTTCACATACATGTAGCCACTTAGCACTGTCAATCTGTGTAGAATTGTTTACATGTTCACATACATGTAGCCACTTAGCACTGTCAATCTGTGTAGAATTGTTTACATGTTCACATGCATGTAGCCACTTAGCACTGTCAATCTGTGTAGAATTGTTTACATGTTCACATACATGTAGCCACTTAGCACTGTCAATCTGTGTAGAATTGTTTACATGTTCACATACATGTAGCCACTTAGCACTGTCAATCTGTGTAGAATTGTTTACATGTTCACATACATGTAGCCACTTAGCACTGTCAATCTGTGTAGAATTGTTTACATGTTCACATGCATGTAGCCACTTAGCACTGTCAATCTGTGTAGAATTGTTTACATGTTCACATACATGTAGCCACTTAGCACTGTCAATCTGTGTAGAATTGTTTACATGTTCACATACATGTAGCCACTTAGCACTGTCAATCTGTGTAGAATTGTTTACATGTTCACATGCATGTAGCCACTTAGCACTGTCAATCTGTGTAGAATTGTTTACATGTTCACATACATGTAGCCACTTAGCACTGTCAATCTGTGTAGAATTGTTTACATGTTCACATACATGTAGCCACTTAGCACTGTCAATCTGTGTAGAATTGTTTACATGTTCACATACATGTAGCCACTTAGCACTGTCAATCTGTGCAAAACCCTTTTTGATCAAAGCTTTTACATCCTCTGCTTTAAAGGTGGAATTTTCACGCCCTACAAACCCTTTCAAATCGCCCCAAATAAGTTCGATAAGGTTTAGTTCGCAATGATATGGCGGTAATCTTAAAACTTCATGTCCTTTACGTTTCAAAAATTCATCAACTTTGTATATCGGAGGCCCTTTGTTTAACTTTACTATTCCGTATAATTCAGGTTTTTTGGCTTTATTGTTGAAATTCATATTGTTTTTTGTCAACCAACTGATCATGTCACCTTTTCGTGAGTTTGAAGTTGGGGTTTTTGTTCCTTCCTCTCTGACACTATGGTAGGAAGCATTGTCCATTATTATTAGGTTCTTTTCTAGTAATGCAGATTCCAGTTGTTCATTAACCCATTTTTCAAATATTTTGGAATTCATTTCAGTATGATAATCTCTACCATCAGTACTTATACCTTTAAAAACAAGTTCACAGCCATTTAGAAACCCATCTTCACAACCCGCATGTAAAATCACAAATCTTTGGCCTTTTCCTAATGGTAGTTCTCTGGTTTTTGAGTCATCTTCAGCAGCCCATTGATGAGAAGTGGTGTGGTTGGTGTCACACCAAGTCTCATCCAAGTAGACAGGCTTGAATCCCTCTTCCCTTTTTTTCTTAATTGTCCTTAAGTAATTTATTCTTTGGTTCACAATGTCAACTCTTTCAACCAGAGCTTTTCTTTGTCCTGACAATTTTTTATATCTAAAACCAAGTTCATGCAATGTTTTCCATAATTTGTATTTTGTAAGTTTGATGCCATGATTTTCGTCCAGTTCCACTTTAAGCTTCCTTAAGGTAACACATTTATTTTTTGAGAAATATCCATATATAACATTTTTTATGACATCTTTGTCAAAATGGTCTAATGAGTCCTTTTTGAAAGTGTTATTATTTTCATGAAATTCCATTGGTTTCGATTAATCCCTGGCTGTTAGAATTTTTCTCAAAGAATCCAGAGAAATATTAAGACAATGAGCGGCTCTTTTATTGGAATATTTCCATGAATAGAAAGGAGCACCACGTTTAGACTCAGCCACAAAATAATAATACACTTTTAACATCATTTTCTTACTTTCATCTGGAATTTTGGGAGTCATATTTACTCTTAAGTAATAGCATAAATACATGTAGTTTAAATTTTACATTGTGCTACACTTGAAGAAATTTGAGGGGAATTTTGAGGCCTAAATTGTTACTTGTATTTCACTTATTGAAAGTTCATAAATAATGTTTTCATTGCTTTCATTTTATGCATGTTTTTCAGGCATATATAGAAACTATATTAAAGTCAAACCCATTCAAATTCATAACAGAAAATTTCATAAATTTCCATTTGTTTATTTCATTAAAAATAAAACCAACAGTGCCTCTTGCTTGAATAAAAAGCATGCAAGTCAAGCTCTATGCATTCTTCAAAATATATTTAAACTAGAGAGTGTGTCCATGACAATTAAAAATCAAGTGATAATGACCTTGATACATGTGTTTTTAATTAAATGGACAACTCTATTCATGCAAGCCCATTTGATATTTAAATGTCAGTCATATGATATATAAAATTTGCATGTCAAGCACATGTTTTTATTTTTGTTTACAGTATGAGTGCTATTCATTAAAGCATGCTTACTCCTCTGGAAATTACACATATATGTGCAAATATTTAACATAGACACCTAATGGACAACTTTTTTTTATCTATGGATGAAAAATTCTGAAAGTTACTGTCAGAGTTCGTAGACACATATGAAATATATATTTGAAGAGAAAAGAAGAGAAAAAATTAAAATGAATTTTTAATTAATTTTTTTAGGTGGTCTATAGCATTCAAATGGACTATAGTAATAGCTATCTTTGTTGTTTAACTTTGGTTTTTTAGTTTTGTATGTTATTAAAAGGTGGGGGCCATTTTTACAACCTCACCTTCGCATATTATGTACAAATTGTTGTAGATAGAAGCTAAAATAAAACTCGGCTACATTAAGTGGCCCAATTTTTCCACATATTATATTGTTATTTTGCTGGTGAAGTACATGTGTGCATATATGCGAACAGAGCTAGCTACATGGTTTCGTTTGAAAACCCAAGAGGTGTAAATGGCTAACTTTATCATTTTATATTGGAAAGGTAATCGGCATACTTTATCACTGGTGTTCTGTCAGAAAGAGCATAAATATTGTTAAGCTAAAAATATGAAGAGAGAATAAATAAAGAGGAATGCCATTAATTGGTTTATGCTCAATACCTTCTTGTATCAAGAGTTTGAAGATATCAAAGGGGTAATCAGAATCCGTAAGTCGAAGAAAGATAGACAACGCAATGGTCCAAAGGACAAACAACGATCTCCAAAACATTACACATAAAACTAAAGATTGAGTAACATGAACCCCACTAAAAACAAGGAGTGAACTCACATGCTTCACTAGTGGCACCCGTCGTGTTACTATATACTAGTAACAAACCCGGTGATAAGTCATGAATGATGAAATGGTCGGAAAGTGTTTACGACAAGTGGAACATATCCGTGTTCATTTGTGACACAGATGTTCCGTAACTGCTAACAAGAAGAGTTTGAAGATACCAAAGGGGCAATCAGAATCCATATATCGAAGAAGAACAGACAATACAATGGCCAAAAGAAAAAGTACAAAAGGACAAACAACGATCTACAAAACACACATATAAAACTAAAGATCGAGTAACACGAACCCCACTAAAAACCGGGGGTGAACTCAGGTGCTCCGGAGGGATAAGCCGTTCCTGCTCCACTAGTGGCACCCGTCGTGTTAATCTAGTTACAAACCCGATAATGAGTCGTGAATGAGGAAAGGACCGGGAAGTGTTTACGACAAGTGGAACATATCCGTGGTCATTTGTGACAAAGTAGGAACGCTTGGTTCAGTAGCTTCTTTGTTAGCGGCAACCATCTATCGAGGAAATCCTGATAGGAAACAACGGGCTCTGACATATCGTATCAACTGAGAGATATATACTCCATATGCAGGCGTTGCTGGAATGTTGCTACCTTTCCCAAACCAGTACATAGATTTACATAGGCTTCTGTCGATGTAGATCTTTTTTTTTGTTGGTTTTGGATATTTGATTTGCCGTGGAGGTAGCTCTTGTTGTTGTTTGTCATTCTGTCGACCATTGGTTTTTAATAATTTTATGTTCAGTATGGTTCAGTAAAAGGACAACTCGGATACAAAACTGACAACAGTATCAGCACTAATAAAGTTAAATAATAGGAACAAGTCCTCAGACAACACGCACTGTTGTCGTAGGATCCATTCCCAATCTATACCCTGGCCTGTGATATGCTTTGAAATCCGGTTGAAATACATCAGAAATGGTAAAAATTCACCCAGTTTCATCGTACCAAAGTTATTTGACACAATTCGCTAGATTTTATAGGAGTTTGAATAATTGGTAATTCCAGTATATTTTCTAAATGTATTAGCAGATCAAAGACATCGTTATTATTGCATCAGGTTCCGTGCCATTTTTCCATCACACACCTGTTGCTGATCATTTTACTGAACGGGAACATTTTTTCAAAGAGCAAACGTGTTGCAAAACCCTCCATGCCAAGTCTATTATTTTCTCCCTATCAGTCATGTTTGTATGTAAATCACATCACATAGATTTGCATGAAAAAATAATTAGGTTTGATATTTCACCTGCAAACCCAGTACATACTCCGACAACATTTAGGAAAGAAGAAATTCAAGACAATCATAGGTGTTCTTTGTTCATTTGGCGGATAATGATCTTCCCTATACTGAATATCGAAGATTACTGTTTCGGAATTTCTGTGTCATAGATTACCATAGATATGTTCCGTTTGTCATAAGCATAAACCAATCCTTTCCTCGTTTATGATTTATCATAGATATGACATATCACCGGAATTTTAGCATGAAATACAAGACGAGTGCCACTAATGGAGCAGGAACTGCTTACCTTCCGAAGTTGACTCCGGCTCCCAGGTCCGTTTTTGTTGCTCAATCTTGTATTTGCTGTATAGATTTGTCTTTTGTCTCATTTGACCTTTGTATTATCTGCCCTTCGAATTACGACTTTCGATACCTTTAAGCTTTTTCCATGCAAATAATAAAATAAGTATTACTAATAAAAACGCTAGAGGACAACAAAGCGGCAATCAAGAATGAACAATCCAGAGACACTGTCAACATTGTGCATACACCAAACAGGACGAAAACAAACAATACAAAAGGAAAACACAACACAGAAAACTAAAAGAATGAGCAACATGGACCTCACTTAACAACAGGAGTGAACCCACGTGCTCGTGAAGTGGTTCCGGCACAACACACAAACAAACACCAATAAGACATGAGCCCTATATCAAACAACCAGAGGTAAAGACGAGTCGAACATAGTTTTATTCGGGAAAAGTGAATGACAGAAGAGTATGTTCTATGACACTAAAATTATTTGACAAATGGTTCATACTTTGACTTTTGGGTTCATACTTTGACTTTTGTCTATGTTCTAGTATAATTAATGACGGAAGCGATATATACGAGTCTTTAATATTTTGTACATTCCGGTGTGAGTGGAAAGGGGCAATTATTTCCCTCAAAGTATACTTTTAGCATGCTACTTCTATCTAAGATCAGATATACAATGTATCACAATTTGAGTTATTATTCTTGCGTCCATTTCAGTAATCATGATTTTCCTATGCATTTGACTGTTGTAAAATGGCTTACTAATTCATAAATAAAATATTTATTCAAACGTCATCAGCTTTCAAATTCTCTATAGCGTCATCATGAATCAATCATTTAACAAAGCTCTTATTTTCACTTTTGAATTTACAAATATATTCATATTCAAGATTTTTATATCATAATTACATCATTTGTATGTTCCTTTAACTGGTATTGATTTACTTTAATCCTGACTTTATTGTTTTCTCGTCATATTGAAACCATTTCATATTCATAAAACGTAGTTACCTAATTTAGCGTTTCTGGAATAGCATCCATCAAGTACCCTCATACTCAAAAGATTGAAAAACTTATATAATTTAAGTCTTTGAGCGCAAGTAAACCAAAGTGTCCAAATATAACAATGATAAAGTCTTTGTTTTAAGATGAAAATCTCGATTACAATATTTCAACCGATATATATTTTGAATTAAATGCCTAAAATTATTATTTTCCTAATACTAAGTATACAAAAATGTATTTATATAAAGTACGAATAATATGTTTTTTTTAAGTCAGGGTGTGTTCATAATCTCTAACTCCCACGGTCTCATTTGACTTATATATGGTTCTCATCAAACAGTATGATGATATTAGATATTAAGCAACAATATGCAATATAAAATTTCTATAATGTATATAGCTTTAAGGTTTCAATGGATAGTTTTATATATTTATAAAAAGTATTGCAAATACTTTGGAGAGCAATACCCTCTATTCGTTCCAATAAACGTGAGAGAATACCCAAGGGGCAATAAAAAAAAGGACAATCCAGAGAAACTGGCAACATAAGGTACACAAGACGATGAACAACAAAACAAAAACACAACACAATATGTGCTGGACACCACTATATGCAAACAAATACAAATAACGTAAATAAAACATGAGCACTCCTACTGGAGGTCAATACGAAACGAACATCGTTTTTATGCTGAAATCGTAACGTACATCACAACACATTCAACACAAAAAAAATATTGAAAAAAGAGCATCACGGACCCCCACCAAAAAACCGGGGGTGAGCTCAGGTGCTCGCGAAGGATAAACAGTTCCTGCTTCTTATAAGACATCCGCCGTGTTACTCATATATACAGTCAATTCCGGTAAAAGTCTTGGCAGTGATAGTGGAAAGAAAACCTCTTCGTAAAAAGGAAAAGATCCATTGTCACTTGAGATATAGATATTTCTTAGCGGTCAACCAGATTGTGATGACGACCAACCACAGAACTGACCTTGATTTATATGGTTCTGTTCTCTGTCTTTTTGTGATATATATATATATATGTATATTAGTTAATTGGTTACAATGTGAAAGGCTACCTACTTAATTTCTACAAAAACAATACACAAATGTATGTTGTTTTTCCATTATTCTACATTGTCAAAAATTCAATATTTATTGAAATATTGAAATTATGCAAAAGTATACAATAAATTCAAAAGTAAAATATTGACAGTTGTAAAAGAAATGTTTAACTATTTACCATATATTATATAAGTAACAATTATACTTATTTACATCAATATTTGTACATTAGCTAAAAATATAAAGCTTTGTGAATGAGTAGAAAGTTTACCGAAACTTTCCCCAGTTTTGCGACGAATACGCATTAAAGACAATTCATTTATATTGTGTTTTTCCTGTATTATATTTAATATTTTATATTAAATACGAAAATTAAGCAATTGTCCCTTGTTTGTACCTTTTCAATATTTTTGTAAACAGGAAGTGAACTGATTCAGAACTAGTTTGGCAAAGTTCAACAAAGAAAACATGAAGTGGTATCAGAAAAAAACGTTATTATGTCAATGACTATGACAACACCTTCGTAATATCTGTGCTTTTACTACAAGGAAATTTTATAACTTTGTTGGAAAACAACATTTTTGAATCATATGTGAATTTGACACATCTACATATGGATTATAATAGAATATCCATTATTGTGGCAAACGCAATTGGTGGCCTGGGAAGGTTGGAAATCCTTACCATGGCAGGTAACTTTCTTAATCTTACAAAGACGTACGCAAAAGGAGTGTTTAAGCCTCTTGTATCATTACTTACTTTGGATATCAAACAAAATATGCCAAAGTTAACATTATCCAGAACTAGTTATCCATATTTTGGGGATCTTCGTAATCTGAGTAGCTTGTCTGTGGATCTTGTTTCACGGCCAGACTTTGTTACCAGTGGTTTGGAGAGATTAACTAATCTCAGAAAACTAGTTTTTGACAATTGTGGTATAGAGCAATTATAAAATGAAACATTGTTATATATTTCACCAAATATCGAAGAAGTTTATTTTAGAAGGTGCACTGCAATTCGGGTTGTCGATACAAATTTCCTGAACCCCCTTACATCGTTGCAAATATTTAGCTTATATCATTCAAATATGGATTTATCATCGGCTTTGACATTATTGTACCCATTCAGAGGGAAACGGATGAAAACTATAGAGATAACCAGAGTAAATCCTGGCTATGAATTTGTAGGTGGAACTACAAAAGCAGTCATTGTTACTCGTAGCATGATGAGATATTTGCATAGTACTTGTGTTAGTACGTTGATTTTGGCCGAAAACGGAATTGTTGATTTTGAACCAAAATCAATTCTTTTTCACAACTATCCTCATTGTTTTGAGAACATTGTTTTAACTGGCAACCGATTTTCATATATTGATGAATTCAAACTGAAGGAGCTGATGACATTAAGTAGACAATTATTAAATTTAACATTGTTTGATTTTTCATACAATCTTCTTTTATATGAAAATATTAAACATCTAATAAAACTACCACATGAATATTTGCTTGAATCGTTCACAGACAGAGATCTTAAAACGTACGAACAGGGGATAACCTTCAATAACACCACAGGACCGATGCATGAAGTGTTAAGTGAAAATACCGTTTTCTTTTCACTTCCTCCAAAACAAAAGAAACTAAGACTAACTAATTATTTATCTGATCAAAGATCAACCAAGCATATTATTTTCATGAATGCTTCAAACTTGCGTCATTTAGATGTTTCATATTTTGACGAAAATAATTTTCCAAAAATTTCCGTTCATGGTCCATTCAACATAGATAACATCAATTTTTCTGGAATCACGTCATGGAAAAGTCAATTGAACTCTTTAAAAATTCCAAAACAGTTGTTCTCAACAATTTGAATATATCACCACTGGCACAAAGACGCGAACATTTCTTCAGTTTTATCGCTGCAGTTGAAAAACTGGATATATCAGCCAATAATCTGTGACAATTAAGAAAAGATACATTTTCTCGAAATAAGATATTGACTTCACTCATTATAACACATAATTTATTCAGTGAGTTGCCGACGGCTCTAACAGAAATACCGAAATTAACATATATTGATACTCGCATCAATATAATTGACACCATCAATAAAACAATGAGAAACTGGTTTGACAAACGGCAGGCAGAAAGTGGGTCATTTCATCTTCTTCTACATGGCAACGTATTCAGATGTACATGTGAAACTATTGACTTCATTCAATGGATATCAGCAATAAAAGTTACATTCGATGAGAATGAATTCACGTGCACGTTAAGTAATGGATCAGTTATAACTACTACTAGAGTTTTAAATGATTTCCATAGATTGTTCAAATCTTGTAACAGCGAAATTTGGTTGCATGTCGGAATTGGGTTACTTCTTTCTTTTGTGGTGTGTGTCATTCCAATAGCTATTGTCGTAAATTTCAAATGGCAAATAACATACTGGTTATTTAAGAAATTTCGTAAAATTGTGCAGAAGGAAATGAAACAAAAAGTTAAATATAACATGTACGTGTAGTACTGTGACGACACTCTATACTAGGTAAAGAACGTGTTATTACCAAAACTTGAGGTATCTTAGCAGATGGAAACATGCTTAGAAGATCGAGATTAGCCGGGGAAATTTGCGCAGATGCTATTTCCGATTCTATAGCACAAAGCAGGAATATTATATTTGTTTTAACTGATGCTTTTGCCCACAAACAATGGGGTAAATTTGAAATAGAACGAGCAAAATATGAGAAATACACAAGAAACTTGCAACATATCATAGTTATTGCGAAAGATTTGTCAGTTGAAAACGTTCCGGTGCAATTTGCGTCTATTTGGAAGGATATAGTATTTATACATTGGAGCGAAGATGAAAACGGATGGGACAGACTACGAATGGTTGTATTCTCAGAATTAATTTAACAACCTATTCATATAGTTTCTAGAACTCTTATCAATATTCAGATGTATATATTATAAACTTAATAGTATTGCTGGGTAATTTTTTTTTTCATATATACGAATAGTATTTAAGTTATATCCCGTAAATATACTATTTTCGCAAAAGCAGCCAACAGTTACATTCTCAAATATACATACACTTAAAAATAAATATGTGTGTACTCAAGTGCCTCATCTCGAAATAATAAACATTATGCAAACTTGCTGTGTTTTCAATCACAATATACTTAAATATGTGATGGAAACACCACTATAGTATATTTCGATAATGAAACTTACCAATTTTTTACCAATGCATATTTACTTAAATCCCTTTTGGTATTCGAAGCCAGAGTTGTTTTCTGATATTTCCTGCCTCCGAATCCCTTATCAACCATGCATAGTTCTATTCTGGAATTTTTTTTCCAGGTACCCTCGCCTCGAACCGGCGTGAATTACGCCTGCACCTCAATGTCGTGCCAACCGGCGCTGGAGTATTCAAAAGTAGACATATTTTGCTGCATAAATATGTAAATAGAATCATGATCACCTACCAATGACGCCAGATACAACTCATCATTCCCAGCCGCCGCTTCAGATCCATTGAATGTCGCCATTTTGATTTGTTTTGAAAGTATGTCACGTGATCGCTTTTTCCACGAATTACGTGGTATAGTCTATTCCAATTCGTGATCATGATTCTATTTACATATTTATGCAGCAAAATATGTCTACTTTTGAATACTCCAGCGCCGGTTGGCACGACATTGAGGTGCAGGCGTCATTCATGCCGGTTCGAGGCGGGGGCACCTGAAAAAAAATTCCCGAATAGAACTATGCATGGTTGATTCAGGGATTCGGAGGCAGGCAATATCAGAAAACAACTCTGGCTTCGAATCCCAAAAGGGATTAATATTTACTTGTGTGTATGCGGGCTCATGTATTGTTGTGTTTTTGAGTATGTTTGGGTATAGTGTTGTCCTACATATGTCTTTACGTTCTGAGTTCTGTGTTGTGATATCCGCTACGTTTTCCGCATAAAATCGAAGTTCGGTTCGTCTTTACCCCCAGTTGATTGAGGGCTCATATGTCTTATTTGCGTTATTAATGTTTGTTTGCATATAGTGGTGTACAATACACACACATATTTTACATCATTTCCTGTGACTGTATAATGAATTATTCATTATCCTATACAATATATTAAAAATTGCTGAGTTAGATTGCTGTCAAATTATAATATTAAGTATATATGTACCATCTACACACGCTTATACACATGTCTTACGTCTATCCCTAGATTTGCCTTACGAGAAAAGGTAACACTACGATTATTGAAGCTCCTTTTAAGGGAGTGGATGTGGTCGAGTGGTCTAGGGCGCTGGACGTAAGGCTAAGCGAATGATGCTGCAGTGTACCAATGGTGTGAGTTCAAATCCCGTCGAGGGAAGAACAAAAATTTGACTAGCTCTAAAATCTAATTCTAACACTGTTTGGTTTAATTTTCAGACGTATATGTATATATATACATATATATATACTTTCATTTATTTATATGTAGGATTTTAATTCTTTTATGTATGTATTTTCATACGAGTAACATCTGAGTATATATATACGTCTGAAAATTAAACCAAACAGTGTTAGAATTAGATTTTATATTGACTATATGAGTAACATGACAGGTGTTGTATAAGAGACAGGAACTGCTTGTCCTTCGCGGGATTCTTTGTTCACCTCCCTGTTTTTGGTGGGGTCTGTGTTGCTCATCTTTTTAGTCAGTTTTTGTATTGTGTATTTTGTTTTGTTTGTCTTCGTCTTGTGTACCCAATGTTTCCAGTTTCTCTGGATAGTCCATTCCTGATTGTCCCTTCGGTTTATTTATTATGAATACCAAAGAGCATACACTGATAAAATACTTGTGTAGTGGACAGACGTTAAGAATCGCCTGACTTTACTTTTCAGTTCAAACGGCTGTGTTTTCGCTATTTAAGAAATAAAAAATGTCTTTAAATTCCACTCAGTAATTCTATGCTTTACAATATTATCGCATTTTTAAAGGAATTGGTTATGAAGTGCTTGTTGGACCATTGTCTTTTTATCTTTTGGTCGTTGTGCTGTCTGTCTTTCGATTAACAGCTTTGGCATCTTCAAGTTTTTCTTATCAATACAATTTTTCTATCTAGGTTTAATTATGACTATTATTATATTTTGAATGCAAACAGCTTATTCCTTATTTTAAGTTTTTATAGTTTTATAAACATAATAGAATTCCCTTTCACGTCAATTTTGACCACATATTTTAAAGTATTTCACCTGCTTATTATATTGATATTGTAATAAAAACAATCATAATATAATTTTAGTTATTATATTACATGTTATTGATTTGCTTAATGTTTAATGTAATGTCATGGAAAGGGAAATTATGAAAGAGAGGATCGGAAATTTTCAATCAGCCCCCAACGATCACTTCCAGCAAACAGTTGCCCATTAGGAGCTGCTGCAAGTTGTCTTTTACGTCACATCCAGTCAATGAAGAGTGTGTTTAACAAAATCAGCAGACGTCTCTTTCGAAAATGTTGTACACCATAGTGGAGAACCATTGTCATATTTCCATATTTCTTGGTTCTCTACTGATAATTAAAGGAATCTCATTTAGTGAATTAAGTAATTGCTTCATACGTTGAAACTTTCATTCAATAATTCAAATTAATCATGTATGGCAATACTAAAGTGATGGCATTGTCAACTGACACTGTAATCGTTTAGTTCACTTTTCGGGATTTCTTGGAGACTTTCGTCATTCCAATGAGTACAACTGAGGTATTCATCCTTTCTTCCAGACGTGTTTTTAAATTCTTCTAATGCCATATTTATTCACAAGATCATGAAAGACAAGAAGATATTTATAGCACGATCATTGATTTCATGATTTCGTGATTTATTTATTTCTGTTTAGCATCAAGTCACCAGTATTCCTACAATATTCATGACTAGCATAAGTACCGTGTATTTGCGTACACCGGATACGGTATTGTTGCTGGTGTACCGTAAATTGCAGCTCAAACTGGGGTGCCGACCGTGTTCAATTTTCTTTTATTGAAATGCTGTATTTCACATATTGCATAACTAGATAAATGCCGGCTCTTGGTTTAACCTTTGAATGGATGTTTTGATCGTAAGATCATCGATGAGGTGATATTGTTTGCACTACAACGAACCACCAATGAGTTGCTGCAAGATCTTTGATTGTTTGATAAAGTTTATCGGTGACCTGCGACAGATTTGGAGGTTTACTAACGGTGTTCTGGTTTCTTCTGCAAAAAAAAGATCGATCGCCACAACATTATTGAAAACAATCTTGTTGAAAGTGGTAATAAACACCTATAAACCTAGCATAATTATACCCTTGAGTATCCATCGGAGCACAAATAATATAATCATTGGTGAATACGAAAAATTGTTTATTGTTGTCATGGAGTACTCTATACATATAAAGGTTCAATTAATTATTTTTCAACCGCCACGATATAGCTGAAATATTGTTGAAAGTGGAGTTAAGTACCATAAACTAAACCAAAACTTAATTATTTTTCTCTGTGTGGTAAGCAATAGCAGAGGATCTACAAAGAGAAACAGAACAATTTTGTTTCTTCAATATGTGTGGGTGTGTGTTTTTTTTAATTCTTGATCAACAGCACATGGAAGAGATACAGTAAATATACCTATATAAAGTGATATAGTACCTTCCGTGTGCTGCGGATCAAGAATCATTTGTTTTAATAAAAAATACAAACTGTTCTGTCTCCCTTTGTAGATCCCTTGCTCGCTGCAACTGTTAACAACAGTGATCGATATAATGAAAAAAGGGAGATAACTCAGATACTGAAATGTACATCCATGTGTTGTATTTTGATCTCTGTATCGAGTCTAGACTATAAACGATCCCAGTAATGGAATTTGATTATAATAACAATAAATAAAAAAAAAAACAATAAATAATACAACATTCCTGCATCAAGCAACTTATATATTATAATCATATACTATGAAATACATTTCATGACATGCGATGCTAAGTTGACATTTTCGATAAATCATTGCTGATTTCTTTAACTGTTACAAACAATAATCTCTCTCTCTCTCTCTCTCTCTCTCTCTCTCTCTCTCTCTTAAAATTAAACTGATTTGCTTACTACGAGCAATCAGGTTTTGCTCAAAATGGTCACAAGTCATATTTATCATAACACTTAATATTCATGACATATGGTCACTCTCATGTACCTGTAATATGGTTTCTTCGTATCTCCCATGCCACGACATATCAGTAAGCTGAGCGAGAGATCTGATTTATATCAGATTGTTACTTTTGCATAATATATGAAAGCGGGAGGTTTGGCGCTTTAAAATCTGATTCAACCCACCATTTCTTTAGAAATGCCTGTACCAAGTCAGGGTTATTACGGTTTTCACAGTTTTCCGGTTGTTGACTGATTTTGTCTGTCTATATACTTATGAGTTTTGACTTTCCCTTTGTAAGATTGTTCGGAGTTCGGTAATTTTGTTATTACCCTTATATGTCTATTGTTCTTAATTCATCCCTTATGTCCCAATGTCTCAATTACGAGAAACAAGTATAGAATCGAGTTTACT
Source organism: Bathymodiolus brooksi (assembly GCA_963680875.1). Classification (NCBI taxonomy): domain Eukaryota; kingdom Metazoa; phylum Mollusca; class Bivalvia; order Mytilida; family Modiolidae; genus Bathymodiolus; species Bathymodiolus brooksi. The sequence goes on from OY804575.1 coordinate 83,215,250, forward strand.
CTGCACGGGCTTTTACGGTTTGAGTATAAATTGGCAGGTGTTGCTTCTCCGATATGCACGCATTACCAAGGAATAAGAACAAACCTGGATGGCTCGAAGTCACGGTAATATGTCTGAATAAATTGATATGTGATATGATAATTATAATAAATCTATATGAGGACTGCTGATTCAGTGAGATAGCACTACAAATATCCAGCTTAGCTTTAGAACAAAGTAGACATCATGACATCTTCATCATATCATCAAAAAGTAACCTCCCTGATATAGCTAGCACACATTAGTAACCTGTTCTCACCATGATATAGTTAGCACAAATCAGTAATCTGTTCTCACCATGATATAGTTAGCACAAATCAGTAATCTGTTCTCACCATGATATAGCTATCACAAATCAGTAATCTGTTCTCACCATGATATAGCTATCACAAAATCAGTAATCTGTTCTCACCACGATAGAGCTAGCACAAATCATTACCCTGTTCTCACCCTGATATAGCTAACACAAATCATTCACTTGTTCTCACCATGATAATGCTAGCACAAATCAGTAACCTGTTCTCACCCTGATATAGCTAGCACAAATCATTCACTTGTTCTCACCATGATGTAGCTAGCACAAATCAGTAACCTGTTCGCACCATGATATAGCTAGCACAAATCATTCACTTGTTCTCACCATGATATAGCTAGCACAAATCATTCACTTGTTCTCACCATGATATAGCTAGCACAAATCAGTAGCCTGTTCTCACCCTGATATAGCTAGCACAAATTAATAACCTGTTCTCACTATGATATATCTAGCACAAATCAGTATCTTCACTTGTTCTCACCATGATATAGCTAGCACAAATCAGTAACCTGTTCTCACCATGATATAGCTAGCACAAATCAGTAACCTGTTCTCACCATGATATAGCTAGCACAAATCAGTAGCCTGTTCTCACCCTGATATAGCTAGCACAAATCAATAACCTGTTCTCACCATGATATAGCTAGCACAAATCAGTAACCTGTTCTCACCCTGATATAGCTAGCACAAATCAGTAGCCTGTTCTCACCCTGATATAGCTAGCACAAATCAATAACCTGTTCTCACCATGATATAGCTAGCACAAATCAGTAGCCTGTTCTCACCATGATATAGCTAGCACAAATCAATAACCTGTTCTCACCCTGATATAGCTAGCACAAATCAGTAACCTGTTCTCACCATGATATAGCTAGCACAAATCAATAACCTGTTCTCGCCATGATATAGCTAGCACAAATCAATAACCTGTTCTCACCATGATATAGCTAGCACAAATCATTCATTTGTTCTCACCCTGATATAGCTAGCACAATTCAGTAACTTGACGTTAAACAGTCACTAACCCACTTACTCATTGATAATAGAGTATAGACCAGAAACCAATTATCTATTAAAAACGTTATTATTCTTACTTTCAAGTATTTGGAGGCAACATTTATGTGAGTAACTTTGTTTTCTGTAACAAGAGGCAACATTTCTTAGAGTAACAATGTTTTCCGCAACAAGAGGCAATATTTCGGGGGGTAGCTGTTTTCTGTAACAGGAGGCAACATTTCTGATAGTAACTTTGTTGTTTCTGTAAGAAGAATACTTTTCTTTGTTTTTTTCTTCTTTCGTATACCTTGCTTTGTCTTTTTAATTAAACCCTGTCGGATGTTAAACAAATGAAAATTAAAACAAAAAATACCTGTAATATGATATTCCTTTTCACATGTAATGAAAAAAAAGGACCAATCTCCGAAATGTCGAAGCAAGCAAGTACACGAACGAATGATATTAGCTCTACTGAACTATGACCTCTATTTTATGTTGAAGTGTCTCTATATTTGAATATGCAATATTAAACTCATGAGAACGCATGCACCTATCGCATGAAATATATTCATCGACACAAAAATGCTAGACCCGTATGTTGTGGTTCTGTGGGAAATTTTGGATCCAGAAATCCTACCATGTGATTAACTATTGATTAATTGTCAAAATTTGACTCATGTTCAACTTTACCCTTAAATAAAATATTGTCACAAAACCTTTAAAATAGATAACATTTTGTCCTGTAGTTATCAGACATCAGTATGATTCCACCATTATCTTAAAAATAAAGACAATCTAACTGGTTGATATATTGCTATTTAATCCTAACAAAAATCGATCTATTGTTTTAACAACTTGTGTAAATGGTACAATAAATGATATCCCATGGAGATATAAATTCCTTACCAAGCATACACCGCAAACATTGAATTTTGAGATCTCCGCTGAAGTGTTGCAGCACCAATCATCGGCTGCTCCATCGTTCCTGCTGCTTCCTGTGTCGTCTGCTGATTAATTTGTTTGTCTGTTTGGAACCTTGATGGAATACTTAGAAAACTATGATTTGATACATTAGTATATTTGATTAAATTTGACCGAGACACAACGAAGCTGTTCCTGTCCCTAGATTGAATTTGACACCGGACAAACATTTCTTTATTCTTGTATTGACTGTCTTGTGATTTTTGAATGGAACTAAATTTAAATGGGTTGTGAATCGTCCTTTCGTTGTTTTTTGGCCGGTAAACCTTGTCCGCTGTATTTATTTCATAATTCCTCACTGGTGTAATAAGTTGTGGATCAATGATAACTAAAGGTGTAGGTTCTTCATCTGTATTGTTCATTTTATTATTATCGCCATTGTTCTTGTTCTTGTCGTGACGATAATAGAATGCTCTGTGACTACTTTTCCGAATCCCATTAGATTGAACTCCTTCTTGCAATAGGTCACTTTTTCTATCCTGACTCTCCATCGTTGGCATTCGATGTGCAAATCGTACTTTCTGTTGTTTAGAATTACTGTTCATTCTTGGTGAAGTTTGTGTTGAAATTTCATGAGACGCGTTCACATTTGATGCAGCTGCTGGCATGTCTTTGGTTTCATCTTCTTTGACACTTGGGAATGAATTGTCTGTCACAATTTTGCACATGGTCCCTGCTCGCAGGTGCTTGTTAACTTCCTTTCTCCAGTTTTCTATGAATCGTCGTTTGAAAGGACTCCAGCATGTATCCATTTCTGAAGCAGTCAGTAACAAGTAAAACACATTAAATTAGCATAAATACGCTAAACTCCGACAATTGTAAAAGCAAGTCCAAATGTGGTAGTCTCATTGTATTACTTGTCAATCCATGTTCAATAAATCACATTCAATGTCATAATATTTGGTTTTGTTAAGTTTTCACAAAGCTTGTAAATCACATAATCTACCGGTGGTATGTTATATATATAAAATGAAATAGCCGCCGGCGCTAGTAATTTCAACACTATTTCTATTGGGTTTCTTTTGAAGAATATTGCGCAAAATTATCAAATTATAAACACGATAGATACCGGAAGCCTGATACCTTTTTTGTTTATATTGATCAAATTAGTGCCAACGCTAATCAATCTACCCTACAATATGTCAATTAAATTATGTTAACAACCATCCAGTCCGTGTATTGTGTAAGAAATAATCTGATAAAACTTAGTAAAAATTACCATACTTAATTTATTCGTTAAAGGAACAATTGTTACTACTATGAAATAAATAACGTATTATTCTATAGTGGAAATGTAAAGCTAAAACTTAATGTCCGTGAAAAAATACTCTGGATAATCCATGCCTTATGGATTAAAAGGTATGATCTTAATCCTAATTCAAAATTTTAAGTGTATGAAAAATATATATTTTACTATTTCAAAAGACTAATTTACATAATTAGTAACATTGTGTAGTATTTAAACGTCGTTTTTAATATAATCAATTCTAATACATTTTAAATGTCTGTTGCCACCCATTAAATGCTTGTTCTCACGTGTCCCTTTTTTAGCTCATAAACAGCAAACGGATTCCTTATCATTAAGAATGTTGACGCTAAGTTATACAGGGTAATCGGTACAGGGACGAGTCTTGATATTTTATAGTTTTTTTCCCACGTAATTCATTGTAGGTGCTGCAAATTTCTTTGGTAAAAGTCACTAAATTGTATTTTCAATAAAAATAAATGTCACACGTCCTTTTAGCAATTCTCCTCACAATTATAAGCCCATACCCGTCTGTAACAATCGTCATATGAAATTACACAACCCCTTTATTCGGGGGATGGTAACAAGCATCGCAAGAAATAGGGATTTGGGTCATTTCGCGTTTAAGAACCTTCCACAATACTACGAAAACATACATGTAGGAAGTAAGAATGTGTAGACTATATTATTCAAGATAATTTAAAAATGTAACATTTGTGCAGTGGTTGCTCCGACCCTGACATAGTTTATTATATACATGTATATATTTATGTTTGATTTACAGTTCCTAAGTAATGTAGTTTATTAAAAACTAATGTCAAAAATGCAATCTTCCACGGACATAGGTAACAGTAGCCGTTCCCTTTGGTTTACTACCTCCCAACGACTTTCTGGGACGTTGTACAACACTCTATCCTTAGAGTCTAGTCCTGTACTTGGAAAACAAAGAAGAAAGACTTTTAAGTTATTTTGGTCGAATTTCCAATATTCCAGAAACGTACCTTGCGCATTAGTGAGTGAGTGATTATTGGTTAACGCCACGTTTGGGTTGATATTTTATGAGACCTGATCACATTTGATGTAGCTGCTGAAATGTCTTTGGTTATCTTGTTGACACTTGGGAATGAATTGTCCGTCACAATTTTGAACATGGTCGCTGCTAGCAGGTGCTTTGTTAACTTCCTTTCTCCAGTTTTCTATGTATTGGCGATTTTATTGAAAATAAAAGAATTTAGGACATTTATAGAGTATGTTACAATAATTGGTGCAAATGGAACTATGCCATGTTATATCGACCCAGTGCATATGTAGTATTGTAAAAAAAAGAAGAGTCTAATTACGTCTTTCATCTTTAAAGTACTACTTAATTAAAATTTGTGATATTCGGACCAAAGAAGACGTTTAAAAAGTTAATAAATAAATAAGTGACAAAGGAATAATTGACTCTTGATTGAAGATAAATTATGCTTGGATAACTTTTATATGATATCATTTTCTCATTATTTAGGCAATACAATATGTATAAATTTAAAATTAAATTAAATTAATTAAATTATGCTAATTCCATTAAAGTTATGTTAATATTTCAAGCTGTTTACCGCCACGATATATATTTAACTGAAATATTGTTGGTTGAAAGTGGCGTTAAACAATAAACTTAATTTCAAGCTGTTAATTTTAACTTAGACAACTTATGCTAATTCCCTTAAAGTTCTATTAATTTTTCAAACTATTTTATTTGATAGAGCCATAAATATAAAGTAATAGATATCGGGTTTAAGACATGCTATAACGGATTAGCAAAAACTCTGGGTTTTTTATTTTATTAAGGAGGGAGCTACAAATTCATAAGCAGCATGACATATATATTTTTTTACGATAAGCTGTTTTATTGATATAGTCTACATATATAGTACCTGTGACTGTATGGTTTTTAATTGATGTAGTGCCCAGTGGGTGTGATTTGATCTTCTAGGCCATATAAGTTTATTGGCGTAGAAAAAATATTCTGATTCCTAATGTTGCTGAAAAAAATATTCTGATTTTGGTGGAGGAAAAAAAATATAATCTGATTCAGAGTTTTTGTCATATAACCTAATGTGGAATTCTGGTAAAAGAAAATTTCTGAACGAAACAAAAACCATACCCCCCCCCCCCCCCCCCCCCTTTCAAGTTAAGTGGTCGGTCCCTTAATAATGAAAGTCAAATATTTCCAATAAACCACAGTCCGTAATGGATAATTTGCATATCCTGTGTTTGTTTACATTCCACTGCGCATCTTGACCTAGATATTTACAACTCCATTAGGCAACGGAAATGGCATTGTTTTCGTTTTGAAATTAAGTAATTCCTTAGACAATTTTCATATTTTTAGCGGGAATTTGTGGGTAATAAATATGATTTAATATAAATGACATGGATAAAATTGTACGTGAAAACAGAGATATTATCTGCTGAAAACAAGTGACAGCAAATACAATTTAATGAAAAAAATGGGGAAATACCGTATTTAGGATTATATAATGCGCATTGGTGCATAATGCGCACCCCCCTCTTGGCCTTGAAAATCTCCAGAAAAAAACTAGTTCGTGTCTATAATGCGCATGGACTTTTAAAAAAATCGCCGTCGGAAATGTAAGAATTAAATATCAATCGTATATATTTTTCAGTCCTTTGAGCATGTTTCATTTGCTGGGAGAATTTAAGAACCATTTATCTCTTTTCATCTTCAATAAAGTTGCAAAATATTAAATGTGTTGGGTTTTATTGGCGGACATGTGATTTCCCCGTCTGGGAAAGAGTGAAGCACATTGTTCCTGTTTATAATGCGCACCCCTCCTACAAATTAAAGAATCTGGGCAAAATCCTGCGGATTATATAACCCTAAATACGGTATAGAAAAAGCAAATTAAAAAAATATTGTAAAATACCATCTCCTAGGCCTATTTGTGTTGCACATGACTATTTTATGGTTGACCGATTTCAGGTAACGTGACTCAAGTTGGGCGCCATTACAAAACATATGCAAACAAAAAAGGTCAGCGAGCCGACATTTCTTCATCAAATCAAGCGATGTTTTGGTATTTTATTTGGCTTAAGTGCCCAAGTAAGCATGGCATTTATCTTTGATATAAATACCAATTTGAATGAGAATTATAAGGAAATGTCTTAACTGACCGATTTACGGTCACAGGTGGATACTTTATTTGAAACAGTAAAACTGAAAAAAAACTCGCTTCTCTTCATGTTTTCAAAGCTCGATTGAAGAAATTTTATAGTCGTGTACAGTAATTCGACACAATTACCCCGAGACACCTCGTTATTATACTCCTACGGGCTCTCTCACACGCATTATAGTGTGCGGTTACTACAGATCGTACTTGGGCGGACATCTTATCCTTCTGAAGACTGGTTCGAAGGAAATGACGTAGGTAATATGGAGTTGTGTTATCATGGCAGATGGAAAAAACGATGTAGTTTTAAGTTTTAACGATAGTTTAGTGAGACAGTCGGACGTTCAGTTACTTGACGGTCCGCACTGGTTGAATGATATTGTTATCGGATTTTGCTTTGAGTATGTTAATTATTACCTATTGTATAAATGTTTCTGGAAATGTTGAAGAAACATTTTGCCTTTGGAATAGATTATAGATATGACCCCGGGTGTGACTTTTTACCCAAATACACCCAAATACAGCTTCAAATTATATTATTTCTATTATTTTGAGATGTTTTATGAATAATTAATTATTTATTAGCTCCTCTATCGTTATTTTTTCATGAATTTCAACAAAATAGTCAGTTTTTACGGACAATATCACAAGAGTTATCTCCCATTTAAGAAGGATACAGAGACGTGCAAAAAGTATTCGGTCACTGTAATTTTTTACTATATATTATATTTCATATAAAACCACATTTTTTAAAAACATTATTTCCAAGTCCACTCTTGTTCGATTTTGATGATTTTTTTTACCAACAAAGGCAGAATTAAATGTAGTTTTACACTAATTTTAGCATAATTTGATAATCTATTATGTCGTGACATCTCATGATCTGCTCGGTCATGCAATAAAGTCGGTCACTTGTTTTGATTTACAATTCTGGCACAGCACGAGACCAATGACGTCATTCTGTATATTCATAGTGTACAGTGTTCTCGCTAGCCCTGCCCTTTTTCTCTATTTGTAGCAGCGCCCTGCCCTTTGTAACTAACGTGAATGTCTTTTTCGTAAACACAAGTGCCCTTTTTATCTGTGTTTTCATTTCTTTTGTCGCTCATATGATGATATGTCGCCAATTTGGATCATTGTAGCGCCCCTATCTAATTTGAATATGTCAAAGCTAAATTTAGCACATTAACTAATATAGCGTATATCGATCGATTTTCTGATTAGATTTCACGGTAATTATAAAAATTTGAACTTTGAAATTCATATCATTCACAATGCCTTCCCGGGAAAGACGTTTGAAAGAAAATGCAAAGGAAAACAAAATTTGACATCGTATTTTTCAACTTCGTAAGTTGATTTAAAAATGAGTTATTTCTCTTTGTTATACTTGAAACAAACCAAAAATTAGCGAAATCTAAATATGCCATTTACAATATTTTATTATCAAACACAATAAAACCACTTAAGTTTAATCTGAAATAAAAACCTGTGTACTTAAACTGAAACAAAGACAATATTTAGCAACAACCAGTTCTATACATTACCTGTAGTAATAACACACATGCGTAAATAGACATCCATTACAATACTGAAATTTTGAAATACTTTATAATACTGGTATATAATTTTCATACCAGTATTGTGGTTGCCAAAGTTAATTTATCTGTAATTTGCATAAGATCAATTATATCAGATTTTGTTCTACTTTGGATTGTTGTTTCGGTTTTTTCTAGACAACCAATAATCTTAATTTTTTGTTGAAACCTAAATGAACCACAGATTAACACATTAAAGAGAAAATTAATTGATTCTGACACTCCTGACATATTGCCCTTTTATTCACAGGTCGCATGCATAAAATTGCCCATTTTCAGTTTTGCACCCTGCCCTTCTTAAATCCTTGCTAGAACACTGGTACATAAACACAGAGGGAATTCTTTTCAACGTCAAAATTACAAGATGAGATTAAAACAGAGAAGTTTGAATTGAATAAATTCCATGCAAGTAAAAAAGATCCTTTTTACTAATGTCTTTTTTCCCTGATCATTATGCTTGTTAAATATATTTCCATCGATGATATTCCCCAAGCATTTTTATCTTTCCGGTTTGTTGACATAATCGTCATCACAGTTCATGACCGTTTCTGGAATGTAGGCCAAGCAAATTGTATTTTAAAATACTTTGTAAATATGATGATTGATCATTCAGATTCCACCATTTTCTAGAAAATGGCTGATTTTACCGGGAAAATACATACAAGTGCTCTCCATTAGTCACAAAATGGCAGATTATTTTGCATTTCCACTGCTGCTTTAATAACAAATATACCCCTTACTTCTTGGTGTAATGAAATGATATTCACAGAGAAGGTAGAAAAAGAATTAATTTACAGCAATAATCAAAATTTATAGCATAAATTGAACAGAGAATTAAATTAAACCAGACAGAAAAATGAGATTATCTGGGTAAAAATAAATTGAAATCAGTCATTAATTGTTTTACAAAAATATGACAGAATGTAGTCAGTCTAATAGATTGTATTGACAAAAGCAAAAACAAAAACACCAAATTCACTGGATTAAATACTTTTTTATATGGGTAAGCAAGTTTAATATTTGCATCAAATAATTAATTTTTAATACTTCAATTTCAAACTATTTAAAAAAAACATCCTTTGAAATTTTTCAGACACGGCAATTACACTTCTCAGTGTAATTGCTGTGTCTGAAAAATTTCAAAGGATGTTTTTTTTTAAAATACTGTACTTATTTAATCTGGTTTACTTTTTAAGTTTGGTTGACCTATGACAAAATCATGTGCTTTATTGACCTTTGACTGGCTTTATGTGACATAATAGGACGCCATTTGGAAAAAGGGTAGTAAACAAATATGGGTCAGTGTCTCAGTGTGTTATTATTTATATCGATCTTTTTCCTTGGAACTTTACACATGTGAGCAAGAATAGATGAGGAACATAATTAAAAAGAAAAAAATGTTTACTTTTCAAACATGAAAAAAATAATCAAACATTACCCAATGACTTATTGTCATACGAGGATATAAATTTTATGAGTTCATGAGTTAAACATAAAACAAAATTTTGAACGTCAAAAATACAATACAGTGATAGTACATTTGAAGACAAATAATTTAATTTTGGTTTTTTAATCATGAATATTTAAAATCTGTGCTTCAAAGAAATATTTTAAAATAATCACAGAAAACTACGTACGTTCTCGCTTCTGTTGGTAAAAATATCATCAAAATCTAACAAGAATTGACTTTGGAATAATATTTTGAAAAGTTGTGGTTTTATATGAAATATATAGTAAAAAATTACAGTGACCGAATCCTTTTTGCACGTCTCTAGCTATAACGGGGAAAATTTGAAATTAATTTTTCATAAAATTATTTTCATCCTCCGATTTATTGCAAACACCAAAATTTTTATGTATTTCGTAAGTGCCCATCAGTATATATATACAATATACGTACATTGTCGGTAAATATAAAATTTATTTGTACGAGCTTTAGAAACAGGCAGAATAGCGAGCCTCTGGCGAGCTTTTCAGGCCTGTTTCGCAGCGAGTACAAATGAATTTTATATTTAACAACAATGTACGTATATTGTGTTTATCCTGCAATGTCAAAAAAGTCGGAAAACTGGTCAGATTTAAACAAAAAGGACAGAAACAAGCGTCATTCCTCGCCTTTCATAAATGTTGTCAAGGGTGTCTTCTTCGTGGTCCGCGTTACATTAGTACCAGTTTTATACTTGTCTGCACCCTCTGCTGTACATAGCTACAGGGTACCAGGAAAGTTTATTCGTAGGCTAAAAAGTTTATTCGTATAGTACGAAAAGTTTATTCGTCTAGTACGAATAAAGCAAAAATTTATTCGTATAGCATATTTGTACAGCAAATGTACTGATTGCAGGATAATTTTTTTTATCTGCTTAAATATTACAGGTTTGGCGAAAAATACCAAGATTAAGAATTTCCCCATTATAGCTACAGTAGAGTTCGTTTATAACGAACAGGCTTGTAACGAAATCAGGCTTATAACGAAGTAAAAATAAATCCCCGGTCCCATCGCTATTTAAACAATGTATTTGTAAAGGTCTATTACAAATTATTTATAACGAAATCAGGCTTATAGCGAAGAGAATTTTAAACCCAAACAATGTTTTTATTACTCAAAATTGACATGATATAGCAAAGAAAATTGCTGAACAAACAAATCGTTTACCTGTCTTCCGTTACGCACGGACGATCACATATTAGAATGGTCAAGTGCACTTGACACTTCCGTTATCGATAATTGAAAAATCAATAATCCCACCTTTGATGTTGTAAATGATGTCAATCAAGACTTTTCTTTAAAATATTCAAACAATAAAATGGGTATTACTGATGTGATTAACAAGTTGTCAATTAATAACACACGCAGTAATTTATTGCATTAAAAATTAATAAAACGTAATCTAAATTTTAATGAATGGATGCACAAGCTAAAGAAATTAAAAACAAAGTCATGTGTGAGATTAATTCATTCGCTATTGTTTATTTTTTCTTTGATGATAGACGGGTGATAGACTCTTTAATTAAACAGTAAACTGCGTGGTCTAAAGGGTCATCTAAATACAAAAACAAAAGAAATGTACTCGTTCTGAAATTTCGATTAACCTGAGTTTTTATGTGTATATAATACTAAAAAGAAACAATTATTCTTCAAATTCAAATAAAGAAAAAGGAAAATGGCTACAATCTTAAAATTGGCCATTAAAAATATATTTCCGAATTGTCAGCATTATACCGATATCGATTGAATTTTTTTTTCTAAGGAACGTTTGAAGATACCAAAGAGGTATTCAGAAGCCGTAGTCTTTGAGAACTGTCTAAAGGATTAAATATTTTTTTACGATAAAGGCCCACTTTACTGTGCATCAGTTATCATAGCGTAATGAAACTGCCCGGGTCGGAACCATATTTTTTCTTTCTAAAATTACCGGACCTCGGTGGCTCAATAGCTAGAACAGATTTTGACTGTCCCTTTGAGTTCGAGCCAGCGAAGTTGTACTGTATGATTTTCAAAAGGGGGGGTAATTCTGCATTGTTTCTATTATAACGAACGATGCCTATAACGAAATAAGATCGAACTCTACTGTATACTGATTTACCTTTTCTAAAGAGAGACAACCCTTACAAAAATGAATCCCGGTTCTTGAAAAGAGGGAATAATAGTAATATAAAGCTCAGTATTCTGTACCTTTGCCTTAATAATTGTCAAAATATGCATTGAGACAAAACTGTTTATTTTAGGAAGATGTACATCCTCCTCTTTTTTGGTTACCAGACAAACCAGTTTTTGTTTCGTTACCCAAGTTTCTCCCTGCAATCAAGAATGGGAAATAAATAACTCAACTTTGTTTATGTACAGATAAAAAAAAATAATACCCATAATGTATTAAAGTGTTTCCAGTTAAATATAAATGAAGCTTTACAGAAAATGACAGACCCATACTTGTTTTTTATTTGTTGTAAGTGGCCAGGTTTTATTTTTATTTCGTTTTTTTTTAAACAAAATAAGATAAATAGATAAAATAACTAAAAGAGTGTTGGAAGAAACATATTTGTTGTATGTAAGTAACACATACCATATGAATTTTGAGTGTGTTTGGGTACATTTGTATTTGTTGGAAGTGGCCATGTTGGTGTATCGATGTTTATAATAGTTATGAAATTGATCATTTTGATTACTCTTGTGACAAATTTATGAAATTTGAATTTTTTTATGAAAAATAATTAATATAGAATGTTTAACTAATACCGGTACAATAAATACGATTTTATGATGTATTTGGGTAAAAAGTCACACCGTATGACCCCTATTAATTTTCCGTGAATTCTGAGTTTATTCTTGATTTCGGAGTGACATCACATTCTGTTATTGAATAATCAATGATTAGGGTGTTATGCCAAGCAAAATCATTCGGATTCTACATTGACTTCAGTTTATATTAATTTATTTGATCATTTTAGACCTGAAAAGTGTAAAAAAAAAAAAAAAAAAAAGATGGGGTGGTATTCTAATTCGATTTTCTCAATACCTCTAAATGTTACAAATTGGCAGTAAAAACATTTACACTTTCGAGATAAATTGCCATAAATAAATCGTCAAACAACGGTAGTAAATGAATTTACTTATTTTACACATACACACTATTTTCACTAATCTCGTTGAGATTAGACTTCAGAAGACATTTTTTGCTCTGTATCTCCAGCCTGTTCTCGTCACAAGCATGATCAAAGGTACTTAAAACAGTAAGAGATTATCATTTTTTTGTTGCAGATTTGAACTAGAACATGTGTCAAATTTAAATTTCCAGAATACCTTCTAATAAGGCTTGTGACGAAATTAAGCTGGAAATACAGAGTAGAAAATGTCTTCGGAAGTCTAATCTCAACAAGATTAACTATACACCACAATTTATTGATATCATACTCTTGTTTAAACCCTGAAATATGAAATATAATCATGAGAAATGTGCAGGTGTTACTTTTTATACATTATATGATCCGTAGACCGTACCCATCTACCAATGCCAGCAAAGGCAACAGAGGTTAACTATTGTAGTTAAAGTTACCCTTGGTCCTTGTTGACACTAAATCAGATATCTAGTTTGATTTTCTTCAATCTATATAATAACAGGTTTATATTTTAGAAAAATAAATATCTAATTTTCCTTTAAAATCAAGGTAAAATCCTGATGATCACTGCTGGATTCACCGTCTCCAGTTATTAAATTCCTAGACCACATGTTCGGAAAAGATCATTATGGACCCATTATTAAATGTCGATCATTATACAATTGATGACTTTCGATGAGGTGAATACAAGGATTGTTGATCAACCCATGGAACATGATATTCACCGAGGCATCACGTCGGCCAATCAGAAAAGACATTATCTGAAGTCATATATTAACATTGCATATTCTTAAAATGTTATGAAAGTTAGAAACACAGGCAGTTGTTACATGTATGCAATCACCAATGGTCCAGCTTCTACTTTTTAGATAAGACATTGTCATCAGGTCATATCTGGGAGTTGTATTACTCCCAGTGGCATACTACTTAACAGAGAAGAGTCAACAACAAAAATGAGACAACAAAGGCAATTTTTGTGCAATATAAGGTTTATATTGAATTAAATATATTTTTAAAGGGTTTATATGTACAAATATGACTATATTTCGATGTTTCTAGGACTGAGTTTAATTTCCGGTTTTGCATGATAGAAACAAGTAACTTGTTGAAGGTTGATTATGGTGTGGCATATGAAATATGATAACAAAAACAAAAGAAATGTTGAATGCATATATTTTTTGCGTGTTATTTGCTGGGTACTGACTTCATTCGTTATCTTAAGCAAAGTACAACAAACTAAAACATTGAATACAACTCGTGTACATATATAAAAAATCTGGATTCACTCTGGACTTTTACATGATTCTTTATTTCATCACAACTTAATTTGTCTTGTTATTAACCTTTGTTTTATGATTTTCAGATATTTTGAAAGAGAAAAATTTAACCATTCAGCTGATAAACTTGCATTGATATCCCCTGATGTCGCTCAGTTTATAAAGTTAGCCTCAGGTACGTTAGATGATATCTCCCGACATATATGTAGCTTAGTTGATTAATTTAAAGAAGATCTTCTCTGAAACTACAAGTCCAAATGATTTGTAATATAGTACTAATGATTTTTGTGAGGTCCCTCTGCACATGGGAAGGCCTAAACACGTCTATTTTATGTTTATATTTTTCTACAAAACATGTTTTTGTGACACACATTTTGATTAGAGCAGCTATTACTACAGTAGACTCCACTTAATTGCAAACCGGTTAATTGCAAAATTCGTATTATTGCAAAAAAAGCTTAAACACCGATCCATTTACCATTCATTTAACGTTAAAACACGCGGTTAATTGCAAAGCGGTTAATGGCAAAATTCGCTTTATTGCAAAGACAATTTTTGCCAAAAATGTATAAAAGTGTCGGTTATTTGCAAAACTACTCTAGAACTGATAAAAAAAAGAAGGAGAAAAAAAATCCAATACACCTTTGAACTAATTGATTGATTTTGTTCATGCAGATCGATGTTGAAACGGCGTGTGGTGATAACCCGATCAGACATTTGGAGACGCTTTGAGCTATTGAATATTTTAATAAAAATCCATTTACATGTTTATTTGTGTTTAATCCTTTTCCTGAACTTCAATAAAGCTCTAATAAAGAACGTTTTGTGTTATCAGTAACCTCAATCAGTGTTGATCGTCCGCCATTTTGATTCAATAATTAAGTGTGTGACCTTACAGGTAAAAGCCCTGGTGTCTATTTTTAGATTTGTAACAATCAGCCACGCAGCAATTCAAAACACATAATTAGTGATCAAAGAAATTAATATGAATGCTGATCAGTGATTAAAAACTTCAAGAGAAGTTAAAATATGTTTACTTAGTTTGTTAATTAATTAATGTAAATTAGAACATCAAACAAAAAATCAAAGCGGATTAATTATTTTTTTATTTATTTAATAATGAAAAGTATTCAGATTTTGGGCTTGTGTTTTTTTTATTTTGCTATTTCCTCATTCAGTAAGCAAAATGTCATCCTATGGTTATAAATATCCACCATCACGTGATATAAACAACTACACAAATCCTCGATACACAAAGCTCCCATTACACAGAAACGGAATGAAGTCAACAACAGAGATATCTATCGATAATAACCTACCAAGATGAAAAGTAAAACCCTACAGTTATAAATAACAATATGGATACTGCAGTAACTATCATTAATTTAGTAACAACTCATTTACAGTACACAAAACGTAACATCTATCGCGTGATCATGTGACACTCGATGTACACAAAAAGCTCCCCCAATCCACAGAAATGATGGAAATATTATTTACACCAGTAATAAACAACAAAGACTTTCATTAAATATTCTAATTTATTATTTACATTCATGCATTTACTTTATCAACATATCAGCAATATCAGCTCCAGGTAAACAAAATGTCAATGTCACGGCACCTGTAGTCTATACTTCCGGTCTGAATAGCATTTCGTTTTATCGCAAAGTCCGCTTAATTGCAAAATTTTCTCTGACAAATAGGCTTTGCAAATAAGCGGAATCTACTGTATCTGCATCAAGTTAAAACTGTCAGCATGTCGCCATGAAAATCTGGCTAGCATGGCCAAGGGTGAAAAGGAAGTGAGGTGGATCGTAACCCTTGAATTTCGAAATACAATGTCTTTCCCATTTAATCTTGATCTGGCAAAAACATTACTACCATTGACAATTCCTGTTTCTGATTGGCTGATGTATTTAAAATCTTCTCCTCATAAACCGCAAGTCTGAATGATTTTTAGCTTAGTAAAAATGATGTTCTGGTATGTGACGTCCTCGCCCATGTCTACAAAGATTCCTTATTTCATCTTGATCTGGCAAAAACATGACTGCCATTGTCAATATTAGAGTTTTTGATTGAAACTTCTTTCCCAAAACTATAGGTCCAAATGATTTGTTACATAGTTGAATAGTTTGATGTATGTGAAGTCTTCAAAGATTCCTCATTTATTCTTGTTCTGTTGAAAAACATTGTAGTGGTGGCCGATTCTTGCTTCAGAAATTACAAAACTTGCTGAACATAAACAGTGCATAAAACCAGAATAAATAATTCGAATATCATGGCTTTTTATTTATATTACAGCTGAGGACCTTACATCAAGTCTTGAATCATTAAATCTTCCTACAAAACAATTTGTTTTTTTACCTGTCAATGATAATGAAAATTCTGAGATAGCAGGTGGAAGCCATTGGTAAGTTATTAGTACATTTTTAAGCCCATACTGTTGAGTCACTTGAGGAATAATCATTACCGTTGTTTTGTCGTTGCATCTGTAAATACTGCTGTTGAATATCACTTTATACGATAGCAAACATTTTGCAGTGGATTTGGGTCTATCGTTGTAATCTGTCTGTAGACACAATGATTTCTGTGCAATGACATTTGTTTTAGTTGAACGATCCTTCTGAATTTTTAAAACAATGATCCTTGGCGCAGAATAAAGCCATTAAAGGTTGAGATTGATTTGGGATTGCAACCCTGCCCGTTTCCAAACAAGAGTCCTCAAGGTGCCAAAAAAGGAATGTTTTCAGATTTTTAGCTCACCAGAGCCTAGACGTGAACAATCTTTTCCCATCACTTGTGGTCCTGCGTCTGTTAACTTTTCACATTTTGATCATCTTCTGAAGAATTGATCCACCAGTATCGGAATTTGATGAAACGTGGCTCCCTACAATAATTGTTTCTTAATCCAACTTAAAATGACAACTTATTCATCAACTTGAAAACTGCATCGGTGGTGTACTGGTTAGCGTGCTCGCCTCGAGTGTGGTAGATCGTGGGTTCGAGCCTGAGCGGATCAAACCAAAGACTATAAAATTGGTATTTGTTGCATCTCCACTAAGCATGCAGCATTAAGGAGAAAGAGCAAAGACTGGTTGGCTCGTTATCATGATAATGTGTCTTGAGTGGAGCGGACTGTTGTATCAGTAAGCTAGCACTAAAAAAATCCAACTAAGTGTGTTGGTCTAGTACAAAGCCGACCTCATTTTCATCTCATGGAAAATTAACTTGATTTCCCCATGATAGAGCTGAAAAATTGCTGAGTTGGCATTTTAACAACAATCACTCGCTTCTCAACTTAAAAGTACTCAATAATACTCAGACTCTTGATAATATGTTTCATCTTTTGCACTCAATTATTTCATCTTTGAAAAGAATATGTTGATGTAAGCTGAAGTCAGGTTTTGACAAATACTGGCAAACTCCATTTTGAAAATTTACCACTATAGGACACTGCCACTGGTAGTATATATATATGTTGTTTTTCACATTTCAGGAGCTTGTTGGTATATATAAGAAGTAAACAAGAATTCAGACATTATGATTCTTGTAGCAGACATAATGAAGATATGGCAAAAAAACTAGCATATAAACTACAACCACATGTGCATGGTAAGTCACAGTGATATTTACTAAAAGGAACCTAATGAGTGAGGTTGGGTGGCATCTATAACTAGACTGTATGCGAAGAGGAAGTGGCATCTATAACCAGACTAGATGAAGAGGCCATGCCATTTATTACCAGTATATAATAATTTATGAAGAGAAAATGTAAACATTGATGGTCATCAATTCTACCGATATCAACAAAATGAGAGCATCACTGTTATATTCTCTAAAAGATAAAAAGAAATGTTTTACCATTTGTTAGCTCACCTGGCACAAAGATAAGGTATTGTAATCTCTTTGTGTCTGTCATCTGTAAACTTTGTACATTTAAAACGTGATCCTGAGATGTGAACATTTTCTAATTTTCTATGATTTTTGTTTCAACATTTGGTAAGGTCAAATATGCTTTCTTATTGGTTGTTATTTCAAATCTTTCTTCTCAGAAACCACCTATGTGAAGGAATTATTACATGAACAGTGATTATTTTATTTTTGACACTATTTTCAGCCCCTATGGGAAGAATGAAGTTTATCGAAATGGATGGACCTCAACAAAAGAACAGTAAGTTCAACTGATATCAATCTTATTATGGAGAGATTTATTTTGCACAAAAAGGAATTTGATACAAATTACTGCATGAAAACTAATGTGGAAAATTGTAATGTAAGAAAAATTCTTAAAAAATGTCATAATCTTTTTCCAAAAGGAAGAATAAGAAATAAAAATATTGTACCATTTAACAAATGCAAAATACATTTGATCTAATGACAGAAAATTATTAAACTTAACTATTTTTTAATCCAATTGCAATAAATTCAAATTTGGCTCCATGATGGAGTGTGGGTGGGTGGGTTCCTTGTTTCAGTTTCT
Source organism: Bathymodiolus brooksi (assembly GCA_963680875.1). Lineage (NCBI taxonomy): Eukaryota > Metazoa > Mollusca > Bivalvia > Mytilida > Modiolidae > Bathymodiolus > Bathymodiolus brooksi. The sequence goes on from OY804575.1 coordinate 83,233,970, forward strand.
GATAGTTACTGCAAATTCTTTGTGCTTGATTGAAATGAGAAATTTTTTAAGTAGTTTTAGATGAATAAATGACAGGTCATATTTGACTTTTGTTGTTTCTGCATTTTGTATGTCTCTTGCTTATAAAGATGATATTTTTATAGTTTACTAAATTGTAAGTCTACAATAATTATTGACTCCAAATTTAGATTATTAGCACATCTATAGGCCAAGTTCAATTTTGTGGAATTTTACTTCGTCAGTCTTGAGTATGATCTTAGATTTTAAGTTACATATATGGCATTTTAATGGGTAGTGAGGATTATCTATATTTTAAATGAACTTGAAATTTAAAAACTGGCTTAAGGTGGATATAAAAATTTGATTTTTGACTTGTAATTTCTGACTTATGCTCCATAGATGAAAATTAGGCCAACCTTAGCAAAATCTTGGTTTGTCAAACCTGACCCATGCCCATGGGTGTTAGACATGGATAGGTAGGGACATTCTTTTTTCTTTTTAAATGTGTACAAATTTGAAATAAGATACTTTATTGCTATGGAGAAATAACCAAAAAAACACTTGCATTTTGAAAAGAAAAGAATCTAGTAGGCACAATTTTTTCTGGTAGGTCACGATGGGGCAAGCAAACAATTGATTACTTATGGCCTTACTAGGAGACTTGTACAAAATGTAGGATGCATGGTTTTATATATACAGGCTTCATATGTCATGGTCCTTTTTAGCTCACCTGGCCATAGGCCATGTGAGCTTTTGTCATGGGTAAGCGTCCGTCGTCCGTCCGTCCGTTAGCTTTTCACATTTAAATCTGAAACCGCTGAACAGAAATCAGCCAAACTTGCCAGAAATGTTCACTGGATGGTCCTCTACCAGATTTGTGTTTTTGGTGCTGATTTGAAATCCAACATGGCTGCCAGGGTCCATAATGTGTTCTCATTGGCTGAAATTTTAAAAATCTTCTTGTCAGAAACCACTAAGTCAATTGAATTGTGACTTTGCAGGAATGATCATTAGGTGGTCCTGTACTAAATTTGTGAATCGTTTGCCGATCGGAAATTCAAGATGGCCGCCATGACTCGACTTAGTTTAACATTGGACCCTATGGGAATTTCACATTTTCATCTTTTTTTCTGAAACCACAAAACAGATTTGAACCAAACTTGGCAGAAATGTTCATTGGATGGTCATATACAAGATTTTTGTTTTTGGCGCTGATCGGAAATCCAACATGGCTGCCAGGGCCCATAATGTGTTCTGATTGGTCGAAATTTAAAAAATCTTCTTGTTAGAAACCACTAAGCCAATTGAATTGTGACTTTGCAGGAATGATCATTGGGTGGTCCTGTACTAAATTTGTGAATCGTTTGCTGATCGGAAATTCAAGATGGCCGCCATGACTCGACTTAGTTTAACATAGGACCCTATGGGAATTTCACATTTTCATCTTTTTTTCTGAAACCACAAAACAGATTTGAACCAAACTGGGCAGAAATGTTCATTGGATGGTCATATACAAGATTTGTGTTTTTGGTGCTGATCGGAAATTCAACATGGCTGCCAGGGCCTATAATGTGTTCTGATTGGTCGAAATTTTAAAAATCTTCTTGTTAGAAACCACTAAGCCAATTGAATTGTGACTTTGCAGGAATGATCATTGTGTGGTCCTGTACTAAATTTGTGAATCGTTTGCTGATCGGAAATTCAAGATGGCCACCATGACTCGACTTAATTTTAACATAGGACCCTATGGAAAAAATGTTTAAAAGTCTTCTCCTCTGAAACCAGTAAGTCAGTTTAAAGCAAACATGGGATGAATGGTCCTTAGGTGGTCAACTTTCAAAATTATGTCCTGTGACCCCGACCTCCATCCAAGATGGCAACCATCAGCAAACATAGTTTTAACATAGGACCCTATGGGAAATATATTTAAAAATCTTCTTCTCTGAAACCAGTAAGCCAATTTAAAGCAAACATGGCATGGATGGTCCTTAAGTGGTCAATTTTCAAAATTGTGTCCAGTGACCCTGACCTCCATCCAAGATGGCCACCTTCAGCAGACATACTGTAGTTTTAACATAGGACCCTATGGGAAAAATGTTTTAAAATCTTCTCCTCTGAAACTAATAAGCCAATATAGCAAACATGTCATCGATGGTCCTTAGGTGGTCAACTTCCAAAATTGTGTTCAGTGATCCCGATCTCGGTTCAAAATGGCTGCCGTCAGCAGACATAGTTTTAACATAGGACCCTATGGGAAAATTGTTTAAAAGTCTTCTCTTCTGAAACCAGTCAGCCAATTTAAAGCAAACATGGCATGGATGGTCCTTCGGTAGTATACTTTCAAAATTGTGTCCGGTGACCACGACCTCCATCCAAGATGGCTGCCATGAGCAGACATAGTTTTAACATAGAACCCTATGGCAGTATGGGATTTGAATAGTAACTTAGATGTATTCAGCATGCAGACATTCTTAAGAGGACTTATTTATGTCAGGTGAGCGATACAGGCTCACCTGAGCCTCTAGTTTATGTTCAGTGAGTTAAGGTAATTGTTTGTTTTGTTGATATTGGTGGAATAGTTGACCGTCACTGTTTAAATTTCTTTAGGTGAGAGGTGATTGTTTGTTTTGTTACTATTGGTGGAATAGTTGACTATCACTGTTTAAACTTTCTTTAGGTGAGAGGTGATTGTTTGTTTTGTTGATATTGGTGGAATAGTTGACCATCACTGTTTAAACTTTCTTTAGGTGAGAGGTGATTGTTTGTTTTGTTGATATTGGTGGAATAGTTGACCATCACTGCTTAAACTTTCTTTAGGTGAGAGGTAATTGTTTGTTTTGTTGATATTGGTAGAATAGTTGACCATCACTGTTTAAACTTTCTTTAGGTGAGAGGTGATTGTTTGTTTTATTGATATTGGTGGAATAGTTGACCATCACTGTTTAAACTTTCTTTAGGTGAGAGGTGATTGTTCGTTTTGTTGATATTGGTAGAATAGTTGACCATCACTGTTTAAACTTTCTTTAGGTGAAAGGTAATTGTTTGTTTTGTTGATATTGGTAGAATAGTTGATCATCACTGTCTAAACTTTCTTTAGGTGAGAGGTAATTGTTTGTTTTGTTGATATTGGTGGAATAGTTGACTATGACTGTTTAAACTTTCTTTAGGTGAGAGGTAATTGTTTGTTTTGTTGATATTGGTAGAATAGTTGATCATCACTGTTTAAACTTTCTTTAGGTGAGAGGTGATTGTTTGTTTTGTTGATATTGGTGGAATAGTTGACTATCACTGTTTAAACTTTCTTTAGGTGAGAGGTAATTGTTTGTTTTGTTGATATTGGTAGAATAGTTGATCATCACTGTTTAAACTTTCTTTTCCTAATTATACATTTTCTTTACTAGGTTATGATTGTGGTGTATATGTAATATCTACAGTTGAACATTTGTGTAGAGAATTGTGTGAGGGATACAGCATAAATCTCAACGATTTAGTCACTCCAGAATCTATAAATGAAAAACGCAAACTAATTAAAGATCTTGTATATCAAGTGGCAGATGAATTTGGCAGTTGACATTTAATATTTGCTGGAGAAAAAACAAAAAGTAATCAAACGATGAAACAGCGACATGTTTGTAGAAATGATGTGGAGGATTTATCAGTGGAAAACAAGACAAATTTAATGAGTGTCTTCCAACGTTGGAGGATGTGATTGTTGCAGCATTTATAGACTTTCAACGAAAATAGAAGAGGAAAAAAAACTTTAAAAAATTGTATAAGATATAAATGATTTGTAATGTCAATTATTTTTTAAAAGCTTTAAGTTATTGTATTCCATTTTTCTAATCTGTATGAATATTCAACAAATGTGTTGGGGGAAAATTTCTGTATTGAGAAGCTAGGAAGCATAAGAGAAAGGATTGGAATTCAAATTTATACTCTGTATCACATGAACCCATTTTTCCAAAATATTGTACTTTTTTGATATGCCCATTCCTGACCTTATTGCATTGAAAATTTAATTAAATACTATACTCTATCACAAGGTAAATATTAAATTTTTGGCAATTGGGTTATGTATCGTACTTTTCAGATATACATGTACCTTGTTGTCTGCATATACTTTAAACCGACTTATTTTCATGAGTATATATATATGCATACATTGTATCGAGTACACCTCGCCATGTATGGGATTTGAACTCACAATGTTAGTGGTGATGGGCACTGATTGCACAGGTAGTTGTAAATCCAACTACCATGTGATCATGACGGCCCCCATGTAAATATTTGAATACAATAAAACCAACTTATTTTTGTGGCTTTTAATATTCATATTTCAACACATGAACAGTTAATATTATATACTATGAATATATTTAGATGTGAAAATTGTCTTCTTACTTAAACTTAGCACAAATTGTATGAAATTTGAATTTTTCATAGAAATTGTTTTTCACATTTTTCATCACAAAAGTCACAAAAATTAATTGGTTTACAGTATGATATAAATATTAACCAATATCAGTTCTGTTAAATACAACTTCACTTTAATTCCTAAAGAGTGAACATTTCTGTGTACTAGTGTATTCTGCTATTTCAAATGTTTAAAATACATAGATTTTATATAACAATTTGTAAATATGTGTGTTAAAATTATTATTAAATAGTCAGTTTGTGAAATTGTCAGATTTAGTGCCTTAATACCTCATTTTATTTTGACATGATGACTTTTTAAAACCTGCCCACAGTATTACCGTGCTAACAATCTTATTTTTGATCACATTTATGACACATTTTAACATTTTCAAAAATGTATTGCAAGTTGTCCAAGGAATTAATTTATACAAAACACTAGCTGAATGTATAGAGAATACATACATGTTATTTATGTCAAAAATGTAGTCTTTAATTTACAAACAGTAGAAAACGTCAGAAAGAGCCAAGATGACATAGCTTTCTATATGTTATCACTGAGAGCCAATATAGATATATGGATGTGTTTTTATGACACAGCTGTTAGGCATTAGGGGTCATTATGTTTTACTCTATCTGTACATGCGTCCTGAATTTGGGTTCCGCTAAACAACTTTATTAAAATTCTCCTTAACAAAGTCCTTGAAATTTGTACACAAGGTCAGGACCATAAAAATAAGGACAAGTTCAACTTTCGTATATTAACACTTTTTCTGTTTTGGTGTTATGCCCTTTGATTTGCCAAAAAATACCTGTTTACTTTAGCTGAAAGAATGGGCATCCCTTTTGTATTGATACATTCTTCCATAATTTTGTATAAAGTAAACATGGACTATTGTTATCCTACAGCTTGTTAGTGAAGAAATTACACTCGGACATTGAAAAAACCCCAGGGATATCAAACTGACAGTTACCATGTAAATGGTATATCGTGAATGACACCACAATGGTAAATTTACCATATACAGTCAAACATGTCCATGCTGTCCCTCTATTAAGCAGTCACCTGTATTGAAAGGTCACATTTTTCTTATCCTGTCATAGAAAATTTCATAAGAGTTTAACCTCTTGTAAGAGGCCACCTCATAAGGCCACGTTTTCTTTGTCCCAAAGGTGACCTCATAATGTAGGTTTGATTGTATAATGTTAGAGTTCTGGTAACATGAGGTTTTACTGGGGTGACTGACATGATATTATTATACTTTATTATGGTCAGTACAAGGTGCTAGTTGTAGATCTAGAGTTATATGATGTTAGAATGTTAATTATTACCTTGTTTGTTTTTTCTTAGTTTTACATTAAATATCTGGGAAACATTAATGCTACATTGTAATATATCTATATTTGAAGTCTTGAATGTTGATTTACCTATTAAACTAAGACTCAATAGTCTTACGAAATTTTTTTTTCTTGGGGTATAGTTATTGATGAAACTTGTACGGTTGTTTGGTGTAAAGATATTTACCTGTGACAGCAGTGTATTTTACTGTAAGATTTTCATATTTTTTTACTAGAGCAATATTCATAAAATATATACTGGGTATCTGATAGAAATGTTTTGCATTAGCCTTTCAATAGAAAATTCTGTTTTGTTTACAAATATTCATGATGGTTTTTCATGATTGTAGCATGTATTGTTCATGATTTTTCAAGCTTCTGTTTCTGACACAAATATTGTACAGTCGAACCTTTCTTAAAGGGCACCTGTATATAACACATCACTGTCTATAAAGGGCAGTTTCATTTTCTCCATTTAATGAATTGTAGATATAATTTGAACCTGTATATAAAGGAAAAATTGATCATAAGGACACAGCTTCAGGTTCCATTCAGTGCCCTTTATATGCAGGGTTGACCTAAATTTTTTATTTTCATACAATTTTTTTTGTTATAAATAAAAATTCAATGATACTGTAATAAACCAATTAGAGTATTTAGTCATCATAAAAAAACTTGGCATGTGCAGTATTTCAGCTAGACTTTGAGATATTCAGGACAATTGTAAGTTTTATCAAATTTTCTTTAGGACATTCTTTAAAAATTTAACTAATTTTTATAAAGTTCTTCAGGACAATTTGAGAAATAGGTGGGCAAATGTCCTGAGACCGGTGCCTAGTTGAATCAGTGCATTTGGTATTATTTGAAAGAAATTTAAAAAGTGACAAATATAATATTCCAGTTATTGCATTGATAAAGAAATGTTAGTAAACAGTGATATAGAATTAAAAGAGAAGATCTATTTATAGAACAAAGTTGATTGATTTGATTAATATCCTGGTTACTCTCAATCTGATTGAAATAAGATCTCTTACTTGTTCCCCGTTACTGATATGTTGCATGTGATCTGAGGAAACCCCATTTCGGGTCACACGCGAACCTATGTACCATCCAATGTAAATGACAATTGTAAGACTATGGAAGTGTAACTAAACTGCTTTGCATAACCTTATTTATCATATCATTTTATATTCATGATAAAAGATCACTCACATGTGACTCGTAATTGGGTTACCTTAAATCTCCCACGCCGCGGCATATCAGAAAGAAGAGCAAGTGATAGGTCTGATTTTAATCAGATTGTGTTACACTTAACATAAATTAAGAGATTTAATTTTAATATGGCTGTGAAATTTTTACTCTACCTCAAAAATATAATATAACTGATTTTACCGTATTAAAATAAGACTGCATAGAATATATAGATTTACAAGGAAAATATGGTGTTTTCCACATTTTTTTTACATAAGGATTTTTAGTATAATACATTGTAAAAATGATTTTTTTATGACAGCATTCAGGGAATCATGTTAAATAATAATATAAATGTATTATATATAATATATATATACTGTTAAACTTGTAATCAATGATCATCTTTGGGACAACGGTTAAATGAAACCATGTGACAGCTTAATTAACAGTGTGGGTTATTTCAGTTATTTAGCTGATTTCAGCTATTTTTCTGTGAAAAAGAAATTCTGAAAATTGCAGGACACAGTCAGAACAGGTCAAAAATGATGTTTATGTAAGGGGGTGGAGATGGTTTCAGCTGTTTTTCATTGATTTTTTGTTATTTTATTTTCTATCCAGAATCATCCCTGAATTAAGATCAATAGATCCATACTGTCAGTACTGGTCTGTAGCGATTCACGTATTACTACATTTTTTTGTATTACTGGATGTTAATTAAGTGGAAACTATGGCAGTCACTTTGTAATGCTGCTGTACTGTTCATTATCCCCATCAAAGTTAATTACTGATGAGTTTTAAGTGTATAATGAAAACCTACCATTAAATACCAGTAAACTGTTATGATGGGATAAACTTTGACTGACCCCTGACTATGTTAGTTATTTGAGTAGTTCAAATAATGCATAAAGGCAGTCAGGAGGGTTTAAAACTGGCAGATTACAGTAGGTTGTATTAATTCAAGGTGACCGTTAACACAAGTTTGAATATATATGTGTTTCCTATTTAGGGTTTTCACCAGAAATGATTGTGTAAGGGAAAGGTAAGGTACTTTAATCATAATGTAATGTGTGATGGTATATTTTAGAAACAGCTTTAAAAGCTTCATGGGTTCAGAAAATTAAAATGTCATGCATGGTGGGTATAAAAGTGCCCCCTCCCCCACCCTGCAATTAATTCTGGAAAAGCCCTTAATAGTTTCGGTCAAATCATGAATTGTAACTTTTTTGGATGTAACATATATTACTTATGTACATTTATCTACCATTGTTGATAATAAACTTCTATTGATTACAGAAAATGTTTTGTTATATCCTTATTTCTAATGCAAAACTTCATAATAACAAATTTGGTTAGACAACATTTTCGTGAAAAAATACATGGTTTTCTTTTCTTAGGCAATTACAAAAGATGTTTCTTGTTAGAAAAAATTACAATTAAAAGAATATTTTTTGCTTCATCAGTATATGAACAATACTTTTTTATACCATTTTTCTAGGTTGTGTCCAAAAGAAATATAATTTTAAAGGTTCATTGAATTTGTCATAATTTGACAATGTGATATAATAATTGCATGATACAGTGATATCTTTTTTAGCCTTTTGTTATAAAATATAGTCATGTACTCACTTTGGCTGTAGATACGCTAAAATTGGAAGATATATACAGAGAAGATAAGCTTGGCCCATGTGCAAGGATGACAAGCAAATTTGTGAAGCATTCAAATTTTATTTTTAATTGTTTAATTTTAAATATGGCTACCATGATTTCAGAAAAATATATCTTGGCAGTGATATTGAATAGTTAGCCTGTTCAACAATTTCCCAAACATATGTCTTCCATCCATAGCTTGTATTGCTTACTCCAAGAATATCTCAAATTACCTAACAGAAAATATTGCAGGCTTTAACAAGTTAAGTGCATATTACTATCTAAAGGAAAACATCTGTTAATGTCTTCTGTCAACTTTCCTAACTTGCATATAATTATTATTAAAATTAATGTTCTCCCTCAGGCGTAGATGACAATAAATAAGCCAATTTTAGCTATCCTGTTTAGGCCATTTGGTTTTCTTGTAGCATACCCGATGAAGATTATTCCAGAAATGCATCGCTTACACTAATTTTGATATCTACATTTTTAGCTCACCTTGCCAAAGGCAATGTGAGCTTTTGTCATCACTTGGCGTCCATCGTCTGTCCGTTAACTTTTCACATGTTAATCTTCTCCTCTGAAACCCCTCAGCCAAATGAAATAAAACTTGGTATGAAGCATCTATGGAAGATCCTCAAAAGAGATTGCTCATTTCATCCGGATCCATTAACAAACATGGCCACCATAGGCAATTCTTGTTTCTGATTGGCCGATTTTTAAAAAATCTTCTCCTCTGAAACCGCTTGGCCAAATGAACCGAAACTTGATAGGAAGCATCTATGGTAGATCCTCTATAAAGAGTTCTCATTTCGTCCCAATCCATTAACCAACATGGCCACCACAGGCAATTCTTGTTTCTGATTTGTTGATTTTTAAAAAATCTTCTCCTCTGAAAACCGCTTGGCCAAATGAATTGAAATTTGGTAGGAAGCATCCTTGGAAGGTCCTCTATAAATATTGCTCATTTAGTTGTGATCTGTTAACAAACATGGTTGCCATAGGCAATTCTTGTTTCTGATTGACCGATTTTTTTAAATCTTCTCCTCTGAAACCGCTTGGCCAAATGAACCGAAACATGATAGGAAGCATCCATGGAAGGTCCTCTATAAACTTTGCTCATTTAATTGCGATCTGTTAACAAACATGGCCGCCATAGGTAATTCTTGTTTCTGATTGGCCGATTTAAAAAAATCTTCTCCTCTGAATGGCCAGATGAACCGAAACTTGGTAGGAAGCATCTATGGTAGCTCCTCTATAAAGATTTCTCATTTCGTCCCAATCCGTTAACCAACATGGCCACCACAGATAATTCTTGTTTCTGATTGGTTGATTTCTAAAAAATCCTCTCCTCTGAAACCGCTTGGCCAAATGAATCGAAATTTGGTAGGAAGGATCCTTGGAAGGTCCTCTATAAAGATTGCTCATTTAGTTGCGATCCGTTAACAAACATGGCAGCCATAGGTAATTCTTGTTTCTGATTGGTCGATTTTTTAAAATCTTCTCCTCTGAAACCGCTTGGCCAAATGAACCGAAATTTGGTAGAAAGCATCCTTGGAAGGTCCTTAATATAGATTGCTCATTTAGTTCCGATCCAATAACAAACATGGCCACCACAGGTCATTCTTGTTTCTGATTGGTTGATTTCTAAAATATCTTCTCTGTAACCGCTTGGCCAAATGAACCGAAATTTGGTAGGAAGCATCCTTGGAAGGTCCTCTATATAGATTGATCATTTAGTTCCGATCCGATAACAAACATGGCCACCACAGGTCATTCTTGTTTCTGATTGGTTGATTTCTAAAAAAAATCTTCTCCTCTGAAACCGCTTGGCCAAATGAATCGAAAATTTGGCAGGAAGCATCCTTGGAAGGTCCTCTATAAAGATTGCTCATTTAGTTGCGATCTGATAACAAACATGGCCACCACAGGTCATTCTTGTTTCTGATTGGTTGATTTCTAAATATTCTTCTCTGAAACCACTTTCCCAAATGAACTGAAATTTGGTAGGAAGTATCCTTGGAAGGTCCTCTGTAATGAGTGCTCATTTCATCCCGATTTGTTAACAAACATGGCTGCCACAGGCAATTCTTGTTTCTGGTCAGTCGATTGCTAAAACTCTTCATCTCTGAAACTGCTTAGCCAAATGAACCGAAACTTGATGGGAAGCACCTATGGAAGGTTCTGTATTAAGCTCCCTCAAAGCAGAATGAAAGGTGAGCGACATATGCTGATAAACATGTTCTATACATACCTCAGGATCTTGTACAGTGGGTATCCGTCCACCACAAAACTTCAGTTATTTAGAATGTTGAGCAATTCCTGTTGTTTTATTGTAAAGTATAAATTGTTGTTTTTGTCAATAAATCATAATAAGTGGGTGTACATGTAGTTATCAGAAAAAGAATATTGAAAGGGCAATACCATTTTACCAATACAAAAAAAGATTCCCTAGTTTTTGTCTCGCCCGTCACAAAGGTCCCTAAAGGCAAGACATTTCTGTCAGCGAAGGCCACAATGTCATTTTGTTGTGATTAGGTCAGTTTCTCCTTTACTATACAACATAGGCTCATTATATTTGGTCCACACATTGATCATGGATGGTAAATGTCAGCTACACATGTGTCATCTGATCTTGACCTTATTTTCATGGGTCTACTGACTACCTTAAGTTTTCATTAGATCATTTTTTCTATTACATATACTATACAAGCTAACCTCACGATATTTGGTCTAATCATTAATGATGGAGGTTGGATGTGCATATTTATGCATATGTCCCCTTAACTTAATTACATGTTGCATTGATTTAATTTATTTTCTGAAAAATATTTCACAAAAGCAATTTGGTGGGGGGTGGTGCAGGTGAGACATAGATCTGTCTGCACTTGTTATATATTTTTAATGACAACTATTTAACAAATAATTTAACCTCAAATTTTGTTATTGTTCATTAATTCACATTAATAAATGCACATGTTTATTTGTGAATTTACATAAGATTTATGACTCCCTTCTTGTTGTCGTCTTGTCTGTCCATCAATCACAAAAGTTTGTATGTGCAAATTATAGATTTTAAAATGGTATCCCTTTAAACTTTTAACTTTACATACTTGCTTATTGCCATATGAAGAATTGCATATCTTTCTGCATTTTGATTGGACCATTTTTAGAACAGCTCATGCCTTTTGTATTTCTGTTAAAAATAACTGTTAATTTGTAATTAGAGTTCTATTATATATTATACAATATATATATAAATAATCTGATATTATCAGTTTGTATTCAATTATGTTATTATTGTCAAATGAAACCATGTTATTGCTCAGAATAAAGTTGCTGTTGATGATGTTGTCTTTGAAAGAATTATTTTTATGATTATATATATGTTGTTCCTGGAGTATGCACTGCAGTGGAGTTTTTTGGTGTAAGGACTAGCCACTTATCTTTTATGGGGTTGTTCTTTTTACATGAAAAGAAATTAGATTATATTATTTTCTTGAAGTGAAAAATCAGAAATTTACCAAATTTCTTGTTGAAAACTGTAGGGCTAGATTAGATTATTTATTTTTGCATCTCCAAGGTCACTTTTTTTTTTTTTATATAAAAATTAGCCAAACAAACATTTCCAATCACCATAAAATATGGCACCATGCAAGTTAGCATTTTATCACTTCAGGACTAGCTGATATAGTTTTCAGGAATTTTTCTGTATGGTCCATTTCTACATTTGTTTCTTGCGGCAATGACCATCATGGGGCTGCTCATGGCGAGGTGTACTGGATACAACTTTATGTGATAAAGATTGTCAGTGACTTGCAGTAGGTCTGTGGTTTTCTCCAGTTTCCTCCACCAATAAAACTGACTGCAACTGAAATATTGTGGAAAGTGGTGTTAAACACCATAACCCTCAACACATCATGGGGTCTTATCCACCCACAAATGAAAATTTGAACAGTTTTCAAGAAACATTCCTGCCAACGTTGCATTAAGATGGTTCAGTGGTTTAGGGGGTTGATGTTACATTGCTTACTCATGGCTATATTGGAGTTGGATTGATAAAAATAAAGACTAACCAAAATTATCATTCATGTACAGGTTGGGTTTGTCGGTTTTGTAGTTTCTGAGAAAAAGAACCACAATCTGCAAGAAATGTTTGAGTGAGTGATTGTTGTTTAATGCCACTCAGCAATTTTTCAGCTATATCATATCAACCACAAGTTAATTTTCAGTGAGATGATGATGAGGTCCACTTTGTACTAGACCAACGCGCTTAGTTGGATTTTTATAGTGCTAGCTCTCTGAAACAACAGTCCGCGGATCGACATGTCGCCCCACTTGGACACATTATCCTCATTTTGAGCCAACCAGTCTTTGCTCTTTCTCCTTAAAGCTGTGTGCTTAGCGGAGAAGCAACAAATACCAATTTCAAAATCTTTGGTTTGATTTGAACAGGACTCGAACCCACGATCTACTGCACTCTGGGTGAGCACACTAACCATTTTAAGAAGAAAAAAAACAATAAACAGGATATGATATTTATTCTGGCAATTTCTTTTTTGTTCACCAAAATTAATCTAAGAAGACTAGACAGTATATTAAACATAACTGTATTTCATACTAATTGGAAGAAACATAAATATGTATGTTCAATAACTGACAATGAAAATTTAATATGATAAAAAAAAAAAGCAATGCTGATAAGGGGACATAATAAGATGGTTATTATTGATATTTGTGTGGCAAGATGTCATTTATAAGATTGTATTGCTGACTGATGTGTATATTCATAGGCCAAAAGTCTTTCTGCACCCAGATATTTCCACATAAAACCACTTTTAAAAAATATATATCCCGAAATCATTTCTAATCAGATTTTCTTGTGAATTTTTTACCTTTAAAATGAGATTTTATTTTACTATTTTCAAATAATTTTGTGAACTTTCATTTACAAGCAATTACGATTTAAACACAATTGTGTAATTTCTCGACATCACAAGTGTCTATGTTTATATATTATTATTTGGGTGGAAAAAAAACCACTTTGTTTTGTATATATTATAAGTAAAAGTAGAAATGAAGGAGAAACTACCAGAATATTTATTTCTGCTTTTAATGTTGAAAATTTTATGAAAATCAAGTAAGAAATGACTTGACACAAAAATATTTAATTCATGATTTTGCATGGGTTAGTGTTATGGTGTTTAACACCACTTTCAACAATATTTCAGTTATATCGAGGCGGTCAGTGTTTGGTGGAGGAAACCGAAGTACCCGGAGAAAACCACCAAGCTGTCGCAAGTCACTGACAAACTGATTTTGTATGAAATACATGTATGAAGGAAATATTTTAGTGCAGAAAGACTTTTGACTCATGACTTGACAGAAAATAATACAAAACAAATGAACACCACCTTTCAATGGAATCATTTAAATTTCCTAATACAGTCAAACCTGTATTAAGAGGTCACCTTTGGGACAAAGAAAAAGAGGCCTTATAAGAGGTTCAATTCATGTGAAATTTTCTATGACAGGACAAGAAAAATGTGACCTTTTAATGCAGGTGACTGCTTAATAGAGGTGACCACATGAGCAGGTTTGACTGTACTTTCTTTATCAATTTCAGAAGAAAATTTTTTTTTGAAATATGTTCAGAATTGTAGAAATCTTTTTTTTTTTTTTTTATCTAAAACTACATTTTGAAAATAATTTCAGTCTCCTCCCTTTAACACATGATTTATTTTGTGTTTGTTTTTTTCATATAAAAAGGTTTATAAAATAGCATTTTCATGCCTATAAGTTTGTCAATATTTAATCATACAAATATATTTCAAAATCTTGAACAATACATCAGTACACAAAAAAAATAACATGAAACCATGTTTAAAATAATAGGCCACTAACAAAACAATTGTATATATAAAAAAAAAATAATCTTTTTTTGAATATTTTACATAAATAATAAATAAATGCAATATACAGCAATCTTGATGTAAACCAATATTTTTTTTTGTAAAATAGATTGCACTAACGGTTAATTGATAAAATATACAACAAATATATTGAATTTAGCACAAGTATATAAGCATTTAAATGAATGGAAATTAAACAAAATAATCATAATTTCCTACTTTGTTAAAAAAACAACAACCAAAAAACCACTAAAATGAATCAAACTCGAGAAATGAAATGTACGAGGTAACACCAAATTAATTCCTTGTTCTTTGTCATTTTTTGTATAACAGTTAAGACTGAGCAATATACTGTAGTTTTACAAACAATTTATGAGCAATCAAAAATATAGCGAGGGAATGAGTAAAGGACAAATCATTTAACTTTAAGGGGGACGCTATGTTTTTCCCACGAGTCAGAAAATTCTTTTCACATAAAAAATAAGTATTTTTTCCAAATGTTACCAAAATTTCTTGTTGTGAACTGCAGGGTTAGATTGTTTATTTTTGCATCTTTCAGGTTTGATATTTTTTCTATATGATTTGGGAACAGATTTATTTTAACCCCACCCCCTCCCACTAAAAGTTTAAGGTTGTTCCCTAATTAAAAAAATAAAATATTTTTTTTATCTTTTTTTCCTATTTGTGGCAGGTGAATAATTTTTTTCATTGGAAATTCAAAATTCTTGAAAAACAGGAATGAACAACAAAGCTCAATTTAAAAAAAAAGACTTCTCAATACATTTTATAAATATGAATCATGTCAGTCCAAAGAACGAGAACTTTTGTTTGTGCTACATGAAAATACAATGTTTTGCCATTTCTTTTCTGTCTGATATGAAGCAAATTGTGGATTCAAAAAGGAAAAAAAATTGTGATTTCATATTATACATATATTTAATTTCAAATTAAAGAGATTTGATGCAAAAATGTCAAAATCTCAATAATATTAATCATTCATAAACCATTCAAATTAATCATTTTTAATGGGAAAAATACCAGAGTGAAATACGACTTTGGTCAATGAACAATGAAATATTTCATACTACAATGACACAATGCAACACAGGTTATTAATTACAATGTACAACATCTGAGATCAACCATTACAATTTGTGCTTTGACAAATACATCATAATATTGAACGTCATATATCGATTCCATTTCGTGCAAAAAAATGAACGTCACAAAATAAATGACATAGACTGGGTTGCACAAACCTCAATTTAATTTAAAGTCTCAATTAAACCTGAAGTTTAAATTAATTTTATGTACGTTTCAAGTAATTCTAAGTGTCAAGTAAGTTTTAATTGACACTTAAATTTAATATCGGTTTGTACAACACAGTCCAGATGTCTAAAAAGAAACACATTTAAGAACTGCTATATATTTACCATTCTTAATTAGTGTTATTAATTCAATAAGCCCTTTGGTATCTCAGACAATATTGTACATGTATTGAGAAAAATTTTGAGTAAAGGATTTCATTTTTGCAGCTTATCCAAGTTTAGCATATGGTAGCTGGTTTTGAAATGGACCATTCATAGAAACAAATTAAACTTTTTTTTATTTAATCCTACTTTTTTTTATCAATGAATTCCAAGTGCATTTGCATCCAAATCATTCATTTTGTCATGTATTTTGGAAAAAAACTTAAAACAAGTTAAAATACATGACAGCAAAACACATACAAATACAATGCATACATTACAAAAATGTATAAAATTAATATACACACCATTACAATTTCAAGCCTTCTATTAATACAAGGCTCTATATTACAAAATTAATAGTCTGCCTCTTTAAACTAGAGGCTCAGTGGGCTGAGCCTGTGTCGCTCACCTTTCATTCTGCTTTAAGGAAACTTAATACAGAACCTTCCATAGGTTCTTCCAACCAAGTTTCTGGCAAAGCGGTTTCAGAGAAGAAGATTTTTTAGAAATCAACCAATCAGAAACAAGAATTGCCTGTGGCGGCCATGTTTGTTAACGGATCAGATTTAAATTAGCATTCTTTATAGAGGACCTTCCAAGGATGCTTCCTACCAAGTTTCGATTCATTTGGCCAAGCGATTTCAAAGGAGAAGATTTTTTTAGAAATCAGCCAATCAAAAACAAGAATTGCCTGTGGTGGCCATGTTTGTTAAACAGATCGGAAATAAATGAACAATCTTTATAGAGGACCTTCCAAGGATGCTTCCTACCAAATTTCGATTCATTTGGCCAAGTGGTTACAGAGGAGAAGATTCTTTAGAAATCAACCAATCAGAAACAAGAATTGCCTGTGGTGGCCATGTTTGTTAACGAATCGGTAAAAAATGAGCAAAATTTATAGAGGACCTGCCATAGATGTTTCCTACCAAGTTTCGGTTCATTTGGCAAAGCGGTTTCAGAGAAGATTTAAAAAAATCGGCCAATCAGAAACAAGAATTGCCTGTGGCGGCCATGTTTGCTAACGGATCGGAATGAAATGAGCATTCTTTATAGAGGATCTTCCAAGGATGCTTCCTACCAAGTTCCGATTCATTTGACCAAGCGGTTTCAGAGAAGATTTTTTTAGAAATTAACCAATCAGAAAGTGAAACAACAATTGCCTGTGGCGGCCATATTTGTTAACGGATTGGGACGAAATGAGCAATCTTTATAGAGGACCTGCCATAGATGTTTCCTACCAAGTTTCGGTTCATTTGGTCAAGCGGTTTCAGAGGAGAAGATTTAAACAAATCGGCCAATCAGAAACAAGAATTGCCTATGGTGGCCATGTTTGTTAATGGATCGGGACAAATTGAGCAATCTTTAGAGAGGACCTTCCACAGATGCTTCCTACCAAGTTTCACTTCATTTGTCTGAGGGGTTTCAGAGGAGAAGATTAATATGTGAAAAGTTAACGGACGACGGACTCCAAGTGATGGCAAAAGCTCACATTGCCTTTGGCAAGGTGAGCTAAAAAAGATTTGTGGAATGTTAGTATACAATCAATGATCTTTGGCTAGTTTCACACAAGAAAAATTATTAACCCCACAAAATTATATTCCCTGACCACATCGATCAGGTAGGAAAAAAATCCTTTTTTTGTGGGGTTGATAAAACCTTGTATGAACTGAAATCAAGTCATCATTAAATATATTATTGTATGCCAACAAACTTTTTGTTGACATTTTCGCTCATACCCATTAATGATATTACTAATTTAAGATGAATACATGTATTTTATAAAATTAAGATTGAATGTGAAATGAAGTTTCCCTCAAAATAAATATGTTTTCATTCTTGGCAAGTTCAAACTATGGTAATTGGTATGAAGAAAGCACAGTTGATTCTCCAGAAATAGTTTGGATGAATTCCCTTGTTGGTTTGTCAAAATCTAATAAGCATTCGGTCTTTAATTGCTCACCCATTTCTGATATGTCTCAATAAAGATCTTACAAAACCAGAAAGGGGGTCACATTCAGATGATCTTTACTCTCCCAATCAAAATGTGGCACAGCAAATATTTAGGTACATATAGTAATTAGAATGCTTCTTGGTAAATTAAAAAAAATTAAAGGTAACACACATAGGAAAATTGTCATCGAACAATAAACAAGAAAAAATTGAGAAAAACCAACACATTTTGATGATTTCAAATTTCAGATTAAACATACATGTACAATGTTTGGTATAAAGAATGAAAATCGGTCATACATATATTCTACCTCAACATTTTTGTAGTTTGGATTTTATAGCACAAATCTAATTAACGGAGCATTTTTATATAAAATCATGTTGGAATTCGTAATATATGAGGTACATTTCCATAGCAATGCCAATTATTATGGTATTCAATTAATTATTACCGGTACTATCTATTTTGACATGGACTATTTGAATAGTTTCCATATTCCTTTGGCTCTTCCTTAATATGTGCCAGAGGTAGTCCATTTTGAGATACCTGACCTTGACCCTGATGACCTGTAATATTCATTCCACGACCTGCGTGAGGTTGGGAAGACTCCTGACCATTGCAACTGCTACTGTTTTGACATTCAGTAAAATCTTTTGGTTCTTGTTTTATGAAGTTTGATGCAGGTGGACAATATTGATACTGTCCTTCAGAAGATTGTCCTTGACCTTGTGTATATCCCGTAAATGTTACACCATTGTCATATTCAGTTCTTGGTATGTTTGGACTTCGATTCAAGCTAGTATTTTGTTGATCAAAATTTGACTGTTGATTCTGATAGTTCATGTAATTACCCATATTTTGTTGATAATTGTTGGAAGACTGAAAATTCTGAGCACCCATTTGTGGAAATTGTTGACCTTGACCTAAAAATGAACTTTGAACCATGATCTGACCCGATGATTGACCACTTAATCCACTCATTTGTACACTTTGTTGAAAGGACGTTGTCTGACTGGAGTTGTTATCATTATACGACTGCATCTGACCTTGAAACATTTGGAAATTTTGAGATTGCTGTCCTTGCATCATGACCTGTGACATTTGGAAAGAATTGTCACCCATTGACCTTTGAGCCATCTTAAAATTTTGTGAATTATCTCCATCTGATTGGCACATCATTTGTTGATAGCGAGCATTACCATTATCAGAAGAATTGAAATTTGACTGTGTATTACAATATGATGTTGGCTGATTATGATTGGGTGTGGTTCTGCAGATCTGATATGAATTTGGATTGGACTGCATGCCATATTGTGACTGGTTATAAACTGGTTCCTGTTTAATGTGCATGTTTGTAGGTGGGTAAGCAGATTCACAACTTTGAGAATATGGGATATTTTGCATTGCACAAGAATTGTTGACTTCTTCCTTAATTTCTTGTTTATGTTCTTTTTTAACAACTTTTAATTCTAAGTCTGGAAAACACACTTCAGAATCGTCCAATTCTTTCAAATCACCTCGTAAATAATCTCGTAACTTCTTAAGCGATGCATAAAATGGCACTTTATCGACAGCTCTAGGAAGTTGTGAACACCTAGCACTGGATGATGGCATTACATACACAGTCTGAAAAACAAAAAACTTTGTCATTTCATTTCCTGATTCTTTTGCTTGTACTTTGAAGATATTAAAACAAGTTATCTTGTTTGATGGTCTTTGGTTTTCTGGCTGCCAAAATTATTTGGCTTCCCAATCTTTTGACTTTTAGCATACCTGATAAAGGTTATTCCAGAAACATAATACATGCAACAGATGTCCAGATGTAGCATTATCAGCAGAGGTAAAGAGTGTGACTCAACTGCAGACTGAGGGCTGTTCCACACTCATTTTTGGGTATGAGTTTTGTTTATTGCTGAAGACCCTATTGTGACTGAAATGTAGAACAGCAATAAAAGAGCTGTTCCTTTACTTGACTTTGTTTCTAAGTGTAATGTTGGATAGTCTTCCATGTTCATTTACATTCATATCCTTTCTTACTAACAAAATCATATGGAAATGTAGATATTGATTTGATAAAGCCACACAATAGGGCTTAACTGTTTAATGGGATTCCAAACATCTGTTCTTGATATCTACATGAAATTATGTATCTAGTTTTTTGGACTAGATGTATTGAGGCTTTCCTGTATATAAATTTGAACTCAAAATATATAGCCTGATATAAATCATTGGCTCATATTTTTGCTGGTTCTTCTATAGAAAAAATAATTTCAAAACTGTTTGAAAAAATTAGTTATCTATGGGAATGATTAAAGTTTAGTTCAGCAAGTTCTAAATATATAAATCAATATAGTGGCAAAAAATTGACTCTTTCAGTACCCTAGAGTCAAAATTTAACTTTTTGCAATGATTTATATTCATTGATCTAGCAGTAACACTCATTTTTGTTATTTACCTAATGATTTTATGTAAGACACCAATCATTTAACTGTTAGAGGGGGGCTATGTCTTTTTCCCTCAAGCCTGAACATTATTTTCACACGAAACAAAAATCTGATTTTTTTACACGAAAGATCAGTGATTTCCTTCAAAATGCACCAAAATGTTCTCTTTGAAAACTGCAGTGTCAGAATAATTTGTTTCACCTTCTAGGTCTATTGATTTTTCTATAAGATTTGGGTATAGAACATCTGTTTACAGAAGAAAAAAAAACATAGCCCCCTCCCCCTCCCTAAAAGTTCAATAAGATGTGTTATGCAGATAATAGTCTTTTGTGGTATGCACAAAATCAAATTAGATACAGGATAGTTTGAAAAGCATTTAAAGACAAAATTTCAAGAAAAGAAAATAAACTATTATCCCTTTCACTGAAATGATTTGATGGTGGCCATTTTGGTTTTTTGATTTGGCATGAATGACAATCTTGAAAGAGGACCCTCAATAAAACATTTATTCCATTTCAGCAAACTAGAGAGAATATTTGGCTATCTTTACTTTGGAATTCATACCAAAAATACAAATATGGGAAGACCATCCAACGAACATTCTTTGGTTCCATTTGGTTGATTGGTATCGAAAGACCCTTTTTATCTATTGCATCTACACTCTACATAATACATGTAATCAAACTTACAGTCTCTGTGCCTGTTAACAGATCTGGCTGTTTACCAATGGCAAAATTCTTATGACCAACAAATACTTCATATATACCTATAAAATGATACAATGTATGTATATCGACGGATCAATATTATACCTTCACTTAGCTCATATTTTAAAAGTAACAGAAAAAAGTTTGGTAGAGTAATACCATAGATTATTTCTGTTTTGAAAAGGTTTGGTTTATGGTGTTTAATGCCACTTTCAAAAATATTTCAGTTATATCGTGGTGGTAAGTTTTATTGGTGGAGGAAACCGGAGTACCCCGTGAAAACCACAGACCTGTCGCAAGTCACTGACAAATTTTATTATATAATGTTGTATTTAGTACACCTCGCCATGAACAGGGTTCGAACTCACAACTTTAATGGTGATAAGCACTGATTGCGAAGGTAGTTGTAAATCCAACTGCCATACGATCACGACCACGACGGCCTCCTGTTTTGAAAAGGAAATACAAGACATTGATTTCCTAGTATAAATAATGTTTATACACTACACCATTTTATTTATAATACTTCTCTCAAAATGTACATGTAAGTATGAATAGAAGAAACTAAAGGTAGGTCAAGACATGCTATTCAATTTTATGCAAACACCTACTTTTTTCACATTTTTATTCTCTCTTTTTTTTTTTACTATACCAGTATAAAGCCAAGACAATTTTCTTTTTCTAAAAATTAAAGACCTTCTGGCAAATAATCTAAAAAAATACACTTCTGTCCCATAGTCTAGATTACCTAACAATCCCAAATGAAGGTAGTTTGAATTGTAGAAAGTTTTTTGTCACGTTTTGAGTCTTTTTTTTTTTATAGAAATTGGTAGGACTAAAAATCTCAAAAGCAATCCAATCATTTATTCTTTGCCTAGTTTCTTTGTGCTAAAATTTCAGAAGGATCTGTCAAATTTAAAATATATGCTGGTGAGCTATTTATTTAATTTTGTAGTTAATTTTCGAACTTTACATGAATCAAGGGAGATAACCAAATTAAACCAATCAAACCTTTTCCATTAAAGACTGCAATTTTAGGTTTATATTTCTGTAACTTTTCTGTCAAGATTAAAGCTCCTTCCTTTATCTCTTTTCTGAAAAAAAAATATGATATAATGTTTTTACTGTGATGAATGATATATTGATAAATATAAAGACTGTATAACAAAATTTGTTAAAATAGAATATTTTTTAACTTTGTAAAATTTCCGATTGTGGGACAAACATATGCAATAAACAAAAGTAGTCGAAAAAAAAGGACAACTATCAAAATGTATTACATCCCAAGTTTGAGTGAAACCTACTTTAAGTTAACCATTCTTCTGTAGTTTTTACTTATTTTCAAAATTATATCACAATTCTGTAAGAAAATATGCAGACATGGCAAACAAGTGACAATAGCATTATTATCTTCACTTAAAATATGCCATGCTTCAAACTAGCTTTGTTTTTTATCAAATAGCCTGCTGGCCATTACTTGCCAAAATACATGTCTAGTCACTCATTCACGTTTTTTTCTAAGCCAAATTGTTTTGTACATCTGGTCAATATTTATTTCGGTTATCAATTCTATTTGTATATTCAATATAACAGTCCCGACCATTTCCCATTTTGCCTGGCTAATGGCTATACATGAATATGCTTAGTGGTAATGTCATTACTCACATCAGATCTAAATGGAGCTTAGTTTCACATGTCGATTCTATCAAACATGAGTTTTATGTTCTGATTACAGTAGTATGAACCCTTCAACTTCTAAGGAATTTTCCATTCACCTATCACATTCCAGACTTCAGCTACATCATATGGTTGTAGAGAAAACACTTGAATTAGGCTACAATTACCCTTTGGTGAAGTTTGTTTGTTTGGTGAAGTAAAGATATTCAAATTATTCAGAGGTCACTGACATATATGAAGTTTCCATCACAATATCTGAGGCTCTAAAACCAGGGATGTCTAAATAATACAAGACAACAATATATTTATGTCACCAAAAATTCTGAACACTACATAATACCATCCCAAATATACAACAGCGCCAATAAGGGTCCACGGATATCCATTTTAAAAAATTCTGAATATTTACCTTGAAAGATCTGCACTACCTCTTGTTGTCCTGGCAACAATATTGGTAAAACCAATCCCATAATTCAACAGTTTAAAATCATCATTAGCTGTCAACGGTTCAGGAATCAAGCCAGACAAAAACATACACTTCCCTGAAAGTATAGACATAGAGTAAATGACTATTGCTTTATGCAAAGTGAACTACAGGTATGTTTTCATCAATTGAACAAATCATTTGGCTACTTCTAATGTCTAATTGTACTATTTTATGTATAATAAACAGCAATGGTAGACTGAACAGAAATAATTATAGTGATAGTTCACTGAAATAGCCTTAAACAGACATGTCACTCCACCAGACAAGTCTTGGTTCATTTAATCTCCCTCTTTATCATACATAATCACTAATACTTCAGTTACAATAACCCTTCAAAGATGGTTTGTTGTAGTCTAATACATGTATTACCAATAAAGGTAGTGAGTTTTACTTAAGTTACATGAATATATTGGGAAAAAAAATATAGGTTGATGCATAACTTTTGTCAAAGTGCATATATTTTCTGAAAAAGATGAATAAATACTCATTTAGGATGATCAGTAGTTCTTTTCTGCAAAACAGGAATATTTCATACAACTTGTTACAATATTACTACAATTTGAGTGGCCAGTATTAGGTATTTGATAAAATTGACTGTTTATATATCAACATGAATTATATTATTTTCACTTCCACATATTCTGCTTTTAATGTGCCATGCACTCATTGTAAAAAAGTTTATACATACAGAAATGATTTCCTGGTCCTGCATAATGATGACCAACATAAGCTGCACAAAGTCCTGGATTTATACCAACCTATAAATCAACAATATAACTGTTTAATGCAAGGTTTATATATATTTATTCTATGGAATACCAGAACTGTCTTGTCTGGTCAAATTTATTTACATGTATATGCGGTGCATTAGTCTTTACAACTGTATATGGGACATTTTTGTCTTTATAATTATATAAGGTTCTTTTGTCCTTATATGTTGCGATTTCATCTTTGTATCTTTATATATTGTACTTTCGTCTTTATATGTGGTTCTTATCATTATCATTATATTTTTCAAATCATTTAAATTCAGAATATTCAATATCACTATTCTACACATTCTATTTTTTCTGAATTTACGATAAATTTCCTACAAAAATAATTAACTACATACAATGTACACCATAGTAATTTTCTTCTGTATGAAGACAAATGGAATTGATGGAATACAAAAGTTTTGTCTAATGAATCAAATGTTAGGATTACATCATGTGACATCAATTATCAGTTTGAAGAGTTGTCCAGCTTGCTTCCAAACATTTTAAAGATCTATTAATCAATAAATCATATAATTTATCATAAATTTTATTATTAGCACGTAAGTAAGATTGTTACAGAATTTTCACCTATCATGGTGTGAGCATTTCCTACGAGATGATATCTGCTGTGTACAAGACCAACAAGTTTAATTGGATTCTTATATTTCTACCTCACTGAAACAACAGTCTGTGGGTAGACATGTCACCCACTCTCACACATTATCTTGATTCTAAGTCTTTCTTCTTACTCTGTAATACTGTGCGCTTAGCTACCAAATACCAATTTTATAGTCTTTGGTTTAACACGACTACGACTTGAACCCATCATCTACCACATTTTTTTTGTGAATTTTATTATCTATTCAATGAAATATATATATATGTATTTGTAGTATTGTGACATTTTATCAAGTGTTAAATTTACTCCTGTTTAATGGGTATAAAATAGGGTGAATATTTAGTGTCATATATAAAAACTAATCCTGAATGCAAAAGAAGTCATTAAAGGATCTACATGTATTTGTCATTCACTAAAAGTTTAGAACATATACAATGCATCTTAAAATCATTCTTACAATAACAATGTCAAGGTCAGGGGCCAGATGATCTGGTAGTACTCGTTTTACTACTTCTTCTTCAGGCATGCCATGAAATCTGTCCCGTTTCTTTCTAACAGGCATAGTATCTGTTATGGTGGTCTGTTTCTGGTTCTTACTTCCCTTCTTTCTTCCTCGTGTTTTCTTTGGTGCTGGATCCCTTAAAGATAAAATCATTCAAACTACCATTAGACAATAAAAATCCAGCAATGTTTTCACAACCCATATATACAAAAATGTATAAACATGTATCAAACAAATATTGGTATACATCAAATGCTAAATTAAAAATGAGAACAAAACTCATCCGTTTAAATCTTACAAAACAAATGTGAAGATTATTCGGGCACCTTTTGAACATCAAACCTCTATTTGTTATAAATGAGAACAATGTTCAAGCATCTAGAGTTACATGATATGTCTAACTAATATTTGTATCATGTTCGTGATGTAGTATGCAAAACAGTAGTGATAAAAGTTTAAAGCACTTGTAGAATGCATATGATTGTAGCTATAAATAAAACTATCACATCTTTTGACATGTTTGATATTTTTAACATTTAAGCTTAAAATTGAGTATATGCTGAATACTCCAATCAGATGTTTCAAAAGATATAATATTAAGCATTTTTTTTCTTTTTTTGTCATTTTCCTGACTAAATGAATCTCTGTATAAAATTTGCAAACTATATACATGTATCTGATCATTCTTATTCATTATTTTTGACAATATTTCAGTTGTAACCATGTGGTAAAATGAACTTACATTTTGTACATAATATTATCCATAAGTACTACCATTTCTCTCAAATTTTCAGTCCTTTTAAAACTTGATTTTCAATGATTTACAGCAAGTATCCCAATCACTTGCCTTCAATAGGAAAATGCTTTATCATGTCAGGGGTCACCAGACTTACAAAAAATAAACTCTAAAGCTTGTTTTTTCTGTAGGACAAATATTTTTTTTACTCTTAAGATTGTTTTTTCTGCAGGACAAACCATATTTTTACTCTAATGTATTTTTTTTCTGCAGGACAAGCAATCTTT
This sequence comes from Bathymodiolus brooksi, assembly GCA_963680875.1. NCBI lineage: Eukaryota > Metazoa > Mollusca > Bivalvia > Mytilida > Modiolidae > Bathymodiolus > Bathymodiolus brooksi. The sequence goes on from OY804575.1 coordinate 83,260,114, forward strand.
TTACTCATAATAAAGCTTTTTTGTCTATTTAAATGCATACCCAGCATATTCATCTTTAATTTCAGCCTTTATACTATTAAAATCCATTGGCATAGGAAACATCATCTCGCCTTGGCCAGACATTGCCATTTTAATTCTTGATCTTGTATTCTGAAATTTAATTGTATTTGTTTAAAAGATAAACTCCTGTACTGTGATCAATCAAACTGAAAACAAGTGTAACGTTATATATTTATTAATTCCTTTAATCATACACTTAACCGTTGCCCATGCAAAACCATCATTTAGCTTCGTTCTTTGATGCGTTTTACATTTGGGCTACCTACTGTATGTTACATTTGTATTTTAGAGCTACCCTTTCTCGCCTAGACACAAGGATGGCACATGGTGTACAACTATTTGATGGTATGATTAAACGCCGACAACACACATGATATATTGAAAAACACATTACAATTGCAGCATGTCATTAAGCATCTTCCCTTGGTATCTGTTACAGTCTAGTCACCTTAAAATAATGCTATATAAAAATGTATACAGGCTGTAACAGCCAATCTTGTATTCAATCATGAATGGCCACCTTTGAGACAAAAGTAAAAATGACCGGGTAATACAGGTGTCTATTTAAGATTGGTCGATGCAGATTGCGAGTTCTTGTGTATAATTGTTACCAGAAGGCAATTATTTGGATAAAATGGAAGCTGCTTTGCAATGCAGAGGTGATTTTGTAATAATTTACAATTTATTAGTTCATCATTCAATGATTTTATTGCTTATTCAATATTATCTTGTATTGAGAACACCTTGAATGTTAATTACCAATGATTTTTCAAAGTCGAGAATGAAAACTGAACCGTACACATGTATATATCTGAAAAGGAATATGATTGAATAAACTTCGAGTGGACACTGTCCATGTTACTGAGGTAGCCATTTATTAGAATTAAAATAACACATAAATCAGGTAGGGAGAGTTGCAAACAGGCTGTTTATAACAGATGACCTGTAATTCAATGGGATAGAATCTACTTTGGCGGACCCCGGAAGTCAGATATTGTAATAATCAATGTGCATGACCCATAATCTTTCATTTTGTTACCATGCGGCTATAACAATTAGTTAGTGTTAGGGTCCGCTAAAGTAGAAGTACTCCATTCAATGTGGCCATTGGCATTGGGGCAAGTTTAACAGTATTTTTTCTCATATCTTTGGGGGTATTCCAGACAGGACGAATATGCTCTCAATATTTGTTTTAGTCAACACCAGCACCCCTCTTTTTGAAAAAAAAGGTGAATATATATATATATACTATATATTTTACATGAAAGTTTAAAATTAATTTGTCGTGTGATTGAAGAAAAACTTCACAATTACTAATTCGACGAGTCCATATAGCCAACTGCTAGGTTTAACAGTGTTTACATGAATGAACTGTCAAGCGTCATGACAGACTCATGACACTATTATTGACAGTCATGTGTAAGAATTGTGTCAACATTGCAACTAAACAGACATAATGTAAGTTCAAAATTCTATGAACTATTGTCTACAAATTTGTATGTATTGAAATCATATGAAATTACCGTATTTAAAGCATGTTTTATGACTAAAAACGATGATACAATGATTGCAGAATATAAACGATGCTTTGTCTCCAGTATTCTCCTTCATTTGATTGGTCATGTCAATGTCAGGGTCATTACTTTATCCAATCAAATCATAGAATGCTAAAAATAAAATGGGAGCAGCCTACTTCTGGTCCAAACCATCATAGAAACACAGATTTCGATTGGTTAAAAAGTAAATAATAGCCAATGACAATCATTTTCACATTATCTTGTTTGTGGAGAATTACAAGATGGCTGCGCCCACAAAGAACTTTTGAATGTCACACAAATCGAAATGGTTATGTTATACAGTAGAACTGTCAGTCATCTTCTAAACAAATATCCAGGCAAGAAGTTTGGAATTTATAGATTTATACCTGTATTTTTCTTACTTGGTGCTGGACTGGAGTTTTTCATGATAAAGTTTACGTTTAAAGAGGCCAATTTCTGTAAGTGAATATGACTATGAGCAGATGGAGCACAGGGGCTTGAATCGCTTTCATAGGGGTCACGCGGCCTATATACCATATCCTTCTTCTTCCCGTCAACAGGGGCTGCTCTGGCTCCCAAAAAGTAGGAGCCAGAAAAATCACTAGGTGCCATTTTCAGGTGCCAGTTTTGAAAGTCAGGAGCCAGCTTAGGAGCCAGCTAAAGATTTTACAAGGAGCCAATTTTTTCGAACCGAAACTGTGGATGATTGCATGTACCACTACCAGTTTCATGTTCTGTTCACGTATAAATGGTCCGGATTTGTTTGTACAAATGTTAATGTCTGTATTGTACTTCTGTTTTTCATTTCGATTTCATCATAAAAAACAAAAAGATTTATATAATTTATTACAATACAGCACGCACAGCGCGTTTTAGCAAGAAATCACCTTGGTCTGTGTTTTTTCGCGGTGATATGTCATAAAATCACCGTAAAATGTCGGTGAAATCACGGTGAAACTTTCACCGCGAAAATTAACAAATTAGGACCTAAATGTCGGTGAAATATTTTAATTGCCGGTGACAACACCGCGGCGAAAATCATACGTGTATACACGTACATGTAACTGTACTTCATGTGTTCTTTTGTTTTTTGTTGCTTAGTTTAGTTTTTTTACTATTTCGTACTTTATATTTCAATTTGATACCGGTTTTTTTTTCCAGGGATGCCAACATGGCATACATTTTATTTATAGGATTTATGGGGCTGAGCATGCATCTTGTTTTGCGTATATTATCTAATCCAGGGATATATATGAGCAAGAATATGGTATTTGAACTTTTGGTTTCTTTTGGTATCCAAATGGTTAAATACTAAAACTTAAATATTTCACACGTGGAATATGATTATATCAATACTGTACAAAAGAAACAAGTGATATAAAGGGAAAATATTTACCCATCTTTTTAAACATTTTTATCGTGACAGGAAACCAAATGCTTATTACAAGTTATGGTAATAAACATTTGGTTTCCTGTCGCGATAAAAATGTATGAAACGGCACCATCCAAGACCATTTGGTTTTTTCTTGGTTATTTAATGCATGTATATACCATTTTGAATATTAAAGTAGCATATTTTTTTTTATTTTTTAACGCGACAGGATACCACAAGCACTGTATCAGAGTTATAATATTATCATACAAAAATTGTATAAATGTTCCGAAAATCACACTTCCATTACACGTGGTTCACTTGTGACCGGAAGTTCAATTGGGCGGAAATTGTAAATCAGACTAATATATTTAATCTTTAAATTAACGTTTCTTTTTGGATGACATGTAACGCATAACGTAACAGGTGGATGATTGAATAAAAAAAATAGAAAATGAAAAGCTTAAATGTAAACATCCGTGATTAATATATTTAAACATCTCACGAGAGTTTATTTATGCTAATCGTTGTTATGGCGACTGTTACAAAAAGGAGATAACACAACTTAAAATAGCGTTACGAAATCGGAAACCAATGTAACGCGCAATATATGACACCTGTAACAGAAATACTTACTCTGCTCAAAATTTTCTTCTCTCCATTCTTCATTATCAATGTTTGTCAATATTTTAACGGCTAGCTTACATTTTTGTATGTCACAGTTGTGTGGAAATCCAACACCGTTACGCAGTTCAGAGACGAAAATAACGATAAGAAACGACGCATAAAAGTACGAAGATGGACATTAAAAATAATTTTTATTCATAAAATATTTACAGTATATCAATGGTCACCATTCATCTATCACACCAACCAACCATTTGGCCATAGAATTACAACATATATCAAAGAAATATCCAATTTTATCAGTTTTCTATCGTTATCAGAAACGGTTCAAATACCATATTCTTGCTCATATAGTAGTCCTACTATATAAATCCTTGTCTAATCCCAACATTTCGATTGGTTTATATCGATGTTATTTTTTTTAATCACCTGTGTTTTATCAATGTACGGATGTGTCTATTTTTATGTAGTGCACACATTGAACTTGGTCACTAAAAGGTCAAATACACAGTTACCTGAGGCTGCGGGATTGATTTAAAAACACACCGAGAATGATTGAAAAAAAAAATCGATGTAATTTTTTATCTAAAGCAAACATGCTTTTTCGTATTTGTATGTCGTTAATCCCCTTGCAAGCCACGTGTTATTTTACCTTTAATAAAAGTTCCATTTCTGATTTGTACACATATTTTTCACGTGAACGAGAATCTAGAAAGGTTTCCACATGCTATCGATCAAAGCGTGCTTTTGGGGATCTAGAAACTTTTGTAACGGGTGAACTTAAGTCACGTGCCAAGTCGACCATTAATTGAACACCCGAAAGCAAATTAACTCGGGATACCAAGCTTGCATTCAAAAGATCAAGTTTATTTTAATTAACAAAATAATACAACACAAGCTTATAAATGGTAATGATCACATAATACTAAACGTTTTTACCGGCATTGTTTTCTTAACATAATAGATTAAAACAAAAGCAAATATCAGAATTAAAGAACGAAAAATGATCACATAGCTTGCACACCTGAAAAAGAAAATAAGTATTTGCTATGAATCATTCATATTATCAAAAATGACAGTCTCAAGAACATACAAATGTACAAATAAAGGTTAATATCCCATTTCTTTATTTCGCGGCGTTTAATCATCAATGTCGGTGTTTTATAGTAAATCACCGTGTTCGATTTTTCTCGGACATTTCGTGGTGTCAACACCAACATTTTTTTTAATTTCTCCGACATTTTCTTGATTTCACCGACGTCGGACCCGAGTGATTTCTTGCTAAATCGCGCTGTGCGTGCTGTATACTGTATTTTACGGATTATCAGGGATTCAGCCAGGAACAGATTTTTAATGAGCTTAATCTTATAATCAGTTACTTTGCTTTATTAGTTAGTAATGGAGATTGAAAAGCTATGAAAACCTCCTAGGATGGGAACATACTCTGCAAATTAGAAACCAACTGATAAAACATAACATTGCCATGAATTTGATCTAATACCACACAAATTGTAATACCCCACCTTTTTTGAAATATTACTGTGCTTTGATCTAATACAAATTGTAATAACCCCCTCCCCCACCCTTTTTGAAATGTTACTGTGCTTTGGTCTAATACCACAACAATTGTAATAACTCATATTTGTGTAGTCTTCAGCAGAAAAAAATATGTCCAACTTCTAGATACTTTGTAGGAAATGAATACAACAAACGTCAAAAACTGAAGCAAATTGTAAAATAAATAATTATTTATCAGATCTCATAATCAAATTGCAACAATTGGAACAAAAATACTGCCTGGTTATTTTTTTTAATTGCAGACACGTGTCTGTTTGTAAATAGTTCTATAAATAGAACGCAATTGTTACCCGGATGCTGATCGATATAAAACTTATGCGTCCTCGTGCAGTGCATTTCAATGGCCAACCTTCGCATATAATAAATGACCATACATGTATTAAATATGAGAACGAAGATTACATTTCACAGAAATGAGAATAAAAATAGCAAAAGTTTGTTCGGTTAAAAGTATCGGTGGATTACATTGCGAACTCCTGTTGATCGCACCATTTTTATTTTTTAAGTTTCTTTATAAACCAAAGTACATTTTAAGTTTCTTTATAAACCAAACTACTCAAAATGTACTTTGGTTTATAAAGAAACTTAAAAAATAAAAATTGAATTCTTTGTCGGGATCATTATTTTTAACCAGGTAAATCAAGCCAGGTGTGATCAAAGATTACGCAATCAAAACAAAAATTCTATAATCCGTTGATTGGCTTGAAACATGTAATAAAATTGTAATTGTAGTGACTAATTAGTTTTAATCAGCAAATGTAGAAGAAGAATGGTTTGTTACAATCATTTTTTTACGATTTTTTGAAAATTCAAGTGAAGAATTGGGTACGGGAAATACTCGTCACTTTCGAAAATCAATCGTCAATAATTATTGATTTTAGTTACGGTACACAGTGATTATCTATAAATTTACACAAGGAAATCTAGGCTCCAAAAAAATCGCCAGAAGCCGATTTCAGTCGCCAGTCAAGAAAAAAAATCGCAAATTGTGACATTGGCGACCAACAGCACAATCCCTACGTCAGGAGAATACTCTATATTGAGTGTTGACTCTCCGCTATACTAACAAGGGAGGCAATGACCAACGTAGCCAAGCCACTACCAGTTCTGTTTCAGGCTTGAAAAAAATATTAAAAAATCACACATTCAAACAATCTTTGATGTCATTCGCTAACATATTGATTTATCTTTCCGACGAGACATAATTTTTCACAACTGCTTCACTCTAGAAGTCAGAGCACCCCTGCAAACTTGAAACTTTGCTCTAAAATAGGCCACCAACGTTTTACTATGGCACACAGTCAACGGTAAAACTCCAAGAGTATAGAGCACAATTGCGGACAATATCCGCATAAATCCTGACTGTCGTAAATACCTGTGAACGCCTTTGACTCAACTATCACCAGAACAGTTCACATAGTGCAGACGAACTGCGGTAACTCACATTTTTCAGTCCAGTACGACCCATTTAAAATCGTGGATGCCATTGTTTACGAGTACACAGCAGCAAATGAAATCTGTCATCTGATTGGTTAATATTTCTCACGACACGCCCACATTCTGATAACGCTAGAAATATATGCTTTAAATTTTTTTCAGTGAGAATTACGTTTAGAAGTAATTTTATATGATTATAATATACCTAAAAATCATTTACAATATTTTTTATATGTTACGAATAAGTAAAAACACTTACCATGTCGTGAGAAATATTAACCAATCAGATGACAGCTCTATACTCTTAGAGTTTTACCGTTGACTGTATGCCATAGTAAACATTGGTGGCTTATTTTAGAGCAAAGTTTCAAGTTTGCAGGGGTGCTCTGACTTCTAGAGTGAAGCAGTTGTGAAAAATTATGTCTCGTTGGAAAGATAAATCAATATGCTAGCAAATGACAACAAAGATTGTTTGAATGTGTGATTTTTTAATATTTTTTTTAAGCCTGAAACAGAACTGATAGTGGCTTGGCTACATTGGTCGTTGCATCCCTTGTTAGTATATATGGTATATAGGCCGCATGACCTCTATGAAAGCGATTCAAGCCCCTGTGGGTGCGAGCGATAGATCGGGACCGACATAAGACCGATGTGACTTTTTACCCAAACGAACCTGTAAATGAAAATTTTTAGTCACATTTTTTTAGCTCACCTGGCCATAGGCCATGTGAGCTTTTGTCATGGGTAAGCGTCCATTGTCCGTCCGTCCGTCCGTCCGTTAGCTTTTCACATTTAAATCTTCTTCTCTGAAACCGCTGAACAGAAATCAGCCAAACTTGCCAGAAATGTTCACTGGATGGTCCTCTACCAGATTTGTGTTTTTGGTGCTGATTTGAAATCCAACATGGCTGCCAGGGTCCATAATGTGTTCTCATTGGCTGAAATTTTAAAAATCTTCTTGTCAGAAACCACTAAGTCAATTGAATTGTGACTTTGCAGGAATGATCATTAGGTGGTCCTGTACTAAAATTGTGAATCGTTTGCCGATCGGAAATTCAAGATGGCCGCCATGACTCGACTTAGTTTAACATTGGACCCTATGGGAATTTCACATTTTCATCTTTTTTTCTGAAACCACAAAACAGATTTGAACCAAACTTGGCAGAAATGTTCATTGGATGGTCATATACAAGATTTTTGTTTTTGGCGCTGATCGGAAATCCAACATGGCTGCCAGGGCCCATAATGTGTTCTGATTGGTTGAAATTTAAAAAATCTTCTTGTTAGAAACCACTAAGCCAATTGAATTGTGACTTTGCAGGAATGATCATTGGGTGGTCCTGTACTAAACTTGTGAATTGTTTGCCGATCGGAAATTCAAGATGGCCGCCATGACTCGACTTAGTTTAACATTGAACCCTATGGGAATTTCACATTTTCATCTTTTTTTCTGAAACCACAAAACAGATTTGAATCAAACTTGGCAGAAATGTTCATTGGATGGTCATATACAAGATTTTTGTTTTTGGCACTGATCGGAAATCCAACATGGCTGCCAGGGCCTATAATGTGTTCTGATTGGTCGAAATTTAAAAAATCTTCTTGTTAGAAACCACTAAGCCAATTGAATTGTGACTTTGCAGGAATGATCATTGGGTGGTCCTGTACTAAACTTGTGAATCGTTTGCTGATCGGAAATTCAAGATGGCCACCATGACTCGACTTAATTTTAACATTGGACCCTATGGAAAAAATGTTTAAAAGTCTTCTCCTCTGAAACCAGTAAGTCAGTTTAAAGCAAACATGGGATGAATGGTCCTTAGGCGGTCAACTTTCAAAATTATGTCCTGTGACCCCGACCTCCATCCAAGATGGCAACCATCAGCAAACATAGTTTTAACATAGGACCCTATGGGAAATATATTTAAAAATCTTCTTCTCTGAAACCAGTAAGCCAATTTAAAGCAAACATGGCATGGATGGTCCTTAAGTGGTCAATTTTCAAAATTGTGTCCAGTGACCCTGACCTCCATCCAAGATGGCCACCTTCAGCAGACATACTGTAGTTTTAACATAGGGCCCTATGGGAAAAAATGTTTTAAAATCTTCTCCTCTGAAACTAGTAAGCCAATATAGCAAACATGTCATCGATGGTCCTTAGGTGGTCAACTTCCAAAATTGTGTTCAGTGATCCCGATCTCGGTTCAAAATGGCCGCCATCAGCAGACATAGTTTTAACATAGGACCCTATGGGAAAATTGTTTAAAAGTCTTCTCTTCTGAAACCAGTCAGCCAATTTAAAGCAAACATGGCATGGATGGTCCTTGGGTAGTATACTTTCAAAATTGTGTCCGGTGACCACGACCTCCATCCAAGATGGCTGCCATGAGCAGTATGGGATTTGAATAGTAACTTAGATGTATTCAGCATGCAGACATTCTTAAGAGGACTTATTTATGTCAGGTGAGCGATACAGGCTCACCTGAGCCTCTAGTTTAAATACTATATACATTGTACGATTTTGTTGTTGTTTTACTCTCTACATTCTATAAACAGAAAGTAATGAAAAACAATTCTGCCCCATCTCTTTAAATTATAAATAGCATGGGATGCAATGGTAGATAAATCTTGTCAATACATATAAAGGGATCCAAAATGTGGTTGTTAAAATGATCTGACATAATACCTGTCTTTCACAGAGTTTTGTGAAGTTATTTTGAGTTAGATTATGAAAAGAAACTTAGAAAGTTTAAACAGTGATGGTCATCAATTCCACAAATTTCAACATAAGAATAATCACCTCTCATCTTAACTGAACTCACTGCACACAAAAAAGACTACGACATATATCTAAAAATCCAACTGAGCATGTTGGTGTAGTACAAAGCAGACATCACGATTAACTAGTTTTTGCATACCTGAACAATTTTTCACTTGGCGAAAGGTGTTCAACAACAATTTTGGTCATTGTATTGTCTGTCCTTCGATTTACAAAACTGATGTACAGCTTCTGATTACCCCTTAGATATCTTCAAGCTTTTCTTACTCACTTGAAGTAAAACATCTTTTAATATAGAGTTATTTTCACTAGCAATAATTTCTTTTTGTTATTAGAAGAACAACTTGTACTAGTTGGATACATAACATAATTTATTTTTTAAAGATTCTGTGTACAAGAGAAACGAAGCTCATAGACGTGCCTTAGAAGAAATTAATAAAGAAAGGGAAGCAACGTCATAAGATATGCCAGCTGGAGTAACTTGGTCAGCTTATGTGAAGGGATTCACAGCATGTGCATTGGCAGTGGCAGCAGGTTCCCAAACAGTACATCTTATATACCAACCATTAAAGGTTTGATATTTTAGGAAATGATATCTTGCAAAATATAGGTTAAATAAAAAAAAATATATATATATATATATATATATATAGTACATATATTGAAGAAAAACATTTTTTAGGTCAAGTTAAATCAAAATCTGTTATGAAGATCAGATGCAAGATACTGCATTGTTGATACATGTACACACCATGATATACGGGTAGCTGAAATACTGCTAAAGTTGGTAGTAAACATCTAAAATCATTGATTTTTATACCTCAATGATTTGATTTGATTTAATTTATTGTTTTTAATGCCACTTTCAGCAATATTTCAAATATTTCCAATTTACATTATTGTGTCCACTTTTGCTTTTAATATACTTTAGTGCAAGTTTCTGTTGTTGACATGCTGCAGTCATATCATGCTTCGCTCTGCTAGCCCTTTATTAAAATTTGAATAACTTCATCAAACCATCATATACTGGTAATTTCATTGTATTATACCCAAAGTCTCGTAGAGTGGTGGTTATATTGTATTGCCTTTGTCCATTTATTCGTCCCATTGTCTTGTGTAGACAACTATTCTTTTATCTTTTGATGGAACTTGTTCATACATGTACAAATGTATAAAACATGATGTGTTGGTATTTATGATATGAGAAATCTGAATGCACATATTCTAACAATTTGTTTGTCCTTTTGTACTTTTTAGCTCACAGCTCAAATTTTAACTGCAGCTACATGGCAATGAGTAGTTTAACATATATTCCGGGTTTTTCTGTGAAATTTTTCTTTCAGCCGATTTATACCGATTATGCAAATTAGGCATATTTTGATAAAAGATCACATTTAAATCTTCTTCTCTGAAACCGCTGAACCAAATTAAACCAAACCTGGCAGGGATGGTCCCTGGGTGGGTCCCTTTCAAAATTTTGTCCGACAGCCCCGCCCTCCATCCAAGATGGCCACCATTACTAAAAATAGATATTTCTTCAAATGGCCAAAACTGCTTTATTTTAAGCCAGAATGTGCCCAAATTTGAACTGTATAAGCATAATGATGAGCTTTTTAACATATATTATGGGATTTTTTATGAACTTTGAACTTTTGCCGATTTTGACCGATTATGCAAATTAGGCATAAATAAGCAAAAAATCATTTAAAAATCTTCTTGTTAGAAACCACTAGGCCAATTTCAACCAAGCTTTGTCTGAATGATCCTTAGGTGGTCCCCTTTCAAAATTGTGTCCGGCAGCGCCGCCCTGTATCCAAGATGGCCGCCATTACTAAAAATAGAAATTTCTTCAAATGGCCAAATCTGCTCTATTTTAAGCCAGAATGTGCCCAAATTTGAACTGTTAAAGCATAATGATGAGCTTTTAAACATATATTACGGGATTTTTTATGAACTTTGAACTTTTGCCGATTTTGACCGATTATGCATATTAGAAAAAAGGGGGGATGAAATTAAAAAAAAATCTTCTCCTCTGAAACTACTGAGCCAATCTCAACCAAACTTTGCTGAAATGATTCTTGGGTGGTCCTCTTCCAAAAGTGTGTCCGGCATTTCAGAACTTCGACCAATATGGCCACCACAGCCGAACTTAATTTAACATAGGACCCTATGGGAATATCCCATAAAAATCTTCTTTTCTGAAACCATTTGCTCAATAAGAACAAAATTTTGATGAAATAGTCATTGGATGGTTCTCTTCCAAAAATATGTCCGGCGGTTCGGCCCTTTGACCAAGATGGCCCCCACAGCCGAACTTAGCTTAACATAGGACCCTATGGGAAATTCACATAAAAATCTTCTCCTCAGAAACCACTGGGCCAATTGCAACCAAACTTTGGTGGAATGATCCTTGGGTGGCCCCCTTCCAAAATTGTGTCCGGTGATCCCGACTTCCAACCAAGATGGCCGCCAAGCTAAAAATAGAAAAAAGGGGGGATGGAATAAAAAAAAAATCTTCTCCTCTGAAACTACTGAGCCAATCTCAACCAAACTTTGCTGAAATGATCCTTGGATGGTCCCCTTCCAAAATTGTGTCCGGTATTTCATACCTCCAACCAAGATGGCCACCACAGCCGAACTTAATTTAACATAGGACCCTATGGGAAATTCCCATAAAAATCTTCTTGCCTGAAACCATTTGCTCAATAAGAACAAAATTTTGATGAAATAGTCATTGGATGGTTCTCTTCCAAAAATGTGTCGGGCGGTTCAGCCCTTTGACCATGATGGCCCCCACAGCCGAACTTAGCTTAACATAGGACCCTATGGGAAATTCACATACAAATCTTCTTGTCTGGAACCTGTGAGTTGCTGAATTGGAACCAAACTTTGATAAAATAGCCATTGGATGGTCCTCTTCCAAAATTGTGTCTGGTGGTCCCGCCCTCTGACCAAGATGGCTGCACAGCTGTACTTAGTTTAACATAGGACCCTATGGGAAATTCACATAAAAACCATCTTGTCTGGAACCAGTAGCTCAATTAGAACCAAACTTTGATGGAATAGTCATTTGATGGTCCTCTTCCAAAATTGTGTCCGGCAGTCGTGCTCTCCCACCAAGATGGCTGCCGCAGTGCAGTTGCGTTGTTATTGAAAGCAGCTTTGATCCAGGTGAGCGATTACAGGCTCCTGGTAGTCTCTGGTTTTGTTGACTCACTGCTTTTGGTTACTTAAATAATCAAAGGGAAGCAACTCTATTACAAAATGTGAAGTAGGAAAAGCTAAATTTTGAGAATCATTGACATATATGTTTTTTTACAGCAATTTTGATAACTTACATTAAAGGGGGAACCCCTGCCCAAATTTTTTTGTAGAAGGGGTCTGCAATGACGAAGGCTACATTTGTTAATTTTTTATACCGAAGTTATCAAGTTTTATTGACTAATGTTATTATACCCAGGTGAGCTATACAGGCTCCTGGGAGCCTCTAGTTCTTTTGGCCATTGTGTTATCTGTTCTTCTTCGATATACAGATTCTGATTACCCCTTTGGTATCTTCAAACTCCTCTTGCAAACAGACCAATTATGTACAAGTTTTAAATTTTCAACTTGTTTGTAATATAAAGTCAACTTGACAAAACAATTGGTGGTATTCTTCCGTAAATGGCCGTTTTCGGGTGGAGACGACCAAGGTAAGACGAGTCCACGTGCACTCGTCTTTACTCGTGACATCCAATCAGAACGCCTCTAACAAGAAAAAAAATCGTTTAAATATATACCCTAAACCGGGAATGTCACATTATACCCTGTCTGATAGCTGAATAACAGATATATTACGGATTTAACCATTGTTTTTTTTTCAAATACAGACTCCAACCGTATTAAATATATTTTGTGTCTTTTATTTTCATTTTTTCGTATTTCTAGATGTCCTTTTCCGTACCTTTGACGTCATTCTTCAATGATGTCAAAATATGTGTCACGTTATATTTCATGTATGGGGTGTCTCATGAAGGAAAATACTGTACTTTCAATAAAATATTAGTGAGAAAAGCTCAAATATCAGTAGAAAGCTACTTAGTTTATTAGTCGGTCACAAAAGTCAATTTTATGTGATGTATGTATATGTATGTGAGCGATATGTATCATAACGCTCAATGATATTGATCTGATAATTTATGCAAATTAATTACTGATCAATGGCGGGCGTCTCTAGGAGTTCGCGATAGTGAAAGTTGTTGGTTTATGGAAGAAATAGGTACTTACATGCGTTGTTGGGAAAGCCTGGGTGATCTTCCACTCGCGAAAAGACATAAAATTTCTATCACTCGTGGAAGATCACCCGGTCTTTCCCAAGAACGTATGTAAGAACCTATTATTCTTAGTGTGCAGTCATGTTTAAACATGTCACAAAGTTGGGTTCATTTATTCATGGGGGTTATGGTGTTTAACACCACTTTCAACATTATTTCAGTTATATCGTAGTGGTCAGTTTATTGGTTGAGGAAACCAAAGTACCCAGAGAAAACCACCAACCTGCTGCAAGTCACTGATAAACTATATCACATAAAGTTGTATCTAGTACACCTCACTATGAGCAGGAATTGAACTCTCATCTATAGTGGTGATAGGCACCGATTGCATAGGTAGTTGTAAATCAAACTACAATACAATCATGACCACAATAACCCCCGGTTAATTGAATCACAAGTACCACTACTTAACATATACATACAACATGGTGAATTGTTTATTTATTATGTTTTAACTTTTTTTACAGGATATGGACGAGTTAGTGGAAAAAGAAAAGGAAAGAATTCTGAAATTTGAGAAAGCAGAAAAGGAAAAGATATCTCACAGTAGAGATTTAAAAAGTAATTCATAAAGAAGGAAGAATTTGTATTGACTGCATATTTACAAATAATGACATTATATTTTATTGATAGAAGACATTTGTTTATTTGTTGTGCCAAAACTAATAAACTGAAATTATCATAATTGCTTCAGATTTTTAAAGTTGATGTTTGTTTGTTTTATGGTGTTCAACACCACTTTCAACAATATTTCAGCTATATCATGGTGTTAAGTTTTATTGGTGGAGGAAAGCGGAGTACCTGGAGAAAATCACTGACCTGTCACAAGTCACTGACAAACTTTATCACATAATGTTGTATTAATGTGTAAATGTTTTAATGTGTTAAAGTTGATAACTTTGCTTACTTCAAACTTTCTTTCATTCACAGAGAACAAATGACAGTAACAACAATATTTTAATGCTACAAAATGTATCTCAATATATCATCACACCTCATCATAATTACAAATGACACAAAGTGATGACGATAGTCTGATTTTCTTCAGACCACCTGACCAAACACTTAGATGTTTATGTGACTAATTGATATGAAATCTGTAATAATTATCAGTTATGATTTATTTTTCCTGAGAGTAATAGTTTTAAACCAACAGATTCTACATTCCTAGCTAGTAGTCACTTAACTACAATCATTCACTGACCCTGTTGTTGTACTGTCCATGTTTGCATTCTTTTCTATTTTTGTGATATTGTGTGGTTCTTTTTGAGAAGAAACAAATCTGTGCATGTTTTTTTTAATATCTATTGCCATTGGTGATCAAATTATTAAGAGTGGGAGTGTTGGGATCCCATTAACCCATTTAACCCTGCCACATTTTTGTGCCTGTCCCAAGCAAGGACATTGATTTCCAGTGCCTTATGTCATGATCTATTTGTATTTGTTAATTTGAGGTGAGAGGTGGTTATTCATGTTTTTTTTATACATGTATTGATGGAATTGTTGAACATCACTGTTGAAATTTTCTTTTCATACATCATTAATATCAAACTAAAACTGTCAGATCATGTGGTTGCCATCTTATAAATGGCATTGTTCAAAGAACTTAGAAACACATCGCTGGTGTAATGTTTAGTGTGCTTGCCTCAAGTGCAGTAGATTTTAGGTTTGAGCCCTAGTCAGGTTAAACTAAAGACTTATAAACTGGTATATTATGCTTCTCTGCTAAGTATGCAGCATTAAGGAGAAAGGAGTTGTCTCAGAATCAGAATAATGTGTCCAAGTGGAGTGACATGTTGTTTCAGTCAGCTAGCACTACAAATAATCCAACTAAGTGTGTTGGTCTAGTACAAAGTGGACATCATCTCATTGAAACTTGTTCTCGCCATGACTTGGCTGAAAAATTGATCATTTGGAGTTAAACAACAATCTCACTAAAAGAACATAAATTTGAAAATTTAATCCTGTTTGCCTACATTTGTAATGATGCTGATCACATAGTTTTATCAAAATCAGAATATATGATGGTGGAAAAGCATTCATGCTAACTTGGAGTTAAATATGCCCAGTGGTTGTAGATTAGAAAAAGGAAACCAAGTTGTCAAATGACAAATGTATATGGTTTATTTGATCGTAAACTGTTAATGTATAATGGATTTCGTCTCTGAAAATATTAGGTAGAACTTGGAAGAGTCAGTCTCATCTATGTACACAAGGCAAATATTCATTGATTGAGTTGTTTCTTGGTTTTACAAAGTCTCTGTTTTAAAATGTTTAGCTGTACTGAGAGATTCACTGCCTTTCTTGTTCATTGGCCATGCTTGTTTAAAGTCGTCAGATTTTTTCCCTGGCTTTGTTTCTGTTTTTACCTTGTCTTCTTCCTAAAATAACAATATAATATGTATTTTTAGAAACATGTAAAATTAATAACCATTAATATATCATTAAGATGAAATATACATCATTAAACAATTATAGTTATATATAGATGTAAGTAAAATAGAAAAAACCAACATGATATTTATTCAAATTCTAATAAAAAAAAAAAAAATTTAATATGTGTTCCCAGAGGTATTTTTGTGGATTTTTGTAATTGTTAATGAAGCATGAATTCCCCACATTTTCTATTATCTGTAATGAAGAAGAAATTAATGTCTAACATGCTATAAATTTACAATAACATGAACAATTTCACATTAAGTTTTATTAATGTTTCCCTTCAGATCAACAAATATAGAAGCAAACTTCACATAAAGAGGTATCACAAACATTTTAGTGTAAACAGTATTTTTTATTGTTGAAGAATATAGTATATTTTACAGGTGTCAAACAATGATCAACAATTGGATTTGGAAACAAGCTTTTATGAATCTCCTCTCAATTTTACAAACATTAAATTATTTAAAAAAAAAACTAACCTGTAGATGAGGCTGTAACAGGTACTTCCTCTTCAGCTTTTCTTTGATCAACAATCCTTTTGTTAATAGCCGCCAGTTCTGTATAACTCTCTTCTCTCTTTTCTGTAATATATTATTTTTAATTATTAAATTAAAGAAAAACTTGTATAACCCATTTTTCAACTATAAAAAAATGCAACAAAAAGAATACCAACACTCCAAACCATTACAAGTAATCAATGTGGTTGTATTGGCTCAGTGAATTTGTGTAACAATGTTACCAGCAGCTCTAAGACTACTGTAAATAAATGGTAGAGAAAACCGAAGGGGAAATCAAGAATGGACAATCTAGAGACATAAGTAACATTGGGCACAAGACACAGAATGAAAATAAATACAACTGAGACAACGAAAAAGATGAGCAACGCAGAGCCCACCAAAGGCATCTGGAAGTAAGATAGGCCTACACCTGATACATAAGGGCCACAAAACCTCAATTATTTGTGTAGCTTGTTTTGTTGTAATAGTAAGTCCTACCTAATGTTTTCTATTGAACTCTACAAATATGTTACTATAGTAACTTCTAATCCAAATCAGTATTACACAAATATGGTATTAAGTACTATAGTTTATGGAAGTTCAAGGTCACTTTCAACAATATTTATCTATATAGTGGTCGTCAGTTTAAACCAGGGTACCAAGAGAAAAAAACATTGATCTTGGCAAAAGATTGTTGATTAATGCCAAGTGAACATTTTTTCATGTATATCATAGCAAGAACAAGTTACATTTCAGTGAGATGATGTTGAGGTCCGATTTGTACTAAACCAATATGATTAGTTGGATTTTTGTAGTGCTAGCTCACAGAAACAATAGTCTGCTGGTAGACATGTCATTCCACTCAGAAACATCCCGATTCCAAACCAACCAGTCTTTGTTTTTACTCCTTAATCCTGTGTGCTTAGTGGAGAAGCAACAAATACTTATTATAAAGTCTTTGGTTTTATGATCTATGGGTTCGAGTAAAACCAAGGTTGTGTCGATAACCAAAGACACAACCTTGTGATCAAGTTTGTCAGTGTGAGTAGATCACTCACACTGACAAACTTGATCACAAGGTTGTGTCGATAACTCTTGCCACTGGTAATACATTACAGTCAAACCTGTCGTAACGGTCACCTTTGTATAATGGTCACCTGCTCATAACGGTCACTTTCGTGCTCTCCCTGTGCATTTTACTATATATTTTAATTCGATATAGTGGTCACCTGTTCAATGTGGTCAGCGGTCACCATTTACTAGAAATTTCCAGTGTAAAATCTTTGTATAACGGTGAGTTCATTTTTAAAATAATACCGGAAGTGATTTCAAAAGTTCGGTATTTTTCTCAAATGTACAAAAAATCCTGAGGTGTTACAAAATATATTGCTTAATTTAATTAACTAAATAAACAAACACTATTAAATTTTGTGAGTAATAAATTACATAAAGGAAAGTTTATACCCGGGGGTTATTGGAGATATTTATTTATTACGACGAGAGTAGAAATTCACTCACCAAAAATATTTTGTATCTAGTGCATCATGTCAAAATCATCAACATCCGTAAATAGGAAAGCTTTGAAATTAGACGACAAAGTGAAAGTTGTCTGTATGGGTACGTTGTAGAATCCCTGCTGGGCTTTAATACAACGGGTTATAAATCGTTGTGATCGATGGTGGGAAAAGCTGTTGGGCTGTGGGCGAGGAGAAGGGTGTTGGTCGTACCCAGATAATGAACATTCTTTAAAGAAAATGTGAGATTCAATCGACGATTTTGAAAACAATGTTTCCAGTTCAACATCGTGTTAGTTGAAATTGTACTTTTGTTTATTAAATATCTTTCTTTATTTATTTGTATGTTTTATTCAAATCATATCAGATTGAGATAAACATAACATGGAATTAAAAATGTTTATTTACAACTACTGTAAAATATTTCGTCGAATAATCAAACTCCTTCATATAAAGGTCACCTGTATATAGTGGTTATTTTGTCAAACTCCCAGAGGTGACCACTATAGACAGATTTGACTGTAGTTATATTTAATCAATATCTATTGCCTTGTAAATGCATAGAATTTTCCAGATTCACAATTGCCATAACTTGTCCTATTTATTTGTCGGTTGGTTTCTTATCTTAGCATTTACTATACCTCCATTTCCCTTTGTTTCTGTATTTCCTGATCTTCATCCCATGCTGCCAGAAGTATATCTTTAAATTCTTCACATACTACAAAACCATCCAATCTATAATAAATAATACATTATTACATATAAAGAATGGCATAAGTTCTCTGAAATTAAATCTTAGTCTGGGCCATCGTGATCGTATGGTAGTTGGATTCAATGCAATCAGTGACTATCACCACTTTAGTTGTGAGTTTGAATCCCACTCATGGTGAGGTGCACTTGATACAACATTATGTGATAAAGTTTGTTAGTGACTTGTGACAAATCTGTTTTTTTTCGGTTTCTTCCACCAATAAAAATGACAGCCGCAATTCAACTTAAATAGTGTTGAAAGTGCCGTTAAATACCATTACCCTAACCCTAAATCTTAGTCACTAAAAAGATCAAGCAAGGTGTACTTATGTAATTGTATTGTTTTTATGCTTAAGCAATGAATCTATTGACATACAATGACTTAAAAAGAATCTATTTTCTAATTCTACAGCATTCTGTTACTAATACCTGTGAACTGAAAATAGTCAAATGATAGCAGATTTGAGGGGAGGAATGTGATAATAAACTATTTATCTAAATTGTGTACCAGTATATAGTTTTAAGAATCTTTTCATTGGTCCTAGTTACTTAATAATTTGATAATCCTTATTTTAATCTGTAGAAACTACTGAACCATCTCATTCAGACCCTTTCAATATGAGAAAATATATTCCTGTTGGCAAACCATATATATCTATCTACGTATACATACACAGGATGCGAGTATCCACAGTGGGTATCCCACCCAGTCATAGCAGACACACAATCAATGTCCAGCTTCTTAGCCACCTTATTCAATCCAGGCACTGCAAGAAATATAATACACATTTTTTCATTGGTCAAGAGATTTGTTTAGGGCTGTATCCCGGTCTAATTTATTTCATTAAGGACAATACAACTATCGGAGTAGCAGTTGTGCCAAAATAGTTGAATTTGGAACAATGTGGAAATATTTTAGAATCCATCAATGGAACATTATATAAACATATAATAATGTGAAAATTGTTAGTTTTTTTATGAAACCCTAGTTAAAAGCAATCAAGAAATATGAGAACCTTCCTTTCTTCTCATTTATAACAATATACATTCCAAAACAATTGGTTGAAGGAAACTTGTGTTACTGTACATGTATGACAAAGGTATATTTTCTGAAATATCAAATTTTCAACACTTTCTTTATGTACAGGTAAAAGTCCTTCAGATTTTATTGAGTTTTTGACAGGTTAGGTCAAGTTTACATATCGATCAACTCCTACAAATTTGCAGTCCTCGAAATGAAAATTTGAATTCACTGGTCCGAATCCAATTAATTTTTATATTGTTCTTAAAAAAACTGAAAAATTTACTAGTCCGAACAAAGTTTTACTTGTCTTGGGCAGGAGGACCGGTGCTCATCGTGAGGACTGAATTCGTATTTAATCCAGAATCCATGTTTATCAGAAATGATGCATTCATGTCTGCTATAAAATTACTATAATAGAAATTATTTCTAGATGCCATGTTTTTGATACAGTTACTGAGATAAAATTATTTTCATATATAGATTTGATATTTATTTTCTTTTGTTACAGAGCAATTTAGGCTGTTTTTTTAAACTGTGCAGCCATATCTATAACTATGCTATCTAGTAACAATGAGGGCACTTTAAGATGCAAAACTTACATTGTAAATGAACTGTTCCCGCAGGCAACATAGAAGGCATAAATAATTCAATGTTCCCATAACCATTACGTGGTACTTTCCCCTAAATAAATAAAGGAGGAGTAATTTAGTAATTTAATGTTGCACAAGTCATGTTTTGTAACTTTTCATAAAAGATCCCAGTGATATAAATACTTCAACTATCATTTGATTAAAAACACTTTTAAAAATATTTTTTTAATGTTAATTGAAAATCTGTATATGGTCAATGTAGAATGTATGCAGTAAACTATGGGTATAAACATTTTTTAAATAAATTTCTTCCATCTTATTTGAATATACATACTAAATTGAAAGAGTAATGGTCTTTAAATCAACAGATTATGCCTTCTTAGCTAGTGGTCACTTAACTGCAAGCACTCATTGATCCTGCAATTGTACTGTCCATGATTACGTTGTCACTCATTTTTGTGATAGTATGTGGTCTTTTTGAATAGGAAACAATCTGTGCAGGCTTTTGATCATTTGTTTATATATGTATTTCCATTGGAGATCCTGCTATCAAGAGAGGAGGGTTGGGATCCTACTAACCAGTTTTACCCCACCAAATTTTTGTGCCTGTCCCAAGCCAGGACCTGGATTTGGAACGTCATATGTCGTGGTTTTTTTTGTGTTCAGTGATTGCAGTTAAGATGAGAGGTGATTGTTCGTTTTGTTGATATTAGTTGAATTGATGACCATCACTGTTTAAACTTTCTTTTCATAATCATAGACATACTTGTCAAACTATCACATATGTAATATGCTATTCCATAAATAAAGATGTAGGGAGCAGAACTGGGCAAATGAACTTTATGGAACTTTTTTAGCAGGCACAGAAAATAATATCAACATTAAAGATACAATGTTGCGACGTCATTTCAAAGTTGAAACGTCGTTGTGTACCTACCAGGCTGTATCAATAATGTCTGTCAGTTACTAATTTAATAAGGAAATGTCAGGAAATTCTAAACTTTCTAACATTGGTAATCAAAGATGATAGAAAATGTCACCAAAAATTACACTTTTTTAAACAAAAAAAACCAACACATTTAGCTTTATAAATTTTTGCAATGATTTTGTTTAATATATTTACATTCCATTTCTCTTCATGTGGAAGTATTTTGTGACATCAACAGAGATGAAAGTTTTCCTCTGATCTGCAGATTTCCTCTTTTTTTTAGCAAAATATTTGGAAATGAAATGCTAACTCGAAAATGGAGATTTGGGGTATTGTATAGAGGGTTTCCTCTATTTTCGAAAGTGAGTACTTTCATCTCTACATTAAGTCATTCACTTCAATATATGGTTTCAACCTTCTGTGATACATTTGAATATTGCATGATTATAATACTTTTTTAAAATACTCCACCAATAAAACTGACTGCCATGATATAACTGAAATATAGTTGAAAGTTGCATTAAACACCATAACCTTAACCTGTAAATTACTTGAAGAAGCTTACATTTACAGCTGGAGGAGGAATGTACACTTCTGTCTGCCAATGTCCAAATATTTCTAAGTCTAATTCATCTGGATTTTCCTTCTTACGGTTCTGTGGTGATAAAAAAAGGATTTTTTTTGTATTTAGTACTATTGACACTTTCTAAGTATCTCAATGTTTCAATATTACCAGGCAATACGGTCAACAAAATTTAGTATGATTTTTGTCCTTGAACAAGAGAACACAGTATCCAACGAATACAGTTTCTGATTGGATGATTTTGGAGTAAGAGGACAAAAATTGTACTTGGAAGTTTTAAGGTGATACAGCCTAGTCACCAACATATCATGTACATTCTATTGTGATATACAGAGAAAAGTTTACATGAATAAATGTATTATGTTTTTCTTCTTTGGGACAGTAATCAACTATCTTATAATATGTAGATATTTGAAACTTGTAAAAAAAACAGAGGATAATGTTATAGCAAATAGAAAATTGTTTTACAACATTAAAATTTTGTACAGATTAAGGGAAAAATGTATGTTACTTGCACTGAACTTTGCATGAAAAGGGACCCTTTTGTATGCTTTAAAGGGAAATATAAAAAACATGTAAAAACCTATAATTTTATAATCAAGTGAGAAATGTGCAAATTGTCTGTTGTACATGTAGTAAGACTGATAATTTACATGAAATAATACTGTGTAAATTAACATACCCAACGTGGTCTTGACTTCACCATTTTATAGGCTTCTTCTTTAAGCTGAAACAAGAGTAAACTAATTACTTACTATAAATTGTTCATGTTGATATGAATTCATTTATCATTTTGTAATTTCTTTAGATTATATATTGATTTTTACATAGAAGCAGGAAAAAAGGAACTACTTTAAGGAATATCTGTGTAACAAATGGCCATTCATGACTTATTACCAGATTTTTAACAAGAGTAACATGACTGGTGGAGTAGGAACTGCTTTCGTCTCAAGAACACCTGAGTTTACCTCTAATTTGAGTGTAATTCATGTTGCTCAATCTTTAGATTTCTGTGTAGTATTTTGTCAGCCATTGTTTGTCTTTTTGTCCTTTTTCTTTCGGCCATTATATTGTCTGTCCTTTTTCTTTCGGCCATTATATTGTCTGTCCATCTTTGAATTACAGTCTCTGGTTACCCCTTTATTAGTATCTGCAAACTTTTTTTGATATATTCATGTGAAAAGCCAAAATGCAAAATTTGTAAGGGAAATAGACAGTATCTGATTTCGGAATTTTAGATAGACTATCTTTCAATTTTACTAACATCTATATCCTTTCATGATAAAAATAATTCAAAATTTTATCAGATATAATCATCCAAATTAAACAGACAAACAGACAATCTTGGTCCCTACTTTTTTAGCAAGTGTCTTTTTCTACATTGTTATTAGTAAACTTTACTGAATAACAAAAAGGACTCTATATAACTCAAAACTTACTCGAACTGCTCTTCCTTCCTTCAACCAATTCTCTCTGGAATGGAGCTAAAACAATATTTAAAAGGAGATAAAATAGTTTTTATGGGTAATTTCTTGGCTGCCTCTTTTAGCTGCTATTTAAACATGTGTTCCAGATATTAAATAAAAAAAACCCAGAGATTCCATGTAATTGAGCACATGGTACCCAGTTTAATTTCACTGACCTATGGTAATATAGTTTTACCCATAAAGGACCTGTCAGCAGCCATTTTGATGCAGGAATAAAAGCAAACTCATTCCTGACCATCAAAGCAAAATTAGAGAAACATCAGCCAAACAGACATTGCTATACTGTACTTGTAGATATAAAATTTCCTAGATATTTTCGGTTATTATCCAATTCATATATTGAAATGTAAATATCCCATATTGTTATATGCAAGCTCTTCCACATGTTAGAATACTCAAACCTATCTATTTTTATCAGAACCATGTAAAATGATATCAATTAATTAAAGTTCTTTTACAGTAATAAGAAAAGTATTGAGCACAATCAATAGACTTATAGATTCCAAATTTGATTCTAAAATTATAAGCTTTTCATATGAGTTATTTCCCTTACAATGGGCAAAATGGTACCCATTCCAGCAAGAGCTACAGAAAGGACAAAGAAAATTTTGAGTATAATTTCCTCATAATTTGTAGATATTTGAACCCTGTAAAAAGATAATTTCATAGCAAATAGAAATTAAACATTAAAATTTTGCATAGATTATGAGAAAACTATATGTGTTATTTTCATACCCTCTGTCCACATTAGATGGAAATAAATCCTTTAAAGTGTTTAAAAACATATAATTTTAGAATCAAGTTGGAATTTCCATATGATCTTAAAAACCTGACAATTGAAGCAATATCAGAAGAAACAGGTTAATTATCTTTACCCCTAAAGTTTGTGAACTTGTCTTCATACCTAATCATTCACTTACATAAACAGAATATATTTCTCTCTACACATTAAGTCAGGTTGAATCCTACTCAGGTAAGGTGTAC
The DNA here is from genome assembly GCA_963680875.1 of Bathymodiolus brooksi. NCBI lineage: Eukaryota > Metazoa > Mollusca > Bivalvia > Mytilida > Modiolidae > Bathymodiolus > Bathymodiolus brooksi. The sequence goes on from OY804575.1 coordinate 83,284,614, forward strand.
TCGATACAATATTATATGCATGTGATAAAATTGTCAGCGACTTGCGGTAGGTCGGTGGTTTTCTCCGGGTACTCCGGTTTCCTCCACCAATAAAACTGACCGCCACGATATATCTGAAATATTGTTGAAAGTGGCATTAAACACCATAATCCTAACCCTCTACACATTAAGTTGCATGAATTCAACTTTCCTGACTTACTGTATGAACACATTCTCTGGCATATATAGGTTCCTTGTTTCTTAAATAACCAACAGGAATAGCAGTGTTTGGATAAATAGCTTCAAATTTCAGTAGATGACGCTTCAAGACATAACTGGAAATTTAAAATATACATTATAATTCAACTTCAATGTAATGAATTATGTCTACTGCTTCATCAATTTATTTTGATTTTGTATTTCTAAACATTTCATCATTTGGGTCACTTCACATTCAATTCAAGGTACAACCTAGGCCTCCCAGCCATTCTTGACCATATCCTACTGTCTATGTTAAATAAAGTACAGCAATTAAATAACAGGTTGCACCTAACAGCAGACTGATAAGTCCTCAGCAAGTTGAGGACAATATTTTTGACAACATTGGGTCTCTTGTTTGGAAACAGGTTAGATTAGAATCTCCAAGATCAATCCACACCTTTATTCTGTGATAAGAATCACTGTGTTGAAATTTTCAGAATGATCAGTCATATAAAACTTCAGCTATTGTTAAAAAAATCTGTCTACAGATGAAAAATGACAATGGCGATAATGATGACACACCCATACCATGTTAATCGTAGAAAACTTTTTGATAAAAAAAAAATGGTAGCCTTAATCAGTGCTAATAAGTACATATATTTGTTTTGATTTGATTTAAGAATCAAAATTCCTATGGTTACTGTACTTACAAAGGATGATTTTTAAACTCTCCAACACTACTTGGCAATGGCTTAGATATAAGGCTAGCTGAAAATGTACAGAATTATGGCTAGTCATTCTAATATTAATTCAATAACGAAATATCTTGTAATTACTAAATCAAGGGATCTCCTTAATTAATATTCAAACTTTAGGAACAAGTTAATTTCTTGTTTTTAAAATAAAAAAATATAAACAAACTAAAATGTGAGAAATTTACAGACAAATGGAAAACAGAAACCATGTGAAAACAAAAGCTTACATATCATTTGGTCAACTGAGGTACAAAAAAAAGAGAGGAACGAGTAACCAATTTAGAATTTGTGTATTATATGACACTAAATATCCCTGATTTCTGCTGATATGTAAAACAAACCTTTAATATCTTTATCTTCTTTAGCATGGCTATCAGTATCACCACATCTGTAAGGATTTACCGTTTCTTCCAACCAATCATCAGAAACTCTGAGTTTCCGAGTCTCTGTCAACCATTTAGAAGCATATCTAGGAGTAATATCTTTTACATATCCATCTGTAATTAAATTGAATTAAATATGAACCTAAAAACAAACAGTTTTTAAGAATTTGTTTTTATGTATTTCAATATATGACAATAAAAATGTTGCTGATGGAGTATATATTATATGTATATATATATAAATTTCAATATGTTCTTGTCAAAATCAGCAAGCATGTTAATAAATTATGCAAAGACAACAGGCTAAATGTCATTTTATACTTGAGTTTCAATATGTGTATTCCTTTTTCATAAATTCTGTGTGAGTGATTGTTGTTTAATGTCAAGTGAGCAATTTTCCAGCTTTGCACAAAACCAACAAGCTGAGTTGGATTTTTGTTTATTATGGTTGCTCACTGTAACAGCGGTTTACCAGAAAACATACTGCTCCCCTCAGACACATTATTCCGACTCGAGAGGGGTCGAAGCCAAACTCTTACAAACTTGTGGCGAGCTCCCTAACAACTACAACATTCAGGAGATTTCCTTTCATACATAGACCTTATTATTAGAATAAAATTAAAAATTCACCTTACTGACATAAAATATAAACCTTATAAAACACAATAACTGTCATAATATTTGAAGTTACATCATTTTTTTTTTTTTTTATTTCTATGCAATACAGAAGCTTTCAAACATTGTCAAAGTTGATACCTGTATGATGACTTACTATTATCAAAAGAGAACACATAATGTACAGGATTTGTAGCTTGACTCTCAATCACGTTTGGTTTTCCTATATACTGACACTTCATACAGTCAATACCTAGTCAAGTAAAAATAAATAAAAACATAATTTTCTGTCTTAATTGACTATTTTCACATTTTGACGCGATTCTAAAATTAAACATTTTTATAGGAGATATTTCACTTTAATACAGGCACAAATCATAATCTTCCGTCTAAATAGACCATTTGCACATTAGGATGTGATTCTAAAATTATACATTTTCATATGAGTTATTATCCTTTAAAGCAGGCAAAATGGTCACATTCCATGAAAAATTCAATGAAGATAATGTATTTTTCCCATAACCTGTAAACAATTTTAATAATGTAACGAGTTCTCAATTGTTTGATAAAACTATCCTGATTTTTTATAAGGTTCATATATCTACAAACTAAAATAAAATTCTTCTCAAATTCTTAGTCCTTTCCATTGCTCTTGCTAGAATGGGTACCAATACGTTTGTTTCGAATCATTTCCATTCCGTCAAAAGTTTTTTATTTTCGTCTCCCAAACCACATGATTTTGATGGAATATTAGGCACTGGACTTCTGGTGTCAATGTACACAACAAAAACACCATTCGATATGTGGCACTTTAACGTTCCTCGACTTAAAGAATTCTTAGCATTGCTGTAAAATACAGATACCAATTGAATTATTTTATTTGTATTAATGACTTCAATGCACAGACAATTTCTTCTTTAAAATTAAATTTTTTTTTTTTTCTTAATTTACTGCCGTCAGCATCATGATAGGAAAACTATCTGTCTTGATATATTTTTGTTATCAGACAGACAATGAGGTACCGAACACCAGTTAAGTATTTACTCTGCCATTTTCTTAGCGTCTCAATATTACAATTAATTATAATCTACTGCATCTACGACCATGATATGTTGACGTTGTCACAGTAATAGCGTAAACACCGGAAGTCGTCTGCCTAACATTTCAGACATCAGGACAAGAAAAAGACGGAACATGTTCGGAATTGATATGATTCAAAACAAGCGTATTTGTCTGTCATAAGGGAAATAACTGCTATAATAAACATATATTTATTTTTGAATTGGGAAATTTGCAAAATATCTATTGATTATGGCAAGGATCAAATAAAATTTCAACAGTTTTTCTTACTGTTTACTTTAACTAAATATGTTCTTCATTTGTCAAAGTGAACTATTTTCCCCTATTACAGTATCATATGTTTTTTGTATAAAATTTAGTATTAATGAAAAAGGCAATAATTTGAAATTTGCACCATGCATTAACCAAAAACATATAAATCTTTCCACTACTATGAAAATTTACATATAAAAAACATTTATGCATTTTTGTTATATTAGTGGTTAGTGAAGCACAAGATAATCATTTACTTTTGAATTCATGTTTTTGATATTTATTTATGTACATGCATTTCCTTGTGCGTTAAAATTCAAGAGAGTATGCATTTATATTGGATTGTTATTTAATGCCAAGTGAGCCAGTTTTGCAGTTATATCATGGTGAGAACAAGTTACATTTTGATGAAATGATGTCCACTTTGTAATAGAACAATATATTTAGTTGGATTTTAATAATGGTAGAAACAACAGCTCAAGGGTAAACATGTTGTTCCATGTGATGCCACTCTGACACATTATCCTGATTCTGACCCAACCAGTCTTTTCTCATATTTCTTAATACTGCATGCTTAGAGGAGAAACAGCAAATACCAATTTCATTTTCTTTGATTTGACCAAACTGGGTCTCGAACCCACAATCTATTGCACCCGAAGCGAGCACGCTAACCATCACACCACCGATGCAGTCAATAGGGGATAGGGTTATGGCATTTAACGCAACTTTCAACAATATTTCAGTTATATCGTGGCAGTCAGTTTTATTGGTGGAGGAAACTGGAGTGTCTGAAGAAAACCACCAGCCTCTCGCAAGTCACTGACAAACTTTATCACATAATGTTTTATTGAGTACACCTTGCCTGAGCAGAATTCGAACTTACAACTTCAGTGGTGACAGGCACTTATTGCACAGGTAGTTGTAAATCCAACTACCATACGATTACGACCACCCTGATGCAGTCAATAATATTTCAGTGTGTATGCATTTACAATGTACATTGGTATCAAAAGAAAAGTAAAGAATATACTGACTACTATTATCTAACAATATAAATTTACCACTTACTTATCCACTTTTCCTCTGCCTCTATGTATACCTCAGCCCATGTATCACAACCTATGTTAAAAATAAATAAAAAACTTTATTTTTGAAGACTATTTTTCTATTAAGGTACCATTTTTAACTTTTATTTGAATATGAAAAAAAAGAATCCACAGAAACAGATGGATAAAAACCAACAGGCCCATCTTTTTAAAAATATTTAACAATTGGTCATAGTAAAATAAAACAAGATGTTGCACGCTACGTCGTGCTAAGAATACCCCCACTCGTTCATTTGCAAGTCGCACGGTAAACAGGAAGTAGATGTGTGGTAAACCTGGAAAGGGGAGACACGGTACAAGTCACCATGCCAAAGCCATATATCAAATATAAAGTCATTTCTTCCAGTAGAAGCTGAGATAACTGTTACGAAAGTTTTCATTACAGCAAACATGAAAAATTCTAAGTCGCACTGTAAACAGGAAGTAGATGTGCGGTAAACCTGGAAAGGGGAGACACGGTACAAGTCACCATGCCAAAGCCATATATCAAATATAAAATCATTTCTTCCAGTAGAAGCTGAGATATCTGTTACGAAAGTGTGAACAGACGGACGGATAAACGGACGGACAAACGGACGGACGGACGGACAAGGTGATTGCAATATAGCCCCCACTCTATGAGTGGAGGTATAATAAAAGCAAATACATAGGTTTCAGAGCTATTAATCAAGATAAGAACAATTTGATTTTCTTGAGAAGGGAGATAACTCTGGTCAACTATATTATATTTAATCATTGGGATACTACAATGACAGATACATCAAATATTTTTTTACATTCTATTTCAATAATATCTCAGGGTTTCAAAATTATGAAGGTCTGAGGGCCGTGACCTTTCACTTCTGACATCAGACTTTTATATTGGACATTAACTGTGCCATGCCTTCCGATTCTCGTTTGAAGTGTCATTATCGTTTGATAAGTACATGATGTACTTTTGGCTAATGTTTAAACTTTAACTATGAATATATATGAAGTAGGTAGTATTGTTAGTTACACAGAAACAAAGAGGTTACCCCAGTTTAAACTTGTTAACCAAGTACTAAAGGGAGATAAATCTATATATTTTTCCAGAACAATATCCTTACTGAATACTATTTTATTGCAACTGGGGGAAAAAAAAATTCAATCAAATATTACAACTTGTCTTGGTACCCCTAGCATCAAATATCTCTTCATGATAGCAGAAATAACATGCATTTATTAAATACCTTTAGGTTCATTTTCATCTGAATCAGATGATACCATCTTTCTATTATTTTTACATTTTATTCCAGGTCTTCTAAGTAAATTGACAGGACTTCTCATGGTAAAACTATCCTCTTCAAAATCAGAACTTAAATAAAAAATACCATCTATATAAGCTGGGAATAATTTAGCAAATTAATAGCTTAGTTTTTGTCGTGTATAAATTTTGCATGTCTTAATGCAATATTATCTATTTATTGTTGTTTAACATAAAGTGACCAGTATTTCAGCTATATTCAGTGTTAGGCAGAGCTCCAGATAATTTTCAAGTCCAAAGGGTAATTACCCCCTACTTTCGAAAATGATGCGTATTTGCATATTTCCTTTGCACTGTTGTACTCTCTACTTCAGAAAAGATTGCTTACATGTACACTTTTAAAATTATGTTTGACACAAGTGTTATTCAATAAACGCAGGATGCAAGTGAAATGTATATCTCTGTTTAATTTGACACGATTGTGTCATGTTTATTAATAAAATGTTGTAAATATTTTGTCTTTTGCTCGTCGACTTCGGCAGTTTTCACAGCCGTGTTGATAATGTCATCAATGATTCCTTTAACTATACTGTCACTAGACACAGATGAAACTGTCAGGAACTTAAGTATATAATTTTCCGTAGCGCGCTTATTCATGTTCTTGCTCATTTTCAACGAACAACGTGTTCCCAAATTTACTTTCGTTTTAGTTCTTACTTATTACATAAACCGCATTTATTTGCAATATTGACCGCGATTGGATGATTTATCATAAACATCCAATCAGATTTCTTTTGACATCGATGCTTAGAAAGGCAAGCATTCTGTACCCCTCAGATGTATACGCTCTCTCCTTCGAAAAGTATAAAGGGAAGTAATTACGGGGAATTTCTCAAAGACAAAAATGTATTGTTATGTACGCTCCGAATTTGGAAAGTTTGTTTACACAGCAATATGTATGCATAATGTGTACACTCTGATCTGATAATACATGCGTTTTTACTCGTTTTCATAGCGTGAAAAACGCAAATACGCAGCTTATCTGGAGCTCTGGTGTTAGGGGTTAGTATTATGGTGTTTAACACCCATTTCAACAATATTTCAGCTATATTGTGGCGGTCAGTTTTATTGGTGGAGGAAATAGGAGTACCAGGAGAAAATCACAGGCCTGACAAACTTTATCACATAGTGTTGTATCGAGTACACCTCATCATTAGCAGGATTTGAACTCACAACGTTAGTGGTTATAGGCACTGATTGTGCAGGTAGTTTTTAATCCAACTACCATATGATTATGACCATGACGGCCCCTCAGCTATATTCATGACAAGAACAAGAATACAAACAATAAATCAAAACAAGATGCTTTCACAAGTCTATATTGCTCACTCCGTTATTAATAATCAATTTATTATTCAAATGATCATTTATGTACATTGTGGTTTCTGAGTAGACATATATTTTAACATTCCTCCATTGGATTCTTTTAAACATTTTTCCTGAAGTGGTCATTATTCTTAAATCATTTTTTTTTAATTTGTGACCTACCGACCAATCGTAAAATTCGAGTAATGTTATGTCGCTATAACACCTTCTAAATGCCAGACAACTCAGAAACGAATGCAATTGTTTCAATTGACCCACGGGTGATGAGGGGAGATTATCAGAGTGTGATCAGTCGTAGGTTAACGACCATGTATGTTTGAATTGCATTGCAGTCCTCACGATGAGCACCGGTCCTCCGACCCAAGACCAGTAAAACTTTGTTCAGACCAGAACATTTTTCAGTTTTTATTCAGATATACTTATAAAAATTAATTCAAGAATTTAATTCGGACCAGTAAATTCAAATTTTCATTTGGAGGACTGCCATTGGCTATTAATGATATATAACCTGCTTTCACTATTCTCCATCTTCTTTGTCTTTCCTTTTCCATTTTTATTTGATGTGGTCTTTTCTTTTCCTTTCTTTAATTTTTTATTTTTATTTTCATTCTCATTGGTTTGAATCGATTCATCATCGTCAGAATCAATTTCACTGTCTTTATAACGTGATGGTTTAACCTTTGACCCTCTTGACCTCCATCTTTCATTTTTTGCTTTAAAGTACTTAGATTCTATTACATTTTCATTGTCTTTATTTTTACTTAATCTTTTCTTCTTGTCACTTTTACTGGATTCATTTTTTGTAGTTATCTCCCCTTTACTATTAGGTCGACTATTTTTGGATGAAGTGCTTTTTGACAAACTTTTAGATGGTCTGCTGCCTCCTTTCACTCCTTTTTTTGCTGATTCCTGAAATGTAGAATCTTTTTTGTATTTTTTCTTTTTAATACTTACAATCCACATTTTTAATGTTTCATATATGTGAACCAATAAAATGAAATTTACTTTTATATGCTGAAATCCCAATGATCCATTACAGAAAAAAACTTATCATCGAATGCTAGGGTGCATGGTAGATATGCCGGTACATTTATTGTATCAATTGTAAAAACTTAATACCAATAACTCATACAGCCCATTTGATCTGTTGATGTTTAATCAATTAAATTGAAGCATTACAAATTGACTAGTAATTAGTTATATAAAGTATCCAGTATGTAAGTGTTATACTTACTTTTAATGACACCGGCTGTAAAGACATGACAAGTCTAGTCATCAGTCCTAAACTTCTTAGTAATACTATAAGTACCTATTGTAATTATAAAAAAACAGCAGTATGTTAATAAAAATATTATATATTTAACCAATTTTCGATTCTTTTTTCTCATTTTAAAATTATACAATTTTGTACCATACTGGTAAACCTTCTCCTGATTTTAGATAAGTAGTGTTTTGCCCTTTGGAACTGTGTGTAAATATTTATTGTACTCTTTATCTTTTTTTTTTTTTTATCAATTAGCATCCACAACAAACAAACATTCCAGATATCTTCCAATTTTTTATTTATATTATTATATATATTTAATATTTAGGAACCCATTCTGGAATAATTAAGAGCTCTATTCAAGTAGCATCATACAAGTACAGCCATTAACTGAGAAAACCTAATGAGTGTTTACACAGTAATCCATTTTGTTTGAGCATAAACAATGTACATAATAATATATACAAAAAGTGTCCTTTCCCCCATTTTTATCATTATTTCATTCAGTTCTACATGTGCATTCAAATTTCTTATATTGACCCACTTTTTACATGTTCAATTAATTTACTTGTCCTATAATTGAACTCTTTACCTCTTTATTTAAATAAAGCACTCCTGTTTAACAGCATGGTATTACTTCAGTATAACAGAAGCATGACAATTTGAAATTTACTTACCAAAGCCCTTTCCAAATAAGATAGTACTGCCGAAACTTTGAAGCTTTCTTCTAATCTGTTTGCCTACATCAAGATAAATTATTACTGTCAATGTCATGTAATTAGAGGCGGTCCAGTCCTGGTCCATATAACGTTATATTGACCGGCTGCGCTAACAAAGACAAATAGGGAAAATAAAAACGTTAAGTATAATATCTCTAAATACAGGTATCTTTTTAACTTACAGATACATGTATCTGCATTAATATAGAGATACATTTGTATCTGTTTTTAAAATACAGACATCTGCATTTGAAATATAGATATCTCTTTTACAGCCATTTACTTTCAAATTGTTCAGTATAGTCAGAGCAGGCTAAAAAAAAAGACAACATCAATCAAACTACTTACAAAAACTCATCGGGTCCTTTTGACCAGTAAAGCTAAACTATTACAAAGATTAGATTCAGATATAAAGTTACAATCTTTTGAGTCAGATAACCCATTTTTACACATTAATTCTTACCAGTGTAAGTGCCATCATGTCACTAGTTACTTGTATGGGGAATGAAGAACTATACCAATTGATGATCCTCCCTAATAGGTTTATATTGAAGGCTTTCTGTGATACTGATGTCAACTGAGGTGGTATAACAGATAAGGCTTGAGCCTGCAGTACTGGGTTTCCACAAAGTCTGTTCAAGTACATCCCTCTTGATAACAAGCACATAAAATGAACCTGAAATATACATGATTTGAGGTGAGAGGTGATTGTTGGTTTTGTTGATATTGGTGGAATTGTTGACATTACTGTTTAAACTTTCTTTTCATAATGATTTCACATTGAACATGTGGAGTAAATTTTATTGAAAAAAAATGAGGTGCTACTTAGAGGTAGGTACATTTACTCCTAAATTCAGTATTCTGATTGAATGATTTTATGGTCATAAGGTCGTGTTTCACTAATATACTAGTAAAGCATCATCCAACTGATTGAGTTGTGAGTTCAAATCCTGCTCATGGTGAGGTGCACTCGATACAAATTTATGTGATAAAGTTTGTCAGTGACTTGTGGCAGGTCGGTGGTTTTCTCCACCACTAAGACTGACTGCCATAATATATCTGAAATATTGTTAAAAGTGGTTTTAAACATCATAACCCTAACCTACAGCTGATTGGAATTATGCAATATGGACCATTGACAAGGTAAAAAAAACTTTCCTGAAAAGCGTATGTTTTGGTACATTTCACATAGGTCGACTGATTGGTTTTAAACAACAACTTTATCAGTATTTCAGTTATATCAAGCTGTATTTCACATAGATGCATTTGGCCTATACACATGTGAGACAGCCATAATAATTTAACTGAGAGACTACCAGTGATGTTCATTAAGCATCAAACCTTATGTATATGTTCCCTAAGCTCTTTCTGAAATCTGTTTAATTGTCGTTGAAAGTAGGCTTTGACATCAAAGGTTTTCTTCTTTCTACAAACATAAAAGTAAATAAGACCATACAAAAAAGTTAGCTATTTTAAAAATATTGGATTGAAATATCATTAATTCTTATGTCAAAAGCACTAGTTAAATTCTATCAGAGCACATCAGTTTTGATTGTATACCTACCAGTACTTGTAGTTTCAAGGTACCACAAATGATTGCTTACAACCAATTTTAATCAAAATGGTCTTGACACAATTAATGTTAAGCTTAAACTTCAATTTCCACCAGATATCAATCTTTTCCTTATATTGCCATTAATGAACATTAGCAGTGGTGTCTCCACCACTCCATGGTTAACGCTTTGGATCACATGCACCTTAATATTTGCTTTCTGTATCAAATGAACAAGTTTGCAAAATAAATAATGCTTAGATCACCAGTATAGAACACTGTGTATCAAGTATATTCTAAATTATCTCCCTTTAGTACAGATTTTGCAACAAATCCAATCAGTTCCTATTATACAATGTATATACCTTTTTCTCATTATCTGTGGATCATCTAATGTAATTTCTATGGGTCCTGATGGAATTTGTGACTTCATAGGGCTTTCGTGTCCAGGAAGTGCTGGAAAAAAGACGCATCTATTATAAGCGCTTTTGAACGTTTATTTTATGTATGAAAAGAGTGCTATATAAATCTGTTAAATAATAATAAGTAAAATATATTTTAAACCTTAAATTTGAATTCACATGATTAAAAACAATTTCAATACCACAGTTTAGTTATTAAACTATTTTTCAAAGAAGATCTGGAGTAAAATCATAACACAAGATGAAATCTGACAGGAAGAAAATAATATCAATCTCATTTTCATACAATTTGTGATAACAGTAAGACAATGCCCTATATTTTCAAATCTTTTCCATTATCTGAATCAAGTCATGCTGTCCATGCAGAATAAGAATAATTCAATTTGTTCAACTTCAGGGTGTTGATAGTTGCAAAACTTACACCTTCATACAAAAATATGTAGCTACATGCATTTAATATTAATCTAGAGATGGATGGATAGATGTGATAACAATATCGCCAAGCTGGCATTTAAAAGAACAGGGATAATATATATAATAAGATCAAACCTTCAACATCTTCCCAGTCAGACTCTTCTTCCCCACTGGAACATGTAATGAAATCTTTCACTTCGTCATCACCATGTGTACCAGAAGTACTAGGTTGAGCATCATCCATTACTTTACTTTTTCCCTCCATCATCAGTAAAACAGATGTCACATCTCCCATATCAACAGAAGGTTTAATATCAGACTTCACTGACTTTTTTATTGGAACAGTTTTAGGAATAATTGGCAAGTCCACTTTTGGTTTTTTCACCTTTTTGCCTTCAACCGGTCTGCTGTCAGACATTATTTCAATGTCTTTCCCATCTACCGTACTTTGATTTTCAACCTTGTCTTTCTTTCCTTTTGTAGACCGAGGTTGTTTCTTTCCTTGTGTCTTGTTATTGGTAGTAACTTTACTAGTTTTCTTCTGTTTAATTTCAACAGACTCTTTTGGGTCCTTTTTCTGTGATGTACACTTTTTCTTCTTACATTCTTGCAAAACATTCAAATCAAAATCAAATTCTTCAGTTACTGATGATTTACTTTTTGATTTCAGACCAAGAATTCTCTTTTCTGCCTTTTTTACCGTATTTCCAGTCATTTTCTGTATTCTAGTTTCATTATTGTTTTCAGACTTTATATTTCGTTTTCCCCAGGTCAGTTCTTTACTGCCCCTCACTGGCCATGGGTCTAGTTTTAATTTTTTGCATACTTCAAAATTTTCCAAACACAAATCTCCATCAAGTCCTTCACATTCAACTACTGGTATTTTATCACTAGTTTCTAATTTTTGCACCTCATCACTTTTTCTTTTTCTGCAGAGTTTTTCATTAAATTTGTCTTCTTTTCCAATATCTTTTTTATTTTTTCTGGTTTTTCTTATTACTTCAACTACTTCCTTTGAATGTTGCTTTTTGCCTGACAACTTGCATTTCTCAATTTTGTTAAATTCTCTTTTCTTTCTCGCTTCTTTCTCTATGCCATTGTTTTCCTTTCTTCTGGTGTCTGATTTAACTGCCATTTTATCTTTACGTCTGAAATTACCATTTTTTTTTTTTTTTTTTTCTTCCTGTGTACATGTATTTTGTTGTTTTTTGATATTTTGTTTTTCAACCTCTAACACTTGAGATTTATCTTCGATTTTTGCACTTGTTGTTTTTTCTTTTTTCCTGGGCATTGTTCTCTTGGCTGTTAAAATCACATAAGAGACCTCACATAATTGAATCCTGAAGCTTCATGGAGTCTGTATTCCAAATGTTGTCAACTGAAATACAAGTTTAATCTAAATTAGCTCAGTGGTTTCAGAATATGTTTTAATAAATTTCTTTATCAAAACATGTTAAATTTGCTTAATCAACAATAATCAGAAAAGAAATGTTACAATAACAGGCGTTTCAAAATGAGGTTGTACTAGGTGCATTTACCATGTTTGGGTCATTTTAAAAAAATGTCGCTTTTCCTGTCCACCTATGCTAATAAAATATTTTGATATGAAAGCATTAATTTTTCGTGTTTAAGCAAAAGTTCGCATTATTTTCGAGTCGGCACATCTAAAGTGAATACGAACCCAAAATAAAATAATTTTGAAGTTCATTTTTTGCACAATTTATGAGTGTCCGGGATGAGGGTGTTTGCACTTAATTTTTCAATGATTTTTAGTATGTTTTCAGATCGGCAAAATGAATTATTTCAATCATTTTTAAATGAATTTTAACAAGAAAGTAAAGTCTTGAAGTTATTTTTGTATTTGTTTATAATAAACAAACTTATGCTGGCGTCCACGAAATGCATGTCTATCCTGTTACTGATACAAGATCCACACAACAATGATTTCTCTCTGCAAATACTGAACTCTTCTATGATGACGTCAGAAGTACACAGCATCTTCAAAATGGCAACCAGAATGTTAGAACGTTAGAAGACACGGGAACAAAATTATAACAAGAAAAGTAAGTAAAAATGAGAGCGTACTCTTTTAAAATGTCTATCATGTTACCAACAAATTTATACCTAAACACGAAATTACATCCTTAAAAGAACGTTAAACCAAGAAAGCAAACACCGATTTACGGGGAGCAGTTAGTTCACTACAGCATCAATAAACATATAAATTTGTCTATCCTGTTACCATGAATAAAGTAACAGGATAGACAATTATGTATCTGTAAACCTAATCATATAGTTGAAAGTGCTTTATGATATATACTTTAATTACAAGGTGTGAAACATTTAATATTTCACATGTAACCTTAAAAGTAAAAAACGTCTTATATACTCTCAATTAATCGGATATAATAAGTGATTAACAATGTTTTTTAAAACGAGAGGACTTTTCTCAGTCATCTCTCATCGAAGGAACATCTTTAATTATTTTATCGCTATTTTGTATTCATAACTAAATAATTTTTGTTGAGATACTGACATTTTTTTTAAACGCAATTAATATTTTATATCGTTAATAACTTATTATCAAGGATTTGGTAATGTGACGTCATTATAACGTCTTATTAGAAAACAGCGATAATACTACGTTCGTCCTTGACAACGCTTAGCGATAATTGGAATCATCTCAGCGCTTACGTGATATGAAATATATTGGTTTTAAACATCAAAGGGAAAATAAACAAAATAGCGATAATATGCCATATCGTTCATTGGTAACAGGACAGACTGATTTGGTAACAGGATAGACAATTATGTATCTGCAAACCTAATCAAATAGTTGAAAGTGTGCTATGATATGTACTTTAATTACAAGGTGTGAAATATTTCATACTTCACATACAGAACTTTTCATCTTTTCATGTTAATAACACAATTTTAAACATACATACGGGTGTGTAGAATATAGTTGATACGCTTTATGCTATATTCAGCATACATGTACATATATATAGCATATGAAAAATATCTTTTTAAATGGACAAGACCCTGTCGGCCTGTGTGTGTGTTCATTTATGATTGGTTTGATAACATGGAAAAAGACCCCCTCCTCCTTTTTATACTTTTCATTGTGTTTAAAAAAGAATAATTTAGATTATATATGCATTTGAAATTATTTATCATTAATGGAATTCCAGCTACCTATATGCATCATAAATCAGAAATGACAATATTTTCAAAATAATTGTTTGTCGCTGTCAGCAACATTTTCCCCGCACATGTCAAATGTTTACATAATTTGACGTTAATCTCAAAACAGAGATATATGTAGCAAGAAGAGTAATTAGTAGTAGGTAGACAAAAATGTTGAATCAAATCATAGTTTTATTTTGTAGATCAAAGTTTGTCGGAATTTTTGCGAATTTAGAAAATAGTATTTTCCTCCGCGTAGAGACTATGTGTATGTGACCAAAAATGTTCTCGCACACTTTCTGAAGTGCTCCATAATTTATGTGTACATTCTATCGTAAAGTGTTTTCTTAGAGGTCCGCGCTTTTCTAACCTTTCTGAAACTTTTAAAAGAATCACAACATCAGTATTAAATCTTTTTAAAACTTAAATATCTTTTTTCTCTTTTATTTTCTGAAGTCTTTAACCTGGGAGTTTTTTTGTTACTCCCAGCTTTTAAAAGTTTATTCCTTTTAAGGACACCAAAGCGTTTGTTGGACGTGTTGGGTAACAATTTGGAACGTTCCGTATTTTGATCTCATGGAGAAATATACGAGTTTTTGAAAAAGAAACATGTGTGTAAAAGTTAGATGTAAAAAATGTCAAAAAATGACATGGACTGGTAAGAAAAATTAATTATTCTAAGGTTAAAATATTTCACCTTTAAGCAGTCACTTGAGTCTTGAAGTTTCGAAAATTAGGGAGAAAAAAAAAGAAGAAAAACTTCGAAAAATTTTGGTCAAATTTTTCGAAGTTTTTCTTATTTTTTTTCCCTAATTTTTTAAACTTAAAAAACTTCAAGTGACTGTGCTTTAATTAACTAACAATAATATCACACATACCTTTACATCTATAAATTAAGATTAAGGTGTAGAGATATGCTTCGCTAAATTAATGTGTTGATTTCTAATAATATTTTTATTATTAATTTTACAATATGTTATGTTGATATATGAAAGTCAGCGTAGCTGTCACTCTGTCTAAATTGGATGAATATTAATAAAAATAAAATTAGAGAAAACTCATTATGAAAAATAGGAAGTAAATATCTATTAATTAGAAACAGTCTGAAAGTAAAATCCAGGTCACTACTCTAGTATTATATTGTTTATTTATATTATTTTTTATTTGAATTGTCACTTTGCCTAGTTGGGGAATCGTAGCTCAATCTTATGTGCTTTTGTTTGTATAGTCACATATACGGTTCTGCTAATCTCATTGAGATTAGGATTCCAAAGACATTTTCTGTCTGAATCTAGCATGTAGATACAGATAGAAAATATCTTCGGAATGCTAGATTATAAGATACAGACAGAAAATGTCTTCGGAATCCTAATCTCAACGAGATTACTGTTCTGCACCTATGATGAGCTATTACTTTGCCATACCCATTTAAGAAATGTATTGTAAATGTGTTAATGCTAATAAAACAGAGCTATATTGCTCTTACTAATATGACTTTGCCATTTTCGATCTTGATTTATATAACTCTTTCAGTTGATATAACTATACACTTTTGGATCTATTTTAATGTTTTTGAGAATTAATACTAAGATGTTCAAACACTGTGAACACATTTCAAACCTTCTACAACAGATTTCCTTAACATAATGTTGGGTGTTTTGTCATATAACAAACAAAAAATTAAGAAAAGTGTTCTTATTGCTGTTCTTCAGATTTATTTTAAAATTTATGTGCCTTTTTTCAAGCCACTGATATTGTGAGAGTGAGCAAGCATTAATTTTTTTTTTATTTTCTAAAGTTGATAAAATGGGAAATGTACATGTAGACTGATTTTTTCTTTATCATATGCTACATGTAGCTGTTTATCTTAAAATAAATGAAAAACTACCAAGTTAATTAAACATTATGTATCTGTGATTCTGTTTATTGTTTGTTTTTAACACATGTAATGAAGATAAATTAACAAAAAAGGTATATATTATTGATTTTAATTATTTCATATGCATGTATTTATCTTGTAAGATGAGGTAACTGTGCAGTTAGTGCCTTTCACCACTAAATTTTGGAGTTCGAATCCAGCTCATGGTGAGGTGTACTCGATACAACATTATGTGATAAAATTTGTCAGTGACTTGCAGCAATAAAACTGACCGCCATGATAAGACTGAAATATTGTTGAAAGTGGCATTAAACACCATAAATCAAACCAAGCTAAAGCTGAAATATTGTTGAAAGTGGTGTTAACCCCCACATCTTATATTCTTCACTATTAAATACATTATAAAAAAAACAAGGGGGCCCTCCCTTGTAAGAGGGTAGATCTGTTGAAAAAAATATTCCAAAGTTATATCTCTTTTTAGAGAATTATAGATATATATATAGTCAATTCATTCTGATTTATAGCTTTAGAAAAAATAACCACCTTGTTTTTTTGACAACATTGAACTATTAATATTTGGATCAATAACACACAGTAGAAAGACCATCAATAAAACAATTATCACCTCAATAGCTATTAGATGTGTCAGAGGACTATTGACAGGTGTTTTATTTTTCAATAGAGGTTCACCTTTCTTTCTTTTCATAATATTATTTCTTCAGTTTAAAAAAAGTTTAAATCACTTTTGAAGGACACATCTTATATTCTTCACTATTAAATACATTATATTTAATATTAATACTTTTATAATACTTGGGGCCTCATGAAATTGTTCCAATTCTGCCATAAGTAACTGAATTAGCCTATAGGTATTTTAAATGTATTTTTCATCCAAGTAATTATACATATCAAGATTAATATATTGGTGTGTATAAAATTATATTACTTATAATAAATACTAAAGGATAGATAATCACCAACCCTTATTAGTTCCTCACTGGTGTCAGATAGAAATTGATACAGTTATTTAACCAATATATTTCTTTTGATGGTTTGATTGGAGGCCTACACAACAATATAATTATATCATTGTCAGCCCTCAGGCTAAGATGTCTCTAACTGGTATTTAAATAGTGAAAAGTCAATTGGTATGGATAAGGTGTTGGTTTTACAAGTTTCCCATCATATATATGTGTACCTGTGAGAATACAATATATATGATCATATATTTATTGAACAACTTTATTACCTATTTCCATATTCAAGTGTACAATAATACCTTTAAAATATTACTTACATTTGACCAGAGGTTTATTTAATAAATATTGTGTGCTTTTTATTTAATATTTCCAAAAATATCCAAGATGAAATGTTTCTTAGTAAAATAAAATCTAAAAGTATTTTTTTTAATTATTGCCACTTTTTTAACAATATAAACTAGAGGCTCAGTGGGCTGAGCCTGTGTCACTCACCTTTCATTCTGCTTTGAGGAAGCTTATTTTGCTTAATACAGAACCTCCCATAGGTGCTTCCCACCAAGGTTTGGTCATTTGGCTAAGCAGTTACAGAGAAGAAGATATTTAGAAATCGACCAATCAGAAACAAGAATGGCCTGTGGCAGCCATGTTTATTAACGGATCAGAATTAAATGAGCAATCTTTATAGATGACCTTCCAAGGATGCTTCCTACCACGTTTCGATTAATTTGGCCAAGCGGTTTCAGAGTAGATGATTTTTTAGAAATCAACCAATCAGAAACAAGAATTGCCTTTGGTGACCATGTTTGTTAACGGATCGGAACTAAATTAGCAATCTTTATAAAGGACCTTCCAAGGATGCTTCATACCAAGTTTCGATTCATTTGGCCAAGCGGTTTCAGAGTAGATGATTTTTTTAGAAATCAACCAATCAGAAACAAGAATTGTCTGTGGTGGCCATGTTTGATAACGGATCGGGACGAAATGAGCAAACTTTATAGAGGACCTGCCTTAGATGCTTCCTACCAAGTTTCGGTTCATTTGGTCAAGTGGTTTCAGAGAAGATTTTTTAAAATCGGCCAATCAGAAACAAGAATGACCAATCGTAACTACTTTGCCATTCTCGCTACCCTACAAATAACCTGGTATGCATTAGGCGTATAAATTGCACTACTTTTCACATGTCAGTTGACATGAAAGTTTGATAAAGTTATATTTTAAACAATTTTCTATATTTCAATTATTTTCATGGATAAAAGGTAAAGTTTTAATTAGTTTTGCATGATTAGATATTACTTAGTATGTCTTCCATATTTGATTTTCGTGGACTATATTTTTGTGCGGCTTAACTTAGCTTAACTTCCGGCAAACAATTTAAGAAGAATTTCTACTATCTATGTACGAGGTTATTTGTAGGGTAGCGAGAATGGCAGAGTAGTTATGATTGCAAGAATGACCTGTGGTGGCCATGTTTGTTAATGGATCGGGACGAAATGAGCAATCTTTATAGATGACCTTCCAAGGATGCTTCCTACCAAGTTTCGATTAATTTGGCCAAGCGGTTTCAGAGTAGATGATTTTTTAGAAATCAACCAATCAGAAACAAGAATTGCCTTTGGTGGCCATGTTTGTTAATGGATCGGAACTAAATTAGCAATCTTTATAAAGGACCTTCCAAGGATGCTTCTTACCAAGTTTCGATTCATTTGGCCAAGCGGTTTCAGAGTAGATGATTTTTTAGAAATCAACCAATCAGAAACAAGAATTGTCTGTGGTGGCCATGTTTGATAACGGATCGAGACGAAATGAGCAATCTGTATAGAGGACCTGCCATAGATGCTTCCTACCAAGTTTCGGTTCATTTGGTCAAGTGGTTTCAGAGAAGATTTTTTTAAATCGGCCAATCAGTAACAAGAATGACCAATCGTAACTACTTTGCCATTCTCGCTACCCTACAAATAACCTTGTATGCATTAGGCGTATAAATCGCACTACTTTTCACATGTCAGTTTACATGAAAGTTTGATAAAGTTATATTTTAAACAATTTTCTATATTTCAATTATTTTCATGGATAAAAGTTAAAGTTTTAATTAGTTTTGCATGATTAGATATTACTTAGTATGTCTTCCATATTTGATTTTCGTGGACTATATTTTTGTGCGGCTTAACTTAGCTTAACTTCCGGCAAACAATTTAAGAAGAATTTCTACTATCTACATACGAGGTTATTTGTAGGGTAGCGAGAATGGCAGAGTAGTTACGATTGTAAGAATGACCTGTGGTGGCCATGTTTGTTAATGGATCGGGACGAAATGAGCAATCTTTATAGAGGACCTTCCAAGAATGCTTCCTACCAAGTTTCGGTTCATTTGGCCAAGCGGTTTCAGAAGAGAAGATATTTTAGAAATCAACCAATCAGAAACAAGAATTGCCTGTGGTGGCCATGTTTGTTAACGGATCAGAACTAAATGAGCAATCTTATAGAGGACCTTTCAAGGATGCTTCCTACCAAGTTTCGATTCATTTGACCAAGCGTTTTTAGAGAAGATTTTTTAGAAATCAACCAATCAGAAACAAGAATTGCCTGTGGTGGCCATGTTTGATAATGGATCGAGACGAAATGAGCAATCTTTGTAGAGGACATGCCATAGATGCTTCCTACCAAGTTTCGGTTCATTTGGTCAAGCGGTTTCAGAGGAGAAGATTTAAAAAAATTAGCCAATCAGAAACAAGAATTGCCTATGGCGGCCATGTTTGTTAATAGATCGGGACAAAATGAGCAATCTTTAGAGAGAACCTTCCATAGATGCTTCATACCAAGTTTCACTTCATTTGGCTGAGGGGTTTCAGAGAAGATTAAAATGTGAAAAGTTAACAGATGACGGACGCCAAGTGATGGCAAAAGCTCACCTTGCCTTTGGCAAGGTGAGCTAAAAATGGGAGATAACTCTAATTATTTATATATAAAATTATATATCAAATCAAACTTAAGCCATTCATTATTAATGCTTGAAAGTATGGAAACAATATTAATTATAAAATAAGATTTGATTACTGAAACTTTTATTTCAAATATTTTTTGTAATAGATATTGACCCTTTTATTTAAGAAAAACAAGAGGTGTCATTCACTTCAAAGAAAACAAAGGCCAAGTCTAGATCTGAGAACCTTGAAGTAGAAATTACAAGATGAAACATGTTCATAAAATTCTGGATGATTTGGGCAAATGGATGATAATATCCCCCATTTTTTTTAAGTTGGGGGATAATGAAATACACAAATAATCTGAGACATGAAATTTGTAAAGTCAGATCTTTAAATTGATTAGAACTCTCAAGAAATGCAGATTTTTATTGATGTCACCTTTAAAATTCAAAGGGGATGCAAATGCTGTATTTTAATTTTAAAACTTGTTCTTAATTGAAAATATCCAAATCTTATAAAATGCAATTTTTTTTGTATTTTAGGGTGTGGTCGGCACATTGAAGTTGTCTTAGAAGATGTACCTGTTGACCAAAGGTGTACTTGTCCAAAGAAAAAGTCGTGTGCAATATCTTGACACAGGTAAACACAAGTAACTTAATATTCATACCATAAAATGTCATGTGTACAATTCTGATACAAGGCAAAGACTCAAAAAAGTGGAAATAACAAAGTCATGTGTATACAATTCTGATACAAGATAAGGACTCAAAAAAGGGATGCAGGTAAAATCCTGATATAGGGTAAAGACATGGAAAAAGGAAAGTTATTAGTAATATGAAATATGTCGACAGCTAAAATTGTATAAACTGAATATATACTATATAGACCAATCTTTAAAAATAAAATGTAGAAATGAAATCCATTAGAATGATAGAAATACACAAACTTCAATGTATATACTGAAAAATCAACATTTTACCAGGTTATAATGACCTACATTTTGTATCTTAACAGCACTTGCAATTCATAGTTCCTAGTTAATTTATATCACAATCCCATTTGTACACGACTGCATCAGTGCATGCTCCCCCTGGTAGATTGTGGGTTCAAGCCCTGGTCTTGTACACAACTGCATCAGTGCATGTTCCCTCCCCCTGGTAGATTGTGGGTTCAAGCCCTGGTCTTGTACACGAATGCATCAGTGCATGCTCCCCCTGGTAGATTGTGGGTTCAAGCCCTGGTCTTGTACACAACTGCATCAGTGCATGCTCCCCCTGAGGGCGGTAGATTGTGGGTTCAAGCCCTGGTCTTGTCAAAGACTTTCAAATTGGTATTTGCTGTTTTTCCACTGAGCATGCATCATTAAGGAGTTAGAGCAAAGAATATAAAACTCCAACAAAGTGTGTGTTAAGTACAAAGCAGACATCATCATCTCATCAAATGTGATTTGTTCTTGCCAGTATATTCCATGTAGGGCCCGGGTGGCTCAATGAGTTAGGTAGTTGGATTACCTAACAACTCGTACAAGCCTATCACCAATACGGCGTGGGTTCGTGCCCGCCTTTGTAAATTACAACAAGGGCAATGCAAATCGTGGCGTATCCCCTCGCTTAAAAATTAGACCCTGTGACCTTGACCTTTGACCTTGAAAATCAATACTGTTCCAGATTCTCTTAAGGTCTAAGTATGTACCAAGTTTGGTCAAAATCCATTGAAGGATGTTGATTCTAGAGTGTTCACAAGGATGTTATGCGGTAAAAATTTGACCCCTTGACCTTTGACCTTGAAAATCAATAGGATTCCAGACTCTCCTAAGGACTATGTATGTACCAAGTTTGGTCAAAATCCATTGAAGGATGTTGATTCTAGAGTGTTCACAAGGATGTTAGTGATACAAATTTGACCCTGTGACATTGACCTTTGACCTATGACCTTGAAAATCAATAGGGTTCCAGACTCTCCTAAGGACTATGTATGTACCAAGTTTAGTCAAAATCCATTGAAGGATGTTGATTCTAGAGTGTTCACAAGGATGTTATGCAGTAAAAATTTGACCCAGTGACTTTGACCTTTGACCTATGACCTTGAAAATCAATAGGGTTCCAGATTCTCTTAAGGACTAAGTATGTACCAAGTTTGGTCAAAATCCATTGAAGGATGTTGATCCTTGAGTGTTCACAAGGATGTTACGGAAGGACGGACGGTAGCGTTACTATATCTCTTTGCAACTTCGTTGGCGAGGGGATAAAAAAGGGTGCACTCGATTCGCAGCCGCAAGTGATAAAGTTTACCAGTCACTTGCACATGGTCGGTGGTTCTCTCTTCCGGGCCATAATATAGCTGAAATATTGCTGAAAGTGGCATTAAAACACCAAAAATCAATCAAATCAATCGTTATATTCCATGTAGCTGATAAACTGCTGACTTGGCAGTTAACACAATTGCTTACTCACTCACCCATTTTGAATACTTGCATAACATTTGGCAGCAAAAGAATGTTAATCTAATTTAAAGTAATATTACACCAGTTTTGGGTGAAGAAAATTTTTCCCTAAAAATAAATTTGGAATACAGCGGTACCTTTACTAAGCTATTCATGCATGTTTCAAGTCAAAATATGTTCCCAACAACTAGAAATCTGCAAATCCGTGTGCATGTTTATCATCCTCGCCATTGTTGTGGAGACTGATTAACTTTCGGTTGTTTTGTTCCGATGATTGCCGATCATGACCCTGTGAAGAAAAGTTTTGGTCCGATGATTGCCGATCATGACCTCGTGAAGAAAAGATAAACAATCATGGATGCTGAGGTAAGCACGCACACATTCCTGACAATGGTTATTGAGGAATCTGTCTGTTTCATGTCGTGTGAACCAATTTTTTTTTGCAATTATTCTTATGTGGTACACACGGAATATATATATATTTTTTTTTTTCATCAACTGAACATTGCGCATGAGCGATAATCTCCCCGAAAGAGTTCAAATCTTGTGTCACTCTCATATCATTTGCATTACTGTACTGGAAAACATAATTATCTGCTGTCAAATATTTTGCGATTTGCTCTTAAAATCTGCTTTTGAGCGGATTTTTAATGTTATGCAGTTGATTTTAGTTAAAATTAAGTGACATATTAAGTGAAAATATTCTGCGATTTTTGCCTTTCATATTACTTTAAACACTTGTCAAAGAATTCTCATTTCCACATTAATTGCATGTATGTCACATATATCTATGTGACCTTTTAACAGGGTTTTGCATAAATTCTACTCAAAATGAAGTGTTTCAACTCTGTTATTTGGAGACACATTGCTGAAACTTCTTATTTTTTATTTTTTAGCAAAATGAGGTCAAAATATGACAAAATGTTCACTCTATACTCAATAGTAAATTAGGTGATATGATATGCAACTATCACAAATTTACAGAAAATTGTTCATGACAGAGGATTTTTGTAAATTTTGGTGATTACTAAGTAGCATCATCCTAGCTGTATAATTATTAGATTTTGTATTGAAATACATATTACTGTATAACTCTATTGAAGGGGAGATAACACCATTTGTCTACATTTATTTTTCTTTGTAGGCCAAAAGAACTGATTGTCGTCCTGTAAATATTCAGAAGAATCATATGAATCTCACAGAGACATTCAGCAATTTAGATTAAGTCAATATGGTGCATTTTTGTAAAAAACAAAATTTAGTTTTTATTAGATGCATGTTGTTTATTTTTTCTAGTTTTATATGTTGTTTACTGTTTATTCTATTGTTTATATTTGTTACTTGAGATTTATTTTCTCCCTTTTTTGAATGTTATTAATTGTATTATAAATTATTCTATATATACAGCCAAACCTTGTTATCTTGGGAAAAAATAAAAAATATTGTCAGTTAATTCATAGTAATTGTTAGCTTTTTATACCGTGATAACTCAAATTTTTATACCTTGGTAACTCGAATAAGTCTAATTGAAATAGTTAAAGTACTATTTGTCTTCCACATTCGTTTAGTAGGTTAGACTACCTAATGGTCTTGCACAGACATCCTATTTTAGGCATTGTTGTGTAAAAATATTATTTATGTATTTAATTTGTTGTATGGTTCAAGCTTTGAACTTGGATAATTTGATCCAAGTGTAGTACCGGATAGCTTAAAACATAAATGATTATCATGGTGAACTCTAATACTCAGATACTTTGAAGTGAAATCATTGGTCCGTTTGTCTACAACACAAGGTTGGACTTATTTTATAGATAGATAGATAGGTTAGATTTGCAATAAGTTTACTTCAAGCTATGTAAATGTCGCTAAAATATATCACGAGTAAGAGACCCCATGATTTCATTAGCCTAGGGGCCCCAAAAGGTCATAATCCGGCCCTGGTTAGATTACAACTCATTGCTATATGAATAACTTCATTTTAACATGTAAAAAGATACCTACGGTACTCACAGCAAACCAATACTGTTTGTGTATAATTACAAATTGTAAATCTTCTTTTAGACAATTTAGAATTAGTTATGTAATTTTAACCTTAAAAGAAAGGTGGTGATCACTTTATTATGTGTGATATTGTAAGAACATACTCATTGATGATGGCATAAGCCCTGCATGTACAAACGAATTCCTCAATCACCAAATCCAAGTCCATTGTATTATATTTTTCATTAAAACAATTTTCCATCCCTAAGAAAATTCCATTTTCCATCCTTAAATTTGTTTAAGTACATTTACCATCCCTATGCAACATTTTTATAGAATTCCATGGAACAATTAATGAGACTATGATGGTATTCCATGCACAGCTTTTTTTAATTCTCTATCATTAGCATAACTTTCAATCATTTACAAAAAATGGATGGAAAATGATGACATTGCATCCCAAATTCCCTGTTTCATCCTAATTCAATGGAAAATAAAGATTTTCTATGGAAATTCTAGGGACAGCCGAAGTTGTGACGAGTGACTTGATTCCTGTGTATCAGCCATGGTAAAAGTGACATTATACAGAACTTCTGGAGATAGAGTTGTATCCAGTTTATTTAGATGCTACTGACTAAATAGTCTAATTTGATTGGTTAATGATTAATTAAATGATTCATTAAAATTGTAATACAGATGAGTCCAGAAGAAATAATCTGTGGTAATGTGCATGGCATGATATAAATAGCAATTTACTGTTATGTGTTCAAAGCTGTCATCTGTTTTAATACTCTGAATTTATAATTTTAGCTATTTTGTAATGAATGCTTGTATATCAGCTAAAAAAACAAAAACTCTTTCACATGATAAATGCATGCAGATATTTTGCTTATTTTTTTCAAGTGGAATATATGAACAGGGCGTTTCAAAATATCTGTTACCTATACTGAAAAAACCCAAATTACTCATAATTTTTAATCACATTTAGTTCACGTATCCATTACATGAAAGGATTTTTTTAAGCTATAATTTTTACATGACGAAAGATATTGGAAATTATTAAGAACTAAAGCAGATGTTAGAAATTTACTGTTCCTAAGTAATGTAACACCTTAAAACAAAGGTCAATCTACCTCAGGAATAGGTAACCAGTTATTTTATTGACATTTACAGTTCCTAAGTAATGTAACACCTTAAAACAAAGATCAATCTACCTCAGGAATAGGTAACCAGTTATTTTTTTGACATTTATAGTTCCTAAATAATGTAATTATTATCAAAACTGATGTTCTCTTCCATCAGACATAGGTTACCGTAGCTGAGTTTTGGCTATCTTGTTTAGGCCTTTTTGTTTACCGGCTTTCAAATACTTTTATTAAATTATTTGACTTCCAATCTTTTGACACTATGAGCGTACCTGATGAAGGCGATTCCAGAAATGTGTCTACATGCACACTTAATTAAATATCTACGTTTTTATTTCCGTGGAAATTTCAAAATTTTGTTGTGAATAGCCTTGTTGAGATCATCAGTGTTCTTGTGAATAGGATTGAGACCCTGTCTTTAAGGAATCCCCAAAGAAAGAGAATTAAGGGTTGAGGTATGGTGAATATGCATGCTCTGTACAGCACTTAAATGAAAAAACTTGTCCAAATTTTTAGTTCAGCCATTAACAAATTTTTTCTGCAGTGTTAGTATGGCTCCTTCCTGCTGAAACCATATTTATTAAATTCTAATGCATTTCTGCTGGAGAGATGGTAGCAATTTTCTTTGTAAGTAGCAATCTGAGTTCAGTGTCATGACCTCACCGTTAGTGTCCTCTGACATAGATAAATCGGCTAATAATTCCAGTAGCAGAAATAGGTGTCCAAACTCTAAATTTTCCTACTACAAAGAGGTTTGTCAGTATAAAAGTCTGATTAATCCAATTACCCAAAATCAAAAGTTCTCTTTATTCACTTCATTATTAAAGAAAAGGTGAGTGTCATCAGCATACCATATTGCATTTTTAAAAGTCTGTCTTTGCTTTTTTATC
Organism: Bathymodiolus brooksi; assembly: GCA_963680875.1. NCBI lineage: Eukaryota > Metazoa > Mollusca > Bivalvia > Mytilida > Modiolidae > Bathymodiolus > Bathymodiolus brooksi. Next base: position 83,311,397 of record OY804575.1, read on the forward strand.
GATTGTCCAGACTTCATCATAGACTGAATCTTATCACTTTTATCGCTGAATTCAACAGTTCCCTGATTTTATAAGGTGTTATTCAGACATCTGAATCCGAGTTTGACTGAGTTACGACATCATTAATGATGTTATTGAATTGATGTCAATCTCTCCCAAACTCTATATCAAATCAAACTTGAGACAATTTGACCTTTCATTTGATAAATAATACTTTTTATATAAATTAATTTTAATCATATGTCATTTTATGCATGTTTTGATTGGTTTAAAAAGTTGAGGTTATTTTCCAATATACAGAATCTGAAAATAGACGTCGTTCTCAGGGCGTTGTGTGCCGTTGTCATCAGGTGATTTTCTTTAAATGAGGCACCTTTGGGGTTATTTAAATTTACTTCTGATTATTTGCCTTATTTCAAAAAAATAAATATATTTTTCAATATCATAACAAAAAAAGTTTGAATTAATTTATAAGGATTGATTGAAATTATTTGATCGGTTCATTCGAAATAACCTCAATCAGGTTGTACACACCCTTGCGTAAAGTTACTCGGTGTGTACAACCTGAATGAGGTTATTTCTTCATGAACCGAACAAAAATTGCGATCAATCCTTAAAAAGATCAAAATTGATTGATATTTGAAAATGTAAAATGCAATAAATATTTTGAAACGCCCTGTATTTTTAGATATTATCAAACTGCATTAGACTTTTACATTTGGATTATGTGCATTTAAATTGTAAAATATATTACCAATATTTTAGAAGAATCTCAAGAAAGACAACTCTTGTTTTTTTTATGATCTCATTCTGGACATTATTTCATGAGAAGGTTATCATATTTTATTACTTGAAAATTATTGGTGGTTGAATTTGCAGATTTAAAAGGAAATTCTTTAACCCTAATTTCATGTACAAATAGAAATAGTTCAAGACCCTACATTGTCTATTCAAATATTTGTCAATTCATATATCACTTTAAGCCATTATGAAATGTTATAAAATTATAAGCATACAATATTTTGCTATTAATTTTAATTATTTGAAAAAAATAAAATATTAAAAGAATTATTGATGTCTTATTTCAAAACTGATTCACAAGGTACACAGTTTAGTATCAATAAACATATACATGTGCATGTATTATGTACAGCTGAGGCCACAAGTGAATGACCGTTTAGTTTTTATTTGACCACAAAAATTTGGCGGCCTTATTATATTATGGTACTGTCGTCAGTCTGTAGACAGAATGGTTTCCATGTGATAACTTTAGTTGACAGATCCTTCTGCATTTTGAATACAATGACCCTTGGCACTGAATAAAGGTTGGTATTGTGGAACCATACCCGTTTCAAAACAAGAGGCCCTAAGATGTTTCTGTTATTTGTACATGGAGTTTATTTTTCATCTAATTTTGATGGGCTTTTTTTTAATGAATTCCTTAGGAAAATACTTTTTCTGAAATCATGTAACTGTTACCGTTTTTGACATAAAAGAGGCTCAAAATGGGGAAATGAAATTATTTTGAACATTGAAGCAGCAAATACCAATTTCTGGTTTGACCCTGGGGCTTGAACCCATGACTTATCACACTCAAACTTTATCACATTGTATAGTTGTATACAGTACGCATCCCCATAAGCGGGATTCGAACTCACAACTCACAACTTTAGTCGTGATAGGCACTGATTGCACAGGTATTTGTATATCCAACTACATATATTTACCATACGACCACGACGGCCCCTCTACTTGTCAATGTCCGCCTGTAGTTGCAGCAGTGATTGAAGCGGTAAGTATGATTTAATGCTTTTAAAGACAACTAACCAAGTAGGAAATACACTGAATCAAAACAAAAACATTTTAGATTTTTATTGTCCTGTCAACATTACAATAACCTAAAAAAAAAAATAATGTTGCTTTTCAACATACAGAAAAATATTGAGAACAGTAAGTACAATCAACAATCACTATGGTTACTATTTCTATTCACACATCAGCCAGACTCTGTATTTCCACTGACAGTTTTCTTCATCCTTTCATTTGACAATTTGTCTTCTCTACTGGGGATCACCAAGAGTTGAGATTTATCAAAGATTTCATTGTTACGATACATCATGTACACACAAGCTGATAATCCTCCCATGTTAATCCCTACTGCATTACTTCTCTTCCAATATTTTGATACTAACTGCATTGCCTAAATACAACAAAAATTCTAGGTTTAGGTTTATGGTGTTTAACGGCACTTTCAACAATATTTCAATTATATCGTGGCGGTCAGTTTTATTGGTGGAAGAAACCGGAGTACCCAGAGAAAAAACCAACAACCTGCCGCAAGTCGCTGACAAACTTTATCACATAATGTTGTATTGCGTACACCTCATCTGAGCCTGAGGGGGGTTCGAACTTGCAACTTTAGTGGTGATAGGCACTGATTGCATAGGTAGTTGTAAATCTAACTACCATACGATCACAACCACGACAGCCCCTACAAAAATTCTAGATATAGATATATTGTGTCATATACAAATTTGAAAATAATTTTTGCCTCAGTATGAGGAAATTAGGAATCACCTGTGGAAGAACTGACAATCATTTTTGGTACCAAGTTACAAACATTTGTACTTATATGTTCAGAGTAGAAAATTAAAAAAATTAGCTCTTCAAAAACAAGAAATGTTATAGAGGACCTAAGATACATCATTTGTAACATGTTACAAATCATTGGGGTTTGTAGTTTCAGAGATGATTTTTCTGCCATTCAGAACCAAAAAAATTTCCATGGCAATCATGTTTTTTTCCCCTGAGGGATTTTTGTAGAGAACCTTGCATACATCATTTGTTCCAAGTTCAAAATCATTTGAATTTGTAGATTTATAAAATGTAAGAGTTAATTGACAATGGTGGTCATGTTTTTGCTGGGTCAATATTAAATGGGCAATCATTGTAGACTTCTCAAACATCATTTGTACGTATACTTTCAGAGGAGAAGATTTTTAACGTTTCAGGCAATCAGAAATAAGAATTGCCCATGCCAGCCATTTTTTGCCAGATCAAGGCAAAATGTGGAATTTTGTAGAGTATCTCAAAAACATCATTTCAGCATAGTATCAGTTCAAAAGGCTAGGTGCTTTCTAAGGAAAAGATTAAAATAAGAAAGGCTTGTCTCTCAAAAAAAACCCCCCCAAAAAAACCAGAAAGTCTTGCATAGCATCAATATTTATCAATAGATCTTAAACATCACGTTATTTAAACAACAACAAAAACAAAACAAAAGAACTTCTTGTTTACCCTCAAATAACTGGAGATGCTTTTTTAACAACAATTATTATCTGTACTGAAAATCACCTTCTTAATATACACCATAGGTACAACTTCAATCAGATATTAATGATTATAAAACAAAAAATTACGTAATTTTTTTCAAAAGAAAAAATCAATAGATCATTTGATTAGATAATAAAATGATCAACTTTAAATTAAACATATGCCTAATTTCACATTTATTATTGTAATAAACAAGAACTTCACAGAACTTTATTGACACTAAAATATTTCTTATTTATAATTTGTTATTTAGTAATTAGAAACATTTTCTTACTTGTGTGTTATATAACATACCACCCATTTAAACTCAATGATAAGATTACCAATAACATCTTTAATTTTACATGTTCAAAATTTAATGAATTAAAAACTAAGCAATAAATAAACCATACTTTATTATTTTAGAATTTAAAATAAAATATACATTTTTTAATCCTCCAACTGATGCAACCAATGACTGCACAAAAATATTTTTAATTTATTTTCACAGCTTTCAGAGTTTTAACACCAAGTGAGCAATTTTCAGCTATATTATGAAAGAATAAGTTGATTTCAATGAGATGAGGATGATGTTCACTTTATACTAGACCAACATGCTTAGTTGTATTTTTATAGTGTTAGCTATCTTAAATCACAGTTCATGGTAGATATGTTGCTCCACTACGACATCCATTATATAGCTAGCACTATAAAAATCCAACATATGGAAAACACTTATATGACTGCATCATGTTACTAAGTGGGGAGATTTGGGACTATTTTAGAGTTTTAGAGAATAATGAATATCTTTGTCAATATCTTACCTTGTTGATACATTTTTTATCCTGAGTAAGAAGACAGACCCTGCCTGTTTTTGGTGTGGTAACTCTTGACATCTCCTGTAATGCATTAGGGTAAAGGGTCCAATTTTCAAACTTTGAACCCATTCTACAACAGAAAATAAAATTAACAATTACAGTCAAGCCTGCACATGCAGTCACCTCTATTAAGCAGTCACCTTTTTCTTTTTGTTCTTTCATAGAAAATTTCATATAAATTGAAAGGTTCATCACTGATTGGTCAGTTGAAATATGAACCCTAATTTTACCTCATAGGGGATGTTGTTACATATTGCCAAAGAAAACAATTTAAAATTAAAAGAGATACAACAAACATCTAATTTTAATTGGATTGCTTTTTGAGAATAACAAATAGATAGACCGTTCATTTGATGTTTTAGATAAAATGCCCTACTACCGGTATTTCTGAGGAAAAGATAGAAATGTAAATTATTAACAGATGGCAATATAATACTGGTCAGTTACATGATCTTTAGCCAGGTGAGTAACAAAATAGAGATCAGTTTGAAACAAAAGTCAATTCAAAATTTTTATAATAGTGAGTGAGTGATTGTTGCTAAATGCCAAATGAGCAATTTTTCAGCTATATTATGACAAAAAAGCAAGCTAAATTTAATGAAATGAATGATGATGATGTCCTCTTTGTACTAGACCAACATGCTTAATTGGATCTTTATATGCTAGCTCACTGAAACAACAGTCCGCAGGTAGAAATGTTGCTTCACTCGGACACATTATGCTGATTCCGAGACAACCAGTCTTTGCTTTTATTCCTTAAAGATGTATGCTTAGCAGAGAAGCAGCGAATACTAATTTAATAGTCTATGGTTTGACCCGACCCAGGTTCTAACCCACGATTTACCACACTCTAGAAGACCACAATTACCATTACACCACCGACGTGGTTGTTTTTATAATAACAAGCTCACCTGATACCAAAGGGCTGAAATAAATGTGAAAATAAATATATAAATGCATAGAAAATTATCAATAAGATACCACCCATATACACATTATCTAAATATGCTAAAATTTGAGTCCATTCAAAAAGACAAGGTTTAGCAAGGACAATTCTGATTCCCTAAAAAGAACAATGTTACTGAGTTTCAAAATAATAATCAAAGAATGTCTGATTTAGTTGGTTTATGGTGTTTAATGCCACTTTCAACAATATTTCAGTTATATCTTGTCTGATATATTACAGACATCTCATAACTTGGTACAACTTTACATTTTAACATTATGATATATAAGTAGCGCAGTAAAATCTGTAACTTAAAGCAAGTAGTACATGACGGAAATTCTGTACGACAGATCTTTCGAGAAAAAGGACAATACAGGATGTAAAACTACAGTAGCATAATAAAAAAAGCAATAACTAATAATTGTAAAAGCAATGAGATACCAGAAACATGGTATATAGAATTCTACCAGAATAGAATTGAATGTTTTACTTGGGTAATATTAAGAATTTATGGTTCTCACCCCATATTTTTTTTATTGATATCGTAAAGATTAAAGGCAATTGCTTTATTTCAATTTTATATTTGCATTCTGAATATTTCTTAATATTTTCTACTAATATTTCTTCTTTTTTTTCATTTCCAAATATTTGAATGTGATTGTTGAAACCTACATTTCATCAAAGTTTTTTGTAACACTAATGACTAAAGACCTATTATCGGCAGCTATGAAAACCAGTTGACTCAACATGAATAACAATTATTTCCTCATTTTCAGTATACAGCTATCTAATGTAGAAATGTTTTCATGTGCTGTAATTACACATTCAACATTTATACAGAGTTATCTCCCCTAATTGATAAATTCTCTTTTTATTAAAAACAATGTATCACAAGAAGAAGTCATAGTGCAGAATAAGTTGTAGATTAGATTCAAAATACCAGTAAAAATTATTTTTTTTATTAATTCTGAAAATGTGTCACCCTTAGATAGAATACTTGAAAACCCTTCACAATATTTATGTCTGTCCCAAACAGGACATTACATTTCATTGATCACTAATCTGTCAGTCAGTGGTGGTATGTTTATTTGTTGTGATTTGTTTGGTTCTCTGCTATATAACAGTCTTTCTTCTTACATACAAAAATGTATGTTGATTATTAAGATAAAACACTAGACTAAACAGAAATAATACCTACTAGATCAGTAATAAAAACATCAACACAGCTGTCTCTTAGTGGTAGATTACATGCATCCCATCTTAAAGCATCCACTTGTATATTTGGTCTGAAAAAAATATAATATTCCATACTAAGGTACCGTTTACTAATCATAAACATCCTTGAAACAATTTGAGTGATTGTTGTTTAATGCCAAATGAGCAAGAGATGATGATGATTATGAAAAAAAAATTTAAACAGATGTTTGCTTTGTATTACACCAACACACTCAGTTGGATTTTCATAGTGCTATCTTAGGCTAAGCTCACTGAATCAACAGTTTGCAGGTAGACATTTCGCACATTATCTCTTACTTCTTCATGCTGTGCGCTTACCAGAAAAGCAGCGAATGCAAATTCTATAGTCTTTGGTTGGATCTGACCTGGGCTCATGGCGAGGTGTACTCGATACAATATGTAATAAAATTTGTCAGTGACTTGTGGCAGCATGGTGGTTTTCTCTGGGTACTCCGGTTTCCTGCACCAATAAAACTGACTGCCACGATATAACTCCCTAAATTAAGTATAAGATGGTCCTTGATATATAATTTAATTATAAATACAGCACAAAATAAAACATTTTAACAAGCAAATGTAATTATAAGAATATAAATCTAGCTGAAGCTGAAAGAAATATCAACAGTTAAAGAAGAACAAATGTCTTGCTGTTCTCCATCTTATCCTCACTTAAAATAGTGTGTGACCTACTTGTCTTTTTCTGTCTGTATATTGTTGACATAGTTTAAGTTCTCAGCTGTTCTGTCTAACCCTTTCTTAACAATTTCTCCACAAAGGTGAATACTTTCTGGCCAGTCTAAAGCTGACTGAAATAATCAAATAATATCAAAGTTTAAGAGCGAATATGGAATAAAAACATCAATATATTATATAAGCAGATCCTCTTAGACAGTACCTTTCACCTTGTTTTTAAAGAATAGGTAAACACAACATGTTATCAGTTATTTGTTAACATTCAATCTTTCAAACAACCTTGTTTTTTCATTGGTTAATATAAAGTAAACAAAATATATATACAAACATCAGTTTCTCTTTACAACATTATTCTTTTAATTGCATAATAATTTCACGCTTTGTGAATAGCCAAAAAGGAATGAGTGAGTGATTGTTGTTTAATGCCAACTATGCAATTTTTCAGCTATATCATGGCAAGAAGAAGTTAATTTTCAATGAGATGATGATAAGGTCCACTTTGTACTAGACCAAAACGTTGGATTTTTATAGTACTAGCTCACTGAAACAACAGTCCGCAGATAGACATGTCGCTCCACTCGGACACATTATCCTGATTCCGAGCTAACCAGTGTTTATTCTTTCTCCTTAATGCTGTGTGCTTGGTGCAGAAGCAACAAATACCAATTTGATAGTCTTTGGTTTGACTCGATCGGGACTCGAACCCACAATCTACCATACTCGAGGCGAGCACTGCCAAAAAGAAAACTACTGAATATGTAAGCAAGTGAATGAGTAAGTGAGTGATTAAGTGAGTCAATTTTGTTTAACACTTTTCCCACTACATCATGGCATTAGCAAGTTACATTTCAATAAAATGATGATGATCATGTCTACTTTGCACTAAACAAACAGTCAGATTTTTTATAATGTGACACTCACATAAACAACAGTATGAGGGTAGACATGTCACTCCACTCAGACACAGTTTTGTCACACTATCATAACCAGTCTTTGAATTTGCTCCTTAATGCTGTTGGTTTAGAGAAGAAGCAACAAATACAAATATTATAGTCTTAGGTTTGACCTGAACTCACGATCGACCACACTCAAGGATAGCATGCAAACTATTGCTCCACCGATGAGGATTATGGTATAAAAAAAAATTTCATGAGTAGCAAAAAAATATAAGTTATTTATATGTTACAGTAAATAAGCATAACCAGTAATTACATGTAAAAACTGAAAAACAGTAAATACGCGTAATCCCTAATTGCCTTAGTAATTACTCGTATTTCCTAAAATTGTTCAGGAATTACACGTAATTACTAGAATTTTTTAAAATTTTTACGCTTATTTGCTGACTGATCATTACATCTTGTAAACAATATTCTAAGCATCTATTAATATAGAAAAAAATAGGGATCATACCAATACCCAGCGTCGACAAAGGACGTGGCGATCCAAGGAATATTTTATGCCTAGTAACACATTTTAGTGCGGACACCGAATAATATAAGCTGAGAACTAGACATGGACTACTAAATTCAACTTTTTCGAGGAATCAATTCATGTTGTCAACTTTTCATGGCTTGGTCGAAGCCGAGGCTGACCCGAACACTGAAATTAGCGTCCGTGAGGCAGCCCGCTTAGTCAATAGGAGACCGACAAGGCTTTGTCAAGTGCAGTTGCAAAACTGGTTGTGCAAGAAAAACTTGTAAATATGTCAGATCAAATGTTTTATGGTAATTCAAGGTGCCATAATAGTAACTCCTGCCAAAATAAGTGATGATTTTTTTAATATTGATTTTTAGGACACATAATTTATTATCTTACATGTAAATAGATGATGTTTTACTTATTCATGTCTTTTAAAATAAATATATTTTAGAATCAGTGTAATTTATTTCAAAAGTATATTCTATATGCATTTCTGATTTTTAAGACACATAATTTCTTATGTTGCATGTAAATAGGTGATGTTATACTTATTGATGTCTTTTAAAATAAATATATTTTAGTATCAGCATAATTTACTTCATAAGTATATTCTATTTGCATTTCATATATTGGTTGGGTAAGTCCAAAAAAATATGTCTGTTACCAAAAAATTCAAAATTAGCAATCAGTAAATAAGCATAAAATCATCTAATTATTTTAGTTATTACTCGTAATTACTGACAAATTAGGAATTACATGTAATTCCTAAATCCATCAGTTATTACGAGTATTTACTGAAATGTTTAGTAATTACCTGTAATTACTGGTTACACTTATTTACTGTAACCTATATATAAAGTAAATCAAATGTTATAAAAAAAGAAATTATTATAAGTTTTGGGTTTTTAATTTTGTGAGTATATGGTCATTATGTCTCCCCTTCGAACGAAGGGAGACATATTGTTTTAGTCTGATTTTTTCTTCCGCTTCTTCTCAGTGAAGCTTGTCCAGACCATAACTTTTTTGTCTTTCGAGATAGGTCAATGATATTTTAAATGTGGGTGCATGACCATAAGGCGGGGTGTCACGTACCATAATGACCTTCGTGGGACCTTGACCTTTGACCTCAAGGTCAAATAATTGTTTTTTATATAGTATTTTCTTGTCCGGGCCATAACATTTTTGTCTTTAGAGATAGGTGAATGATAATTGATATGTGTGTGCATGACCATAAGGCGGTGTGTCGCGTACCATAATGACCTTTGTGGGACCTTGACCTTTGACCTCAAGGTCAAATAATTAAAATAAATCCAACAAAACTGTTCATTGGAAGATAGATCGTATGTGCATGACCATAACGCAGTGTGTCGCGTACCGTAATGACCTTTGTGGGACCTTGACCTTTGACCTCAAGGTCAAATGATTGTTTTTTAAATAGTATTTTCTTGTCCGGGCCATAACATTTTTGTCTTTCGAGATAGGTCAATGATAATTGGTATGTGGGTGCATGACCATAAGGCGGTGTGTTGCTTACCGTAATGACCTTCATGGGACCTTGACCTTTGACAGGTCAAATAATTCAAATAAACCCAACAAAACTATTCATTGGAAGATAGTTCGTATGTGCATGACCATAAGGCGGTGTGTCGTGTACCGTAATGACCTTCGTGGGACTTTGATCTTTGACCTCAAGATCAAATAATTATTTTTTAAATAGTATTTTCTTGTCCGGGCCATAACATTTTTGTCTCGAGATAGGTCAATGATATTTGGTATGTGGGTGCATGACCATAAGGCTGTGTGTCACGTACCATAATGACCTTTGTGGGACCTTGATCTTTGACCTCAAGGTCAAATAATGGTTTTTTTATATAGTGTCATTCAACTCATAATGTGTAACTTATTGTTGTACAGATGGCCACATTAAGGGGCGACATAAGTTTTAGGTACCTAAAACAGTTCTTCCTAGTTATTTTATGTAATTATATTATTCATCTTAAATAGAGTAGTTCATTTTTAAAAACATGTGTGTATGTTGCAAAAAGAAAAGGGAAGTTTTTTGAAAATGTGCTCATTTGTCTTTTTTCCCCTGTACAAATGAGTTTGTAAACAAGAAGGAACCCTAAGTGAGATCCCCTGGGCTGCTTATGTTATTGTAAAGCAGGAGATTGTTCAATAAACTATGTATTTAAAAAAAAAAGGAAAAAAGGGGAAAAAAAGGTAAATAGAGGAAGATTTTTTAAAAGATCTGAAATGAAAATGCAAACGAAAGTTTCTACTTCTAAATAAACCACCAACTGAACTCTCATAAACATTTGATGTAGCAGAGGTATAAATATTTAACTAAATGGTAATACAGATCCCTTCCTTATTTAATACTATAACACTTCTATTATCAACTAATAGATCACCATATAAGTCACATATTATTTTACCATTTTATATAAAACATTCCTTAAATTGAATATAAACAGACATGTAATTGTATTTACTGCTATTAGCTATTAAAGATTGATGTTTGCAATAATTCAGTGCTCCTCCAGACAATTTATGACAACATCTACAGAGTTAATTATTGGAAAACAGATGCCAAAAGTGACATTTTCTTTCAAAACCAGATATTATTGCTAATAAAAAATGCTAATCAAGTCTTTTAACATTTTTTTTAACAGTTTGTAGTCTGTCCTGCTAGCTAGGATCAATAGATTGCTACCATTGTTTTGAACCACCATATGATTTCAAGCCACTTGTCACAAAGCTAGACATGTAATATCATTTTATAGTGTTAACTATTCTAGACACAGCTAAAGATGGTAGTTAAAAAATCATCGGACATACAGAAGCCAAATTGCCTTATATAATTAAAATTCTTTATGAAAAAAATAGTTTTCAAACTCAATTGAGATATTCTTTGAACTTTATAAGTAATAAATTTGGCTTGAATCTGTTTTTCTAATGCACAAGAACATTTTCATAATTTTTTTTAACATTTTCAAGGGGCATAACTCTTAAAATTCTTGACAAAAGCTATGGGTTTCAAACTCCACTAAGTTATTGTCAATAAACAGATTGCATATAAATTTAGTTTGAATTTGTTGTGGATAAGGAACTATTTATCTAGTGTACTAGCAAGAAGATTTTCACACCTTTTTATATCTTCAAGGGACATAACTTAAAAAATTTTGATGAAAAATATCACATTTGAATATCATTTCCTTTTAAATTTCTTATTTGACCAGGGAGGACAATCATTTCTAAAGTTCTTTCCATAGACAATACAAATTCTTTATCAATCAGGGAGGGACAATCTTTTTTCTAGTTCTTTACATGTTACAACCTCATTTTAATCAAATGGAAAAACAAAGGTATAATAATATGATACCAAATAGAGGCAAAAGTACAAAAAGAATCAAAATCCTGAGAGATACAAACAAAGATTAGATCATACCAAAAGAACATAAGATCATACAATGACAAGCTATCACAAATAACCAGAATTGTGATAACATACTTTGAAAGATTTCCCTTCTTTTACCTCTCAGGCCAAAAAATAAAAACATGTTTCTGCTAACATTCTTAAAAAATATATGGTAGGTAGGTTTGAAAAACTTTGTCTTTTTACCTAGGTTACACAGGACAAGAATCTGACTTTCGTAAAATGGCAATACAAACTTTAGGAGAGGCACTACAAATTATTTTCTTTTTACCTAGGTTACACAGGACAAGAATCTGACTTTCCTAAAATGGCAATACAAACTTTAGGAGAGGGACTACAAATTATTTTCTTTTTACCTAGGTTACACAGGACAAGAATCTGACTTTCCTAAAATGGCAATACAAACTTTAGGAGAGGCACTACAAATTATTTTCTTTTTACCTAGGTTACACAGGACAAGAATCTGACTTTCCTAAAATGGCAATACAAACTTTAGGAGAGGCACTACAAATTATTTTCTTTTTACCTAGGTTACACAGGACAAGAATCTGACTTTCCTAAAATGGCAATACAAACTTTAGGAGAGGCACTACAAATTAAAGTTGGTAGGGTTAGCACAAACACAGGTATTTTTATTTTGGCCCTAATACATGTACTCAAATATTTAATAATCTGTCAAAAGAAACAAATCCAGGTGCACAGAAAATATTTGTCATACAAAGGCACATGTTTCTTTCTTTCCACATTATTTACACACATTCTATTACTTTGTTTTATAACAAGACCAATTGACAGATTTAATTTGTTTTCAACGCTGTATAATATACCTCCCCTGAGTGTAAATGAAATGTGTAACAGCTATTATCACAAAACAAACTGTCATCACTTAACACTTTTAAAGAGAAATTTTCAAGTAGGGGATTTTCTTTTATGGCAACAAAGATATGGTACCAAAAAATCTCACAGGAATTTTACCAAATCTATAAAAATTCATTATCACAATTTACTAATCTTTCATTCTCAAGGTATCTGAATGTAGGAAAACTAAACCAGCTCCGAGAGGGAGATCAAGGAAGCTGACAACCACTGTTACTAAAGGGAATATTATTTCAAATTGAAATATCAAATTGTTTATCACCTTCATGACAGGTATTACGATCATAAATATGTGATAATTACAATTCACATATTTAAGATCAATGAAACTAAAGTCAGTAGTCTAGATCTTTAAATATATTCTAGTAAATTCCAATTAAAATCAAAATGGTTGATGGTCGTCTTTCTGTAAAGAATTTTTTCATTATCAGAAAAACTGTTTGAAATGACTCACTTATTTATCTATTATAAAGAAATTATAGAATTAAAAAGAAATTCATTGAAAACAAAAAAATTGAGAATTAATTTTTGAAACAAGAATTCTATGAAGGAATAATTTCTGATAATATTACATTGTGAATCCATAACAAACTTTTAAATAACAATTCTATACTAGTACTGGTAAAGGTTTCTAGGGCTGTAACCCAGTGCTACACAGCATATCCCCATAAGGCAGGTATGGGGAGTTTTCTGTTGAAAAAAGGGGGTTGTCAGGTTATGATAATGAAAGCCTGAATGTGTGCCATAGTGTGTTACTTGCTTAGAGAGTGTCAAGTTTCCTACATGTTAATTTTTTGAAAAGAGCTACAAAAGACTAGATTATTTTGTCAGTACAACACCTCCATACTGTTCCAGTGGTAATCAATAGTTGCTGCCTTGGTTGACCCATCCCTCCATCTTTTCTATCTAGTTTTTATAAATTGTTGAACTTGTTCTCATCCAGAATATAGCTGAAATACTGCTCGCTGGATGTTAAGAAATAATCAGTTGATCAACCTTTAACAGTAAGCAAATGCATGGACTCTATTTGCCTCTATTAATTGAAGAGTTCATTTCAGTAGATTGATAAGAACGAATTTTCAACTGTGTGCGTATACTGCAAATTACAATACCACTTTTCTGAATAAAACAAAATTAACAATATCATGCAAACCTGAATAGGGATAACACCACTTCCACACATAGGATCACAAATTACCTCCCCTGGTTTTATTTTACACATTCTGAAAAGAAGAATCTTATTTTAAGATGAATAAAATAATTATTGATCAAAATTTTTGCATACTCAAAATTGAGTTTAATAAACAAAAGGTTCAACAGAGCTTGTATCATTCATCTGGTTCTCATTGTTATAAACTGGCTGATATTTTGGTGAAATGAAAATTTCTGCCAAAAAAAAAAGCTGCAATTTACAATTAGTAAAGGAGTCTGATAGGACACATATTTGCCATTGGGTCTTAAATTACATCCAACAATGACAGTCATTAAAAACAATGATCTACAAAAGAAACACTATAAAGTTCAAAAGTACAATAAAATGATCATTTAATGTACATTTTAAATTCCATCAGATTCTAGATTCTGACAAAAAGTCTTCAGAATGTGTTTGTAATTATAATACACATGTATATGACAAATGAACTATGTCTAATGATTGCAGCAATCTTGATTTTCTCATGAACACAAATTACACATCATTCATGTACAGTTTGGATTCAATCTGTTCAGCAGCTTGTGTGGAAAAGTCTTTTAAACATTTTCCCTTAGGGTTCAGTTTTATACTTAGTCAAGTGGTGAACGAATGTGTTCATAAAGATTTATTTATTTCAGGTTATGTCGCTCTTAAAATTATCAGACTGTACCACCAGACTTTTCCTTCTGTCATAATGAACTATCATTCTGCAGGATTGTTTGATATATTGTGCTTAATGCCACTGTCAGCAATATTTCAGCTATATCATGGCGACCAGTTTTAGTGGTGGAAGAAGCCGGAGTACCTGGAGAGAACCACCGACCATGGGCAAGCAACTGGTAAACTTTATCACTTGCAGCTGCGAGTCGAGTGCACCCTTTTTGGTAATTTACAAAGCCGGGCGCAAACCCACGCTGTATTGGTGATAGGCTTGTATGAGTTGTTAGGTAATCCATATACCTAACTCATTGAGCCACATGGGCTCTCATTCCGCAGGAGTGTCAGCAGCACAGTAACCATTCTTTTGAATTACTGTTAAATGTATTTTCATATTGTTTCATAAATTAATTTGTTTAAAATAATAATACAATATACTATGATTGGTCTAGCTTTTGGGGTTTTCAGCTTTCAAATATTTTGCTAATGTGTGTGAATTTATTGATTAAGATCATATTATGAATAACCATATTGTCATACAAGAAAAACAAATACTGGCTGGATACCATATCTCGTCGTCAGTACCCAATCTTGCCACCCATATTAAAATAATATTCTCTGCTTCTCCAATTCTTTTTTGCTAGACTTGCAATATTTCTGTTTGCTATGCACTAAAATTTGTGATAAATTCTTCTTCGGTACAAAATCAAAATGAAAATGGTGAGATTGGTTAGTCACAAGATAGTGTCTCCAGCCAGTAGTGGTATCAACTATCAAATCAGCTCGAGAAGAAAGATACAATATTATTTTTGGAAATTTTAGTCTAAATTAACTGAAGTATAGGTCTAATTACTATGTATAATTCTCCAAAGCAATAAACTTTAAAAGTCTAATTGACCATCATGGTCATGATCGTATGGTAATTGGAAATATAACTACCTATGCAATCAGTGCACTAACGTTGTGAGTTCGAATCCAGCTCAGGTGAGGTGTACTCAATACAACATTATGTGATAAAGTTTGTCAGTGACGGTGGTTTTCTCAGGGTACTCCGGTTTCTTCCACCAATAAAACTGACCGTCTCGATATAAATGTAATATTGTTGAAAGTGGTGTTAAACACCATAACTTAACCCTAACCCTAACCAGAGGCTCTCAAGAGCCTGTATCGTTCACCTGGTTATAAAAAAAAAACAATTGGTCCTATGTAAAAACTATGTCCTGCAGTGGTAGTCATCTTGGAATTACGATCAACATAAAAAACACAAAGTTTGTAAATGACCTTCCAATGATTGATGCACAGTTTAGGTTCAATCAGTGCAATAGCTTCAGAGAAGAATATATTTCTGTATTTTCCCCACATGGTCCTGTGTTAATACTATGACCTGTGGTGGCAGCCATCTTGGATTTCCGATCGGCATAAAAAACAGAAACTTTGTAGAGGACCTTCCAATGATCATTCCTGGGCAGTTTGGTTTCAACTGTCCAAGTGGTTTCAGAGAAGAAGCGTTTTGAAACATTTTTCCCATAGGGTCCAATATTAAACTAAGTCCTGCCGTAGCCGCCATTTTGAATTTCATATCAGAACAAAAAACGTAAAGTTTGTAGAGGACCATCCAATGAACATTCATGTACAGTTTGGCTTTAATCATATTTGTAGTTTCTGAGTAGAATGCATTTGAACATTTTCCCATAGGGTCCAATGTTAATCTATGTCCTGCGGTGGTGGCCATCTTGGATTTCCGATCGGCATAAAAAACACACACCTTGTAGAGGACCTTCCAATGATCATTCCTGGGCAGTTTGGTTTCAATTATCCAAGTGGTTTAAGAGAAGAAGCGTTTTGAAACATTTTTCCAATAGGGTCCGATGTTAAACTAAGTCCTGCCGTAGCCGCCATTTTGAATTTCATATCGGAATAAAAAACCTACAGTTTGTAGAGGACCATTCAATGAACATTCATGTACAGTTTGGCTTTAATCATATTTGTAGTTTCTGAGAAGAAGGCATTTGAACATTTTCCCATAGGGTCCAATGTTAATCTATGTATTGCGGTGGCGGCCATCTTGAATTTTCGATCGGCATAAAAACAGAAACTTTGTAGAGGACCTTCCAATGATCATTCCTGGGCAGTTTGGTTTCAACTGTCCAAGTAGTTTCAGAGAAGAAGCGTTTTGAAACATTTTCCCCATAGGGTCCAATGTTAACCTAGGTCCTGCCGTAGCCGCCATTTTCAATTTCATATCGGAACAAAAAACGTAAAGTTTGTAGAGGACCATCCAATGAACATTCATGTACAGTTTGGCTTTAATCATATTTGTAGTTTCTGAGAAGAAGGCATTTGAATATTTTCCCATAGGGTCCAATGTTAATCTATGTATTGCGGTGGCGGCCATCTTGAATTTTCGATTGGCATAAAAAAACAGAAAATTTGTAGAGGACCTTCCAATGATCATTCCTGGGCAGTTTGGTTTCAACTGTCCAAGTGGTTTCAGAGAAGAAGCATTTTGAAACATTTTTCCCATAGGGTCCAATGTTAAACTAAGTCCTGCCGTAGCCGCCATTTTGAATTTCATATCGGAACAAAAAACCTTAAGATTGTAGAGGACCATCCAATGAACATTCATGTACAGTTTGGCTTAAATCATATTTGTAGCTTCTGAGAAGAAGGCATTTGAATATTTTCCCATAGGGTCCAATGTTAATCTATGTCCTGCGGTGGCGGCCATCTTGGATTTCCGATCGGCATAAAAAACAGAAAATTTGTAGAGGACCTTCCAATGATCATTCCTGGGCAGTTTGGTTTCAACTGTCCAAGTGGTTTCAGAGAAGAAGCATTTTGAAACATTTTTCCCATAGGGTCCAATGTTAAACTAAGTCCTGCCGTAGCCGCCATTTTCAATTTCATATCGGAACAAAAAACCTTAAGATTGTAGAGGACCATCCAATGAACATTCATGTACAGTTTGGCTTTAATCATATTTGTAGTTTCTGAGAAGAAGGCATTTGAACATTTTCCCATAGGGTCCAATGTTAATCTATGTCCTGCGATGGCGGCCATCTTGGATTTCCGATCGGCATAAAAAACAGTAGCTTGGTAAAGGACATTCCAATGATCATTCATGTACAGTTTGGGTTCAGTCAGTTCATTAGTTTCAGAGAAGAAGATCTTTGAAATTTCAGCCAATCAGAGCATATTATTGGCCTTGGCAGCCATATTGAATATCCGACTAGAACGAAAAACAGTAACTTTGTAGAGGACCATCCAAGGAACATTCCTGCTAAGTTTGGTTCCAATCGGCCCAGTGGTTTCGGAGAAGAAGCTTGAAATGTGAAAAGTTTACAGACAACGGACGCCAAGTGATGGCAATAGTTCACCTGGACCTTTGGTCCAGGTGAACTAAAAAGTCTAATCCTAAAATAAAAAAATGATGACATTTTAAATACATAATTATATTATTGTCAAAACAATATTATTTTACCTCAGCATATTATAAGCTATTGTTGGTCTAAGTGTTGTTGGACCAAATGCTGTAGTGTTTCTTCTGTGTAAACTTTGCTTAGTGAGTGCCAAGCCAACTCTGACATCAGAATCTTCTATATATAACATCACCTCAATGTCAAACTCTTTCATCGAGACGTTCCATTTAAAATAGTTATAGATAGCTCCACCAAAGTTAGATGCCGCCCCCATCGAATCAAACGAATGATTGTCACCTGACCTATGACAAGTCACGCGGAATGCTGGGTTATCTGGATTGTATTCAGTAAGTCTTGCTTTTTTAGATGCAGGTTCTGAAACTGATTCAGCTTTATTTTCGTCCATTATGTTAACATCAGAAGCTTCTTCAGTCTTTGTCTGTTCGTCTATTGCCTTGCCTAACTCTTCGTTATTTCTATTTCCACTACCCAACACTTTATCAGGTGTACTTTCGTTTTCAATTTTTTCTTCATCTTTACCAAGTACACTGTTATCTGATCTTTGAATATTTTGTTGAAATTTTTTTTTCCTTTCAGCCATATTTTTTTCTTTTCTTTCCCTTCTTTTTTCTCGTTTCGATTTTTTACCACCATTGTCACCCGGTTTAGGTTTATGAATTCGTGATGACAACACTGGTTCTCCAAGTTTATCCGGAATGACATCAGGTTTGGTTTTGATCAGATTTTTAAAGGTAAATACTTGATGCCATGCCTTCAATCCCATCTCCCAGTCTATGTCCTTCACCAGTTCTCTTAATGCAGCCATACTCTCTAACTTAAAAATATTCAAATGAAATAAGTTACTATCAGTGTACAAATGAAAAATTCATTCTGTTATAATTTTCTTTATATAATTAGTAAGAAAGGATATGGATGTATATATCAACATAAGAGACTACCCAACATTACACTTAGACACAAATTAAAGTAAACAAACAGCACTTTTATTGCTGTTCTTCATTTCACAGTCACAGTAGGGTCTTCAAAAATGAGAATAACCCATACCCTAAAATTAGAGTGAAATGGCCCTAGTCTGCAGTTCAGCGGTAGTCTTTACTTGAATAAATAAATGCTACATCTGCCATGATCTGGGCATTTTTGTAATTCTTATAATATTTGGTGTATGAAATGTTATTCCCAAATGCAGGCTTATTAACAAGAAAACAAAACACAAGTGCAGTGAATTGATATATAATTTTTGCTTTGTTAAAAGTTGTTTTCCATATTATGAAATATACAATTTGAACACAAAATTTTAATACAATCATAATATTTTGAGAACTAATAAAGGGGTCAAATAAACTTAAGTGTTATAAAGTCATGGACCTAATAAAGCTTTCTGGTTTCCTGTTTCATGTAGAGCAAACAGTAAGAAACAGCAACAGTAGAAGCAGGAATGTGATAGAGGACAACCCTTGAAAATGATTAGAACTACGCCTGCTTCTGCTTTTTTTCTATAAAATTTGACAGGTGTTTTGGAATTTTTGACAATGAAGGACATTGTCGTTAAACAAAATTTAGACTCGCTTTTCTACCTGTTTCTAAAGTTTTTACAAATAAAGTTATATTTTCCGGAAATATACATATACAGAACAAAATAAATTGAATATCCTACATATTCTGTAATAATCTATATAAAATTTTAACATTAATCTATTGTTTTTTTTCTAATTGAATATCCTTAATTTGCTTTACCTGTTATAAAAGAGATCTTAAAACATTTCTTTCTTCACTTTCTTCTTAAAAAACCTTTATATAATCGATAACTTCCTAGATTATTTAATACAATGCAGTGTAATGAGGTAATATTTCACAGGTCCTTATCTTCAGAAGTCTTGAAAAACAAATGTATGGCCTTTGTTTGCATAAATGAATACTGTATAAGTATGTAGACATAAATAATTATTAATTATATCCAGAGAAAAAATATTTATTGTCTGAAAAACCCAGAAAATTATGTGATGGTAATCAGTAGTTAGAGAATAATTAATTTTATGACTTCTAAAGTTAGAATTTTAAATTCCAGATTATTAGTATCCTGTAACTTGTAGCTAAGTTAACATAAATTATAACCTTTATACATGTAGGTTGATTTAGGTTTATGGTGTTTAACGCCAATTTCAACAATATTTCAGTTATATGGTGGAGGAAACCGGAGTATCCAGGGAAAAGTCACTAACAAACTTTATCACATAATGTTGTATCGAGTACACCTCGCCACAAATGGGGTTCCAACTCACAACTTTAGTGGTGATAGGCACTGATTGCACAGGTAGTTGTCATGGTAAAATTAACAATAGCTATACCACTGCATGAAATGCTAAATTTTCATGTTTAACTGCCAATCAGAAGTCTCAATTTATAATGTCATTTTATCTTAATTGGTCAAACCTCTTAAAGTGACCACTTGTCTTAAAAGACCACCTATTGCAAATGGTTGGTTTAACTAGATCTGTTGCATAGGTACTAAGTCACATGTGGATAGCAAAGTTACTTTGATCAAGACAAATGCCTATATCTTTTGTTGGAAATTGTAATTGCGATATGTCAGTAAATACAGTGTGCATGTACTATGTATGATACTTGAGACTCTTCTGTACTCACCTCATCGTCACTGAAGTGAAAATCTTTTACTCTTGTCATTAAGACATAACAATTGTCTACACAGCCTAGTTCTAATACCTGAAATACAGTAAAATAATACATTCAATACTCGATAATGTGCGAGTGTTGGTTAACACAAAATAAGCAATTTGTCGGCCATGCCATGTCTCATGGCGCGATATAATAATAAAAGGAGACCATCCAAAAACTACTCCAGCCTAGTTTTGATTAAATTGGCTTCATCGTATCAGAACAATAGATATTAATTTAAAATTAATTTTTGTCAAAATCTGTCTAATTTGTATAATTTCATCAAAAATTGGAAAATTGCATTACCGGGTATGGTTCAGCCAAACCCATAAACGTTGTCATACCTTTTATTTATATTGAGCTACTGTTCAAATTTAAGATGATTTGGTTGAAAATATGACTTGATCAGCTCAGTAAGAGTGTTTTACCCCTATGATAGAAACAGCAACAATGTTGGATGGTTAGTGGGATACAATGTTGTGAGTAAACACCCTAAAATTACCCTTAAAGATGATTCAAACCAGTATTGGTTGAAATCGGTTGTGTGGTTTTAAACAGAAGGTTTTCAAATTTGATTTTTGTATGTAAAAGTAAAACATTTTTTTAACTTAGCATGAACTGAAGATTTTCAATTATTAAATTCACCCAAAAAAACCAGGCATGGGAGATTTAAAAAAAAAAAAAATACAGTTGTATATGGTATTCTGAAGAAAAAATAATTATACTACTGTACAATACAAACATGCTGTATGTTCCAAGTTCCCTGTGATTATATTGGGGTAATTGGGAAGAGAATTATCTAAGATTTATGTCATGATTTATGACTATGTTTATCTATTACTATCAATATCCTGCACCATTATTAAGAAAATTGAAGATTTCCATCAAATTGACAGCATTTTCCTTTACAATTTGATAAGCTACCAATCAGTGAGTTAATCTCAGAAAAAATGTTTACCACATGTACATCTGTACATAGTTTTATGATACTGTAAACAGTTGTTTATGAGTTGAAGCAATTCTGTGGAACTTTGGATTGTTTGTTTATATCTGTATTTCTGTTGGAGATCCAATAATACCAGAACCTGGATTTTCATCTGTACATATGTTGTGGTGTTTTTTGTGTTCACTGATTTGAGATGAAAGGTACAGTACAGTCAGAGACATACCATGATCAATCACTGTGATAGACGTATCATTCATCTTAGTGATTTGGATATATCTTTTGTTTTTTAAATAATCTTCAAAATTTCTTTTACATTTAGAGTGTTACTTACTATCACCCAAAAGGTATATCAAAATAAGTAAATAGATTAAACAGATCAAAAGATATATCAGTATCACTATGAAGAGTGATATATCTACCACAGTGATTTATCACTGTATGTCTCTGACTGTACTGTAGTTGTTCGTCTTCGTTAATATTGGTGGAATTGTTGACCATCAATGCTTAAACTTTCTTTTTTCATAATTGTATAAAACTAAAAAAAAAAACATTGACTAGTCTGGCTACTCAGAAATGTTTTATACATAGATCTAATAAAATCAGTTATTGAAAGGACAATGAGCATGGAATAAAATATTAATATTTAACTGCATACCCTAGTAAAGATTTTATTGCCATTTTTGGGGAACCAGTTTTAAATTCAGATCGTAAAACCTACGTAAAAATAATTTTTAAAAAGTTTGGCCCTTGGCATCAGCAAAATTTCAAAATCCAATGGATGTGCATTACCGTATCCAACCAACTATGGTAAGTCACAGATAAACTTTATCACATAATGTTGTATCGAGTACACCTTGCCATGAACAGGGTTCGAACTCACAACTTTAGTGGTAAAAGCCACTGATTACACAGATAGTTGTAAATCCAATTACCATATCCTGGTAATAATTTAAAATCAGTATATAATTAAAAACACTTAAAGAACAGAGAACACAAATTCTAGAGGCAGTTACGAAATTTTATTGTATTTCATTTCATTTTAAATTAAGAAAAGGAACTCCCTATCAACAATAATCGATATATTTTATCTCAAAATGTTTACCATAAGAACTTATCAAAGTCACTGTAAATCTGAAGATTGATGAACTAGTCATCATGATCTATGATCTATATTATTGGATATTAAATTCAATCAATCATTTATGAAATTCCATAAAAACTGTAAGGCATGATTAAATTAATAAATATTGGTATAAAAGAATGAAAAATAATAAACTAAGATTAATATTAACCACAGCCACAGGGCTCCCAGGAGTCTGTAATCATTCACCTGGTTATCAATTAGCTGCACATTTCTTGCAAAGTTGGTTCAATATTATTTTATGTAATTTCCACATTCTGGAAAAGTTATGAATTTCACAGACATCCCAGCCAATGTATATGTCATGTTAAAATATAAGACAAATTCACAGATTTAGGCAAAATAACTCATTTGAGTTCTCACACAAAAACAATACTTTTACATGTAAAACAATTCATTATGATGTTACTTCAGTTCAAATTGTATCCAATTTCATCTTATATTTATGGCATTTAAAGACGTTTCTATTGTAATGACAAATATTATCTTTAACAGGAGAACGGGGATGTAAGACAACATTTTGAAAGATGAGTATGGTAGCAAGGGACCGTCATGATCATGTGTTATTTTAAATTGGCCGTTATTTCAGAGGTGTTTTTTTTTTTTATATTAAATGATTTTTGGTCAAAATTATTCAAATTTCCATATTCAGCAAAAATAAAACAAAAATTTTAAAACATAAATACCTGGAATTAATATTCAAAGAACCATTATAATGCAGCTACAGTTCAAATGTCAACCAATGCAATTCAAGATTAAAATGTATACACTTTGAAAATTCAATGAAATTTCCATTTTTAGCAACAACAGATTAAGAGGACAGGGTCATCAAACATAAGTTTAAAAGGACCATGCAAAATGGTTTTAGAGGAGAAGTCCTTTATTTCTTTTTTCAGTAATAGCAGTCATTTTGGATGAAGTCACAATTTTGATAGGTCTGCACCCACTCAAGTTGGCTTTATTATATGATGTTCATTATTTCAGATATTTGATTCTTTAAGAAATTGTCTCTTTTAACTCAAGAGCAAGAACCACCAGATTTCTACATTATTTATTTAATTCAACCTGAATAGTTAAAATTTTGGTTTGTATATATATAGAAGGACTTGTCTAATTTCAAAATGTTCTCTCACTTATATACAGGTACCTGCATGTTAAAAGGTAACAACAAAACTCTACAAACCTGTATGTGTTTTTTATTCTAATTTATTATTTGAAAGTAGTCATCATTGTGCATATGTTATTTTGGGGTATTTTTGATCTTGTATGTTTAAAAATAGTGTTAGTGATCGATATGTCTGTTGCAGATACTGACAGAATACAAATATGGATAATGTTGACTATGCTTACACATCATCAAATAAAAAAATTAATTGAAAAATATAAACAGATGTGTAGGGTAGGGTTATGGTTTTTAACAATACTTTCAACAATATTTCAGCCATATCGTGGTGGTCAGTTTTATTGGTGGAGGACACCAGAGTACCCGAAGAAAACCAAAGACCTGTCTTAAGTCACTGATAAAGTTTGTATTGAGTACACCTCACCATGAGCAGGATTCGAACTCACAACTATAGTGATGATAGAGGGTGGGTTTTGATGTTTAATGCCACTTTCAACAATATTTCAGTTATATCGTGGCAGAGTGATGATAGGCACTGATTGCACAGGTAGTTGTAAATCCAACTACCATACGATCACGACAGTCCCTAGATGTATGAAATTTGTGTAGACTTTTGATGGTACTCTTTAGGCTAATATAGCATAAAGATACAAACACATGTATGGCACAAAATTTTAAAATTGAACAAGCTTAAGCTTCTGTGATTTTTAGTCAAAGACTTCTTGTAGAAGCTTGAGACTTTCCTTGTCACCATACTCTATGTACAATGTACTGCAAAATTTGATTTCAGGTAACCAAATTCTACCTCAATGATCCGACCTATTAACTCAGCCTCAATTTCTATTATTGAATATACATTTTGTAGTTTTGAAATGCTACATATATCAAAAAGACTTTAAAGATGTTTTAAAATGATATTTCTTTTCTCTAATGTCTATTTTGTCATGAACCCAAGGGCTTTCGCAGTTTTATGTTATCAAATTTTGGAACTATTTGCAGTGCATGCCTGTAGTACATATGTGTACGAATAGACACATGAATCTATCTATAGATTTCTACCATCATTTCCACAGGATCATGGGAAAATATTGATTTTAATTACCAGCAGAAATCAATGTGAAATGGAGACCCTTCACCCATTTCCCCCCAGGTGGCGTCGCTGTACCAACGGTGATTAGGAAAACGTTTGTTTTCCGATAAACGCTTGTAACCAATGTAATCAAATGGCAATATAATTTACCTACGTGGTGTCCTTGATCTGAAATGTTGCGTAATATGACGGTAGGCACGGCCTATAGAGTGGACGGAAGTGAACATAATAGATTTTAATTTGATATTTCCAACACCTTTTTTTCGAAGAACATCGTTATAGGGCAAATGTTTACCGATGTAAAAAAAAAAACACAAAAAAAGTTTGATGTGACGATACTTACCCAAGTTGTCATCGGCATCCTCGACCTATGGAATGCTTCGACCTATCTTAGTATTTCCCAAAAAATTTAGCCGAAAAGCAGCAATTCGACCTATCGTCCCCATCGACCTATAGTCCGTAAATTACGGTAGTTTATTTCACAGTGACCGGTAACAATCATAGCCTATAGGAACCAATGCCTGCAGTGCCAATGACAATATAAAATTGCATGTACGTGTTTTTTTATACTCCATTTGGTGTCTAATGACGTAAAATTGCACACAAGTTTTTTTTTATTTCATTTGTTGTCTAATGACATAATATTGCACACACGTTTTCAGACTAAATTGAACCCGATTGAAAATTGTACACGTATTTTTTCACACTGTATAGGGTCTAACCATGTAAATTTGTGTACTCGCTTTTGCTTCAAAAACAATGCAAGAAGAGTTTAAAGATCCCCAAGCGCAAGGGCAGGCAATACAATGGCCAAAAGAAAAAGGACAATCACTGATCTACAAAACACTACACAGAAAACTCATTTCCCCCACAGCGATATATTTTTTCACAGGAAACAAAAATCAGATTTTTATTTTTTGGACATAAAAAAAAATCAGTAAATTCCCTTCAAATTTTTATCATAAATTTCTTGTTGAGAACTGTAGGGCCGGATTAATGATATATTTGCTTCTTTCGTGTCAATTTGTTTTGTTTCTTTAAAATTTCACCGCATAATTAATATATTATTTTTCAGAAAAAAACATCCTAAAAGTTAAATGGTCGTCCCCTTAATGACATGAATGTGTGTCTCCGCCGCGTCCATGCAGCTTCGTATAATACGAACCGCATCGGTGGCGTAATGGTTAGAGTGCCCGCCTCGAGTGTGGTAGATCGTGGGTTCAAGCCCCTGTCGGGTCATACCAAAGACTATACAAATTGATATTTGTTGCTTCTCTGGTAAGCACGCAGCATTAAGGAGATAGAGCGAGGACTGGTCGGCTCGGAATCAGGATAATGTGTCCGAGTGGGGTGACATGTCTATCCGCGGACTGTTGTTTTAGTGAGCTAGCACTATAAAAATCCAACTCAGCGTGTTGGTCTAGTACAAAGCGGACCTCATCATCATCTCATTGAAAATTAACTTGTTCTCGCCATGATATAGCTGGAAAATTGCTGAATTGGCATTAAACAGCAACAATCACTCGTATAAAACGTGTCCGGATTTCAAGAACCTTATGCAAGAAAGTTCAACAGTTTAATTATTGCTTCTGATTCGCGGATTTGTCCCGATAAGATTGATTCCTTAAAAAGTTAAACTTCAAAGAGATAAGTTGCATTTTAATGCTTGGTGCTTTAACAATTCATATGATTTTCTTCTATCATCATATGTAGCACGGTGACTATCATGTAATTTAATCAATACCGCCCAAATATAGCTTGTATTACCGTTGAAACGAGTGAGGGTTATGGTGTTTAACGCCACTTTCAACAATATTTCAGTTACATCGTGGCGGTCCGTTGAAACGAAACAATACACTTCTTGTTTCGTGACGGTCAGTTTTATTCGGCCCGTTTTATTGGTGGAGGAAACCGGAGTTCCCTGAAAAAACCACTGACCTGCTGCAAGTCACTGACAAACTTTATCACATAAAAATCACATTAGTATTATTACCAATTAAAAATAGTCAAGCGACAAATCCACACATGACTGTTGATGAAAATAAAATGTGCACATGACTGTTCATGAAAAAAATCAACATTATCTATAATACGACCCAGGTATTCACATTTTGATTTTTTTTTATCAAAATCTCCAGAATGTTTGATGCCTTTATTTGAATGGCTTAAGATAAAGCTGAAATCGTAAAATTTTTAATTTTGCTTTTTCCAATTTTCGCAAAATTAGAGCCCACGCGAACAGTTTGACTAAAAATGGCAAAATTAACACCCCTTCGAAAATAACCACTTAAATAGTAGATTAATAAATGTAGATATTAATGTTTGAGACAGAATATGTTTTTAACATCATGTTGGGGATCAGTGAGTAATTGTTGTTATAGGGGTGCATATTTTTTATTAATAAAGTTATATATTTTAAAGAGGAGACACTGTGGTTGGAATCCGGAACAGAAAAGTACATAAATTTCGCCAAGAATAATTAATGCATATGAAATTGATCGAAATTATTTGATTCTAACCATTAATAAACGATTATTTACCATGAAAGTAGAAAATCACGAAACAACAAAACTAGGAAACCAACACGAAAATCTTTTGAAAAGGGAAATACAAAGAATGTGAACAAATATCAAACTTTGTTTAACAACGTACGTACACGTGTACTATAAATTGTATATGATAATTCTTACAATAAAAATATCTATGTATATTTTTTTTCTTTAAACTTTATAGTATCACAGTAATAAATGTCTAACCAGAGGCTCTCAAGAGCCTGTATCGTTCACCTGGTTATAAAAAAAACCAATTGGTCCTATGTAAAAACTATGTCCTGCAGTGGTAGTCATCTTGAAATTACGATCAACATAAAAAACACAAAGTTTGTAAAGGACCTTCCAATGATTGATGCACAGTTTAGGTTCAATCAGTGCAATAGCTTCAGAGAAGAATATATTTCTGTATTTTCCCCATATGGTCCTGTGTTAATACTATGTCCTGTGGTGGCAGCCATCTTGGATTTCCGATCGGCATAACAAACAGAAACTTTGTAGAGGACCTTCCAATGATCATTCCTGGGCAGTTTGGTTTCAACTGTCCAAGTGGTTTCAGAGAAGAAGCATTTTGAAACATTTTTCCAATAGGGTCCAATGTTAAACTAAGTCCTGCCGTAGCCGCCATTTTGAATTTCATATCGGAATAAAAAACGTAAATTTTGTAGAGGACCATTCAATGAACATTCATGTACAGTTTTGCTTTAATCATATTTGTAGTTTCTGAGAAGAAGGCATTTGAACATTTTCCCATAGGGTCCAATGTTAATCTATGTCCTGCGGTGGCGGCCATCTTGAATTTTCGATCGGCATAAAAAAACAGAAACTTTGTAGAGGACCTTCCAATGATCATTCCTGGGCAGTTTGGTTTCAATTGTCCAAGTGGTTTCAGAGAAGAAGCGTTTTGAAACATTTTCCCCATAGGGTCCAATGTTAAACTAAGTCCTTGCCGTAGCCGCCATTTTGAATTTCATATCGGAACAAAAAACGTAAAGTTTGTAGAGGACCATCCAATGAACATTCATGTACATATTGGCTTTAATAATATTTGTAGTTTCTGAGAAGAAGACATTTGAACATTTTCCCATAGGGTCCAATGTTAATCTATGTATTGCGGTAGCAGCCATCTTGGATTTCCAATCGGCATAAAAAACATAAAATTTGTAGAGGACCTTCCAATGATCATTCATGGGCAGTTTGGTTTCAACTGTCCTAGTGGTTTCAGAGAAGAAGCGTTTTGAAACATTTTCCCATAGGGTCCAATGTTAAACTAGGTCCTGCCGTAGCCGCCATTTTGAATTTCATATCGGAACAAAAAACGTAAAGTTTGTAGAGGACCATCCAATGAACATTCATGTACAGTTTGGCTTTAATCATATTTGTAGTTTCTGAGAAGAAGGCATTTGAATATTTTCCCATAGGGTCCAATGTTAATCTATGTCCTGCGGTGGCGGCCATCTTGGATTTCCGATCGGCATAAAAAACAGAAACTTTGTAGAGGACCTTCCAATGATCATTCCTGGGCAGTTTGGTTTCAACTGTCCAAGTGGTTTCAGAGAAGAAGCATTTTGAAACATTTTTCCCATAGGATCCAATGTTAAACTAAGTCCTGCCGTAGCTGCCATTTTGAATTTCATATCGGAACAATAAACCTTAAGATTGTAGAGGACCATCCAATGAACATTCATGTACAGTTTGGCTTTAATCATATTTGTAGTTTCTGAGAAGAAGGCATTTGAACATTTTCCCATAGGGTCCAATGTTAATCTATGTATTGCGGTGGCGGCCATCTTGGATTTCCGATCGGCATAAAAAACATAAAATTTGTAGAGGACCTTCCAATGATCATTCCTGGGCAGTTTGGTTTCAACTGTCCAAGTGGTTTCAGAGAAGAAGCATTTTGAAACATTTTTCCCATAGGGTCCAATGTTAAACAAGTCCTGCCGTAGCCGCCATTTTGAATTTCATACCGGAACAAAAAACCTAAAGTTTGTAGAGGACCATCTAATGAACATTCATGTACAGTTTGGCTTTAATCATATTTGTAGTTTCTGAGAAGAAGGCATTTGAATATTTTCCCATAGGGTCCAATGTTAATCTATGTATTGCGGTAGCAGCCATCTTGGATTTCCGATCGGCATAAAAAACAGAAACTTTGTAGAGGACCTTCCAATGATCATTCCTGGGCAGTTTGGTTTCAATTGTCCAAGTGGTTTCAGAGAAGAAGCATTTTGAAACATTTTTCCCATAGGGTCCAATGTTAAACTAAGTCCTGCCGTAGCCGCCATTTTGAATTTCATATCGGAACAAAAAACGTAAAGTTTGTAGAGGACCATCCAATGAACATTCATGTACAGTTTGGCTTTAATCATATTTGTAGTTTCTGAGAAGAAGGCATTTGAACATTTTTCCATAGGGTCCAATGTTAATCTATGTCCTGCGGTGGCGGCCATCTTGGATTTCCGATCGGCATAAAAAAACATAAAATTTGTAGAGGACCTTCCAATGATCATTCCTGGGCAGTTTGGTTTCAACTGTCCAAGTGGTTTCAGAGAAGAAGCATTTTGAAACATTTTTCCCATAGGGTCCAATGTTAAACTAAGTCCTGCCGTAGCCACCATTTTGAATTTCATACCAGAACAAAAAACCTAAAGTTTGTAGAGGACCATCTAATGAACATTCATGTACAGTTTGGCTTTAATCATATTTGTAGTTTCTGAGAAGAAGGCATTTGAATATTTTCCCATAGGGTCCAATGTTAATCTATGTCCTGCGGTGGCGGCCATCTTGGATTTCCGATCGGCATAAAAAACAGAAACTTTGTAGAGGACCTTCCAATGATCATTCCTGGGCAGTTTGGTTTCAACTGTCCAAGTGGTTTCAGAGAAGAAGCATTTTGAAACATTTTTCCCATAGGATCCAATGTTAAACTAAGTCCTGCCGTAGCCGCCATTTTGAATTTCATATCGGAACAAAAAACCTTAAGATTGTAGAGGACCATCCAATGAACATTCATGTACAGTTTGGCTTTAATCATATTTGTAGTTTCTGAGAAGAAGGCATTTGAACATTTTCCCATAGGGTCCAATGTTAATCTATGTCCTGCGGTGGCGACCATCTTGGATTTCCGATCGGCATAAAAAACAGAAAATCTGTAGAGGACCTTCCAATGATCTTTCCTGGGCAGTTTGGTTTCAACTGTCCAAGTGGTTTCAGAGAAGCATTTTGAAACATTTTTCCCATAGGGTCTAATGTTAAACTAAGTCCTGCCGTAGCCGCCATTTTGAATTTCATATCGGAACAAAAAACATTAAGATTGTAGAAAACCATCCAATGAACATTCATGTACAGTTTGGCTTTAATCATATTTGTAGTTTCTGAAAAGAAGGCATTTGAATATTTTCCCATAGGGTCCAATGTTAATCTATGTCCTGCGGTGGCGGCCATCTTGGATTTTCGATCGGCATAAAAAACAGAAAATTTGTAGAGGACCTTCCAATGATCATTCCTGGGCAGTTTGGTTTCAACTGTCCAAGTGGTTTCAGAGAAGAAGCATTTTGAAACATTTTTCCCATAGGGTCCAATGTTAAATTAAGTCCTGCCGTAGCCGCCATTTTGAATTTCATATCGGAACAAAAAACCTTAAGATTGTAGAGAACCATCCAATGAACATTCATGTACAGTTTGGCTTTAATCATATTTGTAGTTTCTGAGAAGAAGGCATTTGAATATTTTCCCATAGGGTCCAATGTTAATCTATGTATTGCGGTGGCGGCCATCTTGGATTTCCGATCGGCATAAAAAACAGAAAATTTGTAGAGGACCTTCCAATGATCATTCCTGGGCAGTTTGGTTTCAATTGTCCAAGTGGTTTCAGAGAAGAAGCATTTTGAAACATTTTTCCCATAGGGTCCAATGTTAAACTAAGTCCTGCCGTAGCCGCCATTTTGAATTTCATACCAGAACAAAAAACCTAAAGTTTGTAGAGGACCATCTAATGAACATTCATGTACAGTTTGGCTTTAATCATATTTGTAGTTTCTGAGAAGAAGGCATTTGAATATTTTCCCATAGGGTCCAATGTTAATCTATGTCCTGCGGTGGCGGCCATCTTGGATTTCCGATCGGCATAAAAAACAGAGACTTTGTAGAGGACCTTCCAATGATCATTCCTGGGCAGTTTGGTTTCAACTGTCCAAGTGGTTTCAGAGAAGAAGCATTTTGAAACATTTTTCCCATAGGATCCAATGTTAAACTAAGTCCTGCCGTAGCCGCCATTTTGAATTTCATATCGGAACAAAAAACCTTAAGATTGTAGAGGACCATCCAATGAACATTCATGTACAGTTTGGCTTTAATCATATTTGTAGTTTCTGAGAAGAAGGCATTTGAACATTTTCCCATAGGGTCCAATGTTAATCTATGTCCTGCGGTGGCGACCATCTTGGATTTCCGATCGGCATAAAAAACAGAAAATCTGTAGAGGACCTTCCAATGATCTTTCCTGGGCAGTTTGGTTTCAACTGTCCAAGTGGTTTCAGAGAAGCATTTTGAAACATTTTTCCCATAGGGTCCAATGTTAAACTAAGTCCTGCCGTAGCCGCCATTTTGAATTTCATATCGGAACAAAAAACATTAAGATTGTAGAAAACCATCCAATGAACATTCATGTACAGTTTGGCTTTAATCATATTTGTAGTTTCTGAGAAGAAGGCATTTGAATATTTTCCCATAGGGTCCAATGTTAATCTATGTCCTGCGGTGGCGGCCATCTTGGATTTTCGATCGGCATAAAAAACAGTAACTTGGTAAAGGACATTCCAATGATCATTCCTGTACAGTTTGGGTTCAGTCAGTTCATTAGTTTCAGAGAAGAAGATCTTTGAAATTTCGGCCAATCAGAGCATATTATTGGCCTTGGCAGCCATATTGAATATCCGACTGGAACGAAAAACAGTAACTTTGTAGAGGACCATCCAAGGAACATTCCTGCTAAGTTTGGTTCCAATCGGCCCAGTGGTTTCGGAAAAGAAGCTTGAAATGTGAAAAGTTTACAGACAACAGACGACGGACGCCAAGTGATGGCAATAGTTCACCTGGACCTTTGGTCCAGGTGAACTAAAAACAATATATTCAAGAAAACAAAAATCTGTCATATTCGTAGCCTCTAGATGCTAGCAATACGTGATTAATTTCCGTAAAATAGGTGTCCATGTCCGGAAACCGGTTGATCATTTAGTCACAACTTCCGCCCGTCGTACTTGTAGAACCCAGGCTACGAATACGTTTCCGTCGTATTCGTAGCCTGTGCCTACTATAATTTCCTCATTCTACGGTTATTGTACGTACGTATGCTATGCGTATTTACTATTAAATTACAAAATTATTGAAAATATAGATTTTTGCTCATGGAGAACATAAGAAAACTAGAGGCTCAGGTGAGCCTGTATCGCTCACCTGACATAAATAAGTCCTCTTAAGAATGTCTGCATGCTGAATACTATTCAAATCCCATACTGCCATAGGGTTCTATGTTAAAACTATGTCTGCTCATGGCAGCCATCTTGGATGGAGGTCGTGGTCACCGGACACAATTTTGAAAGTATACTACCCAAGGACCATCCATGCCATGTTTGCTTTAAATTGGCTGATTGGTTTCAGAAGAGAAGACTTTTAAACAATTTTCCCATAGGGTCCTATGTTAAAACTATGTCTGCTGACGGCGGCCATTTTGAACCGAGATCGGGATCACTGAACACAATTTTGGAAGTTGACCACCTAAGGACCATCGATGACATGTTTGCTATATTGGCTTACTAGTTTCAGAGGAGAAGATTTTAAAACATTTTTTCCCATAGGGTCCTATGTTAAAACTACAGTATGTCTGCTGAAGGTGGCCATCTTGGATGGAGGTCAGGGTCACTGGACACAATTTTGAAAATTGACCACTTAAGGACCATCCATGCCATGTTTGCTTTAAATTGGCTTACTGGTTTCAGAGAAGAAGATTTTTAAATATATTTCCCATAGGATCCTATGTTAAAACTATGTTCGCTGATGGTGGCCATCTTGGATGGAGGTCGGGGTCACAGGACATAATTTTGAAAGTTGACCACCTAAGGACCATTCATCCCATGTTTGCTTTAAAGTGACTTACTGGTTTCTTCAGAGAAGGGTCCTATGTTAAAATTAAGTCGAGTCATGGTGGCCATCTTGAATTTCCGATCAGCAAACGATTCACAAGTTTAGTACAGGACCACCCAATGATCATTCCTGCAAAGCCACAATTCAATTGGCTTAGTGGTTTCTAACAAGAAGATTTAAAAAATTTTGACCAATCAGAACACATTATAGGCCCTGGCAGCCATGTTGGATTTCCGATCAGCACCAAAAACACAAATCTTGTATATGACCATCCAATGAACATTTCTGCCAAGTTTGGTTCAAATCTGTTCTGTGGTTTCAGAAAAAAAGATGAAAATGTGAAATTCCCATAGGGTCCTATGTTAAACTAAGTCGAGTCATGGCGGCCATCTTGAATTTCCGATTGGCAAACGATTCACAAATTTAGTACAGGACCACCCAATGATCATTCCTGCAAAGTCACAATTCAATTGGCTTAGTGGTTTCTAACAAGAAGATTTTTAAAATTTCAACCAATCAGAACACATTATGGGCCCTGGCAGCCATGTTGGATTTCCGATCAGCGCCAAAAACAAAAATCTTGTATATGACCATCCAATGAACATTTCTGCCAAGTTTGATTCAAATCTGTTTTGTGGTTTCAGAAAAAAAGATGAAAATGTGAAATTCCCATAGGGTCCTATGTTAAACTAAGTCGAGTCATGGTGGCCATCTTGAATTTCCGATCGGCAAACGATTCACAATTTTAGTACAGGACCACCCAATGATCATTCCTGCAAAGTCACAATTCAATTGACTTAGTGGTTTCTGACAAGAAGATTTTTTAAATTTCAGCCAATGAGAACACATTATGGACCCTGGCAGCCATGTTGGATTTCAAATCAGCACCAAAAACACAAATCTGGTAGAGGACCATCCAGTGAACATTTCTGGCAAGTTTGGCTGATTTCTGTTCAGCGGTTTCAGAGAAGAAGATTTAAATGTGAAAAGCTAACGGACGGACAGACGGACGGACAGACGGACGGATGACGGATGCTTACCCATGACAAAAGCTCACATGGCCTATGGCCAGGTGAGCTAAAAATTAATAAGAATGTATTCAATGATCAGTTTATTTTATATTCGCATTCACATTTAGTAACAGGTGCCCGTGACCCAGATATGATTGCAACGTTCATTACGTTGTCCTTGTCTTATTTCAGCGTAATGACGTGATCACTAGTAATTTAGTAACATGTCAGAAGATGGCTACAACTTATGATGCATTTGTTGTTAACTTGAGGAATATTGTTATACAAATAAACCAGAGGCTCCCAGGAGCCTGTAATCGCTCACCTGGATCAAAGCTGCATTCAATAACAACGCAACTGCACTGTGGCGGTCATCTTGGCGGGAGAGCGCAACTGCCGGACACCATTTTGGAAGAGGACCATCCAATGACTATTCCATCAAAGTTTGGTTTTAATTGAGCTACTGGTTCCAGACAAGATGGTTTTTATGTGAATTTCCCATAGGATCCTATGTTAAACTAAGTACAGCTGTGCAGCCATCTTGGTCAGAGGGCGGGACCACCAGACACAAATTTGGTTCAGCGGTTTCAGAGGAGAAGATTTAAATGTGATCTTTTATCAAAATATGCCTAATTTGAATAATCGGTATAAATCGGCTGAAAGAAAAATTTCAAAAAAAAAACCCGAACATCTGCTAAACTACTCCTTGCCATGTAGCTGCAGTTCAAATTTAAGCTCATTTTGACTTATACTAAAGCAGCAATGGACAATTGAAGAAATTTCTATTTTTAGTAACAGCAGCCATCTTGAAAGGAGGGCGGGGCTGTCGGACACAATTTTGACCATCCCTGCCAGGTTCGGTTTAATTTGGTTCAGCGGTTTCAGAGGAGAAGATTTAAATGCGATCTTTTATCAAAATATGCCTAATTTGCATAATCGGTATATATCGGCTGAAAGAAACCCGGAATATATGCTAAACTACTTCTTGCCATGTAGCTGCAGTTATTAAAATTTCAGCTCATTTTGACTTACACTAAACACGGCTGGTAATCGGCACAAGCAGAACAGTTGGTTCTGCAAAGAAATTCGTGAGGATAACTTCCGGTTTTGGTGGAGGAGAGTTCACGAAGACGCTTCGCAAGGTATGTACATGTCAAAAATTGAAATTTTCTTTTTTACTGCTCGAATATTGCAAAATCAGAGAATGCTATGCTGTGGCGAATGCTTTCACGATTAGAAACATGTATAGTTTATTCTTGTATATGAAGTGTAACTCTCGCAAAATCAATCGTCCCACGAAAAACATGACGAAAATTGTGACACTCTTACATTACTAAGTTGTTCTTGACAAAGATGCAAGTTCAATTTTCAATATTTTTTCATCATGGGAGTCTAAATGTAATCGGGGATAAATTCCGATTCTTCAGAAGTAAATTGAAGTCTAGATAAATCTACAAACTGTCAATTTTCTCGTTTTCCTGCTTGAGGAGATCGGTTCTGATAGAGCACATTGCGAATGCATGAGGAGATTTGTTAGTTTTGGTACGACACATGTAATCCACTGTATAATCACAAATTTTGCATGTCTGTCTGGTAATAAATTCACGAAAATGCCCTTCTTCCCGTCGGGTTTTTAAAAGTATAAAAGTAATATTGCATTGTTCATGGGCTGTCCATAATAAAAAAAGATCTCTGTTAGTAGTGGTTACAAGATGTAAAGCGCTTTACCGATTTTAAGGATATGTCCACAGTTTAATTGACATCTTGTGTTTAATTTATTCATGACTACTAGCACTAAGTGAATGTTTATTTACGTTAGACCTATGTATGTGCTGAAATCATGTAATATTATAACTTGTGTAGATCTGCGGTGAGGTTTCCGTCATTTTTAGTAAAAAGGTTGCGCCGAATAGATGTGGAAACCCATTTGAAAGGATATAAATATTTTGAAATTGAAAGAGATTTTTTTTTAATAAACATGGTGTCCTGATTGATGGGGATTTTAAATTTGGTGTACTGCTACTTGTTTTTGTTCGTTTCCTTGGCAGTGATACAGGCAATCTATATCGAAATGGTTTTTTGTAAAGAGTCAATGTCAGTCCCCTTTTCCTCTTTCCCTTGAATCCTGGCATCTCCTGAAAGTGGACGGAGAATAGTTTATTTTGATTAGAGTATTTATCAGTTTTGTGTTTAAAAGTGTCAATTTATCAATTTTGCAGAAAACAATTAACAAAACTAGCAAATCTCCTCATGCATTCGCAATGTGCTCGGGATCACCGGACACAATTTTGGAAGGGGGCCATCCAAGAATCATTTCAGCAAAGTTTGGTTGAGATTGGCTCAGTAGTTTCCGAGGAGAAGATTTTTTTTAAATTTCATCCCCCCTTTTTTCTAATTTGCATAATCGGTCAAAATCGGCAAAAGTTCAAAGTTCATAAAAAATCCTGTAATATATGCTAAAAAGCTCATCATTATGCTTACACAGTTCAAATTTGGGCACATTCTGGCTTAAAATAGATCAGTTTTGGTCATTTTAAGAAATTTCTATTTTTAGTAACAGTGACCATCTTGAATGGAGGGCGGGGCTGTCGGACACAATTTTGAAAGGGACCCACCCAGGGACCATCCCTTCCAGGTTTGGTTTAATTTGGTTCAGCAGTTTCAGAGGAGAAGATTTAAATGTGATCTTTTATCAAAATATGCCTAATTTGCATAATCGGTATATATCGGCTGAAAGAAAAATTTCACAGAAAAACCGGAATATATGTTAAACTACTTCTTGCCATGTAGCTGCAGTTAAAATTTCAGCTCATTTTGACTTACACTAAAGCAGCAATGGACAATTAAAATTTCATCCCCCCTTTTTTCTATTTTTAGCTTGGCGGCCATCTTGGTTGGAAGTCGGGATCAACGGACACAATTTTGGAAGGGGGCCATCCAAGAATCATTTCAGCAAAATTTGGTTGATATTGGCTCAGTAGTTTCAGAGGAGAAGATTTTTTTTAAATTTCATCCCCCCTTTTTTCTAATTTGCATAATCGGTCAAAATCGGCAAAAGTTCAAAGTTCATGAAAATCCTGTAATACATGTTAAGAAGCTCATCATTATGCTTATACAGTTCAAATTTGGGCACATTCTGGCTTAAAATAGAGCAGTTTTGGCCATTTGAAGAAATTTCTATTTTTAGTAACAGCGGCCATCTTGAATGGAGGGCGGGGCTGTCGGACAAAATTTTGAAAGGGACCCACCCAGGGACCATCCCTGCCAGGTTTGGTTTAATTTGGTTCAGCGGTTTCAGAGGAGAAGATTTAAATGTGATCTTTTATCAAAATATGCCTAATTTGCATAATCGGTATATCTCGGCTGAAAGAAAAATTTCACAGAAAAACCCGGAATATATGCTAAACTACTTCTTGCCATGTAGCTGCAGTTAAAATTTCAGCTCATTTTGACTTACACTAAAGCAGCAATGGACAATTAAAATTTCATTCCCCCTTTTTTCTATTTTGAGCTTGGCGGCCATCTTGGTTGGAAGTCGGGATCACCGGACACAATTTTGGAAGGGGGCCATCCAAGAATCATTTCAGCAAAGTTTGGTTGAGATTGGCTCAGTAGTTTCAGAGGAGAAGATTTTTTTTAAATTTCATCCCCCCTTTTTTCTAATTTGCATAATCAGTCAAAATCGCCAAAAGTTCAAAGTTCATAAAAATTCCTGTAATATATGCTAAAAAGGTCATCATTATGCTTACACAGTTCAAATTTGGGCACATTCTGGCTTAAAATAGAGCAGTTTTGGCCATTTGAAGAAATTTCTATTTTTAGTAACAGTGGCCATCTTGAATGGAGGGCGGAGCTGTCGGACACAATTTTGAAAGGGACCCACCCAGGGACCATCCCTGCCAGGTTTGGTTTAATTTGGTTCAGCGGTTTCAGAGGAGAAGATTTAAATGTGATCTTTTATCAAAATATGCCTAATTTGCATAATCGGTATATATCGGCTGAAAGAAAAATTTCACAGAAAAACCGGAATATATGTTAAACTATTTCTTGCCATGTAGCTGCAGTTAAAATTTCAGCTCATTTTGACTTACACTAAAGCAGCAATGGACAATTAAAATTTCATCCCCCCTTTTTTCTATTTTTAGCTTGGCGGCCATCTTGGTTGGAAGTCGGGATCAACGGACACAATTTTGGAAGGGGGCCATCCAAGAATCATTTCAGCAAAATTTGGTTGATATTGGCTCAGTAGTTTCCGAGGAGAAGATTTTTTTTAAATTTCATCCCCCCTTTTTTCTAATTTGCATAATCGGTCAAAATCGGCAAAAGTTCAAAGTTCATAAAAATCCTGTAATACATGTTAAGAAGCTCATCATTATGCTTATACAGTTCAAATTTGGGCACATTCTGGCTTAAAATAGAGCAGTTTTGGCCATTTGAAGAAATTTCTATTTTTAGTAACAGCGGCCATCTTGAATGGAGGGCGGGGCTGTCGGACACAATTTTGAAAGGGACCCACCCAGGGACCATCCCTGCCAGGTTTGGTTTAATTTGGTTCAGCGGTTTCAGAGGAGAAGATTTAAATGTGATCTTTTATCAAAATATGCCTAATTTGCATAATCGGTATATCTCGGCTGAAAGAAAAATTTCACAGAAAAACCCGGAATATATGCTAAACTACTTCTTGCCATGTAGCTGCAGTTAAAATTTCAGCTCATTTTGACTTACACTAAAGCAGCAATGGACAATTAAAATTTCATCCCCCCTTTTTTCTATTTTGAGCTTGGTGGCCATCTTGGTTGGAAGTTGGGATCACCGGACACAATTTTGGAAGGGGGCCATCCAAGAATCATTTCAGCAAAGTTTGGTTGAGATTGGCTCAGTAGTTTCAGAGGAGAAGATTTTTTTAAAATTTCATCCCCCCTTTTTTCTAATTTGCATAATCGGTCAAAATCGGCAAAAGTTCAAAGTTCATAAAAAATCCTGTGATATATGCTAAAAAGCTCATCATTATGCTTACACAGTTCAAATTTGGGCACATTCTGGCTTAAAATAGAGCAGTTTTGGCCATTTGAAGAAATTTCTATTTTTAGTAACAGTGGCCATCTTGAATGGAGGGCGGGGCTGTCGGACACAATTTTGAAAGGGACCCACCCAGGGACCATCCCTTCCAGGTTTGGTTTAATTTGGTTCAGCGGTTTCAGAGGAGAAGATTTAAATCTGATCTTTTATCAAAATATGCCTAATTTGAATAATCGGTATATATCGGCTGAAAGAAAAATTTCACAGAAAAACCCGGAATATATGTTAAACTACTTCTTGCCATGTAGCTGCATTTAAAATTTCAGCTCATTTTGACTTACACTAAAGCAGGAATGGACAATTAAAATTTCATCCCCCCTTTTTTCTATTTTGGAAGGGGGCCATCCAAGAATCATTTCAGCAAAATTTGGTTGATATTGGCTCAGTAGTTTCAGAGGAGAAGATTTTTTTTAAATTTCATCCCCCCTTTTTTCTAATTTGCATAATCGGTCAAAATCGGCAAAAGTTCAAAGTTCATAAAAATCCTGTAATACATGATAAAAAGCTCATCATTATGCTTATACAGTTCAAATTTGGGCACATTCTGGCTTAAAATAGAGCAGTTTTGGCCATTTGAAGAAATTTATATTTTTAGTAACAGCGGCCATCTTGAATGGAGGGCGGGGCTGTCGGACACAATTTTGAAAGGGACCCACCCAGGGACCATCCCTGCCAGGTTTGGTTTAATTTGGTTCAGCGGTTTCAGAGGAGAAGATTTAAATGTGATCTTTTATCAAAATATGCCTAATTTGCATAATCGGTATATATCATCTGAAAGAAAAATTTCACAGAAAAACCCAGAATATATGTTAAACTACTCCTTGCCATGTAGCTGCAGTTAAAATTCCAGCTCATTTTGACTTACACTAAAGCAGCAATGGACAATTAAAATTTCATCCCCCCTTTTTTCTATTTTGAGCTTGGCGGCCATCTTGGTTGGAAATCGGGATCAACGGACACAATTTTGGAAGGGGGCCATCCAAGAATCATTTCAGCAAAATTTGGTTGATATTGGCTCAGTAGTTTCCGAGGAGAAGATTTTTTTTAAATTTCATCCCCCCTTTTTTCTAATTTGCATAATCGGTCAAAATCGGCAAAAGTTCAAATTTCATAAAAAATCCTGTAATATATGTTAAAAAGCTCATCATTATGCTTACACAGTTCAAATTTGGGCACATTCTGGCTTAAAATAGAGCAGTTTTGGCCATTTGAAGAAATTTCTATTTTTAGTAACAGTGGCCATCTTGAATGGAGGGCGGGGCTGTCGGACACAATTTTGAAAGGGACCCACCCAGGGACCATCCCTTCCAGGCTTGGTTTAATTTGGTTCAGCGGTTTCAGAGGAGAAGATTTAAATGTGATCTTTTATCAAAATATGCCTAATTTGCATAATCGGTATATATCGGCTGAAAGAAAATTTCACAGAAAAACCCGGAATATATGTTAAACTACTTCTTGCCATGTAGCTGCAGTTAAAATTTCAGCTCATTTTGACTTACACTAAAGCAGCAATGGACAATTAAAATTTCATCCCCCCTTTTTTCTATTTTTAGCTTGGCGGCCATCTTGGTTGGAAGTCGGGATCACCGGACACAATTTTGAAAGGGGGCCATCCAAGGACCATTCCACCAAAGTTTGGTTGCAATTGGTCCAGTGGTTTCTGAGGAGAAGATTAAAATGTGAAATGTTGAAGGACGGACGACAGACGACGGAAGAAAAGTGATGACAATAGCTCACCTGGCCTAAAGGCCAGGTGAGCTAAAAATAATTATTGTTGGATAATTACATTTAAACAAAGTCAGTTGCAAAACATAAACTGCTAAGAGATACAAAAAAACAACAAAACGTCATAACATCTAATCGTGCTATTATGACGTCGTAAAAAATTACTAAAAATGATCCTTAACATTATGAATAAATAAAATACACAAAGCTCAAGATCAAACTTTGTGTAATCTAAGACCTGTTAGACTAATTATGTTCTTTTGTTTATAGGTGTAATACCACTAAAGAATTCTCCATAGCCTTCTATGTTAAATTAAAAAAAATTGAGCTTTCATACAGGATTCATCTTAAGTTTAATCTAAGTGACACTCATATCTCATGGAAGGGGTACCTAATTGGAAGCTTAACTCCGAAAATCAACATACATTTAATGGCATATAAGAAAAAACAGACAGTCTGAAGATGTCTACCGTCAAAAATCCTACTTTCACTTTCGATTTAACACAAATTCAGGTGGTTTCTTTCCAATGCAATCAATTTTTTATTAAAAACCACAAGGACATCAAATATGGGCTTAAAATTATCCTAAAATATGTAGGTTTCTGCTGACATTCAGTATTTTGCAGTATCTAATAGGGTTTATCTTTTATCCAACAATGTAGGAATCCATTTTCTGTTTACGTACTACTTTCCCATACGTTCTTTTCGACTGGTACCCATGTTTAGTGGTAATACACCTTATACCCTCTTGTTGAGTGTTACACATTTTAATAAACAGTGATTCATGGGTCTGTCTATATATTGTGTTATTTTTTCTTGAAATTTCTATTCCTGCATATCTGAAATCGTCGATGGAATGGTCTTTTGAATTAAAATGTATTGAAACCGGCTTGTCATATTTTTTAAATGTTCTGATATCAGAAAGATGATTTTGTATCCGATCCTTTAACATTGTTTCTGTTTCACCAACATAAACTATGTGCTTACATTTTTTACAGTGGACCGCATAAACTACATTTGATGTTCTGCAGTTTATTTTCTTATTGATCTTAATAACTCTTCCGGATCTTGTTTTCAATTCTCCCCTAAAACTTTTTTCACAGATGACACATTTTCGTCCACATTTTCCTTGTAGTCTTGATTCTGGCAATGGGTTCTTCTTTAATACTTTTGCAGTCTTTTGGTGGACCATGATATCGGCAAGATTTTTATCCCTTCTTAATGAACAAAGAGGCTGATCCTTAAATATTTTTCTTAGTTGGGGTGATTTCTTTATTATCTTTTGGTGACTACTAATAATTTTTCCGATGTCAGGTAAAGTACGACTATAGGTTAAAATCAGGGGAACCCTATCCATTTTTTTATTCTTGTGTTTCTTTCTGTATTTTAAAGTTTCCTTTCGATCGAGCTCATCCACTTTCAACAGTTATTTTTCTATCAGATTAGAGTTGTATCCTTGTTGTGTTAATCTCTCTTTAATCTTACTTCTCTCCTTTTCATCACAAATTCGTTTAACTCTGACTCCCAAACCATACGGTATTGATTTTTTAACTGTCTTTGGATGGTCAGATCGTTTGTGGAGATACATATGTTTATCCGTTGGTTTTTCGTATAGTTTTGTTTTTAAAAACCCATTATCCAAAACAGTTATGGTGTCCAAAAATTCAATTTGGTTTTTAGAAAATTTAAGTTCGATTTTTATTCTCGGGTGTATAGAATTTGCCAGATCATGGAATTTTTTCAATGTTTTTTCTCCGTGTAACCAGATGCCCCATATATCATCAACATACCGAAAATAAGTGTGAGGTTTGTCAGGAGATTGCTCAAGTAACTGTTGTTCCCATACACCTAAGTATGTACTAGCATAGTTCATACCCAAACGTGAGCCTATTGCTGTTCCTTCTACCTGTAGATAATGTTTTCCATTGAATGAAAAATTATTATTTTCAAGAACTAAACGTATCATAGAAAGGACATCTGTCGTTGGTATTGATGGATTTGGCCTGTTGTCCAATGCCTGTTTACATGCATCTAAGCCTTCTTTTTTGGGGACGCTTGGATATAAATTGAATCCCCCGGAAGTTTTTGCTCTATTGAATTCAATTTGTTTATAAAATCAGTGGTATCTTGTATGTAAGATGGCAACGTGCGGACATGTTGTTCAAGTTCTTTTTCTGCAAATTCTGCAATATTTTCGGTTGGATGGTTTATGTTTTGCAACTGACGAAGACGGTCGTGCCGTCGAAAATTTTTGGAATACTTTGTTTAAATGTATTTATAATCTCCATGAAGAAATGTTTTGTTTGAATGTTGGATAATTAGATAGAAATTGTGTTTGAAATAATAGTTTACATAGGTTACAAACGTCTAAGCGATAATAAAACGCTGTGCTAACCACCGTTGGTACTCGAGCGACACCTGTTGAGTAAATTTGGGTGAATGGTCTCCATTGATGTGTTACTCTTTTGTATCATTTTGCAATAATATATATAACTTCAATCTTAGACTTTTCAACCATTCAGCATTGTGATACATCAATGCTTTAAAAATTAAGTAATATTAATTATGTGACAAAGGGAAAGAACTATAAATAGGAAGGAAAAACATGGAAAGAAAGCAGCCAATACACATGGATTACCACTTTAATTTACCATCAATATCTACTTTTTATTGATGTTATTTCATTTTGTTTACAAAATTTTCCATTAAATACAAATTCTTTTGCCCAAATGATATTTTCATAAAAATAGGACTGCAAAATCTCAGAGTAATAAAACCTCCTAGACAAAATCAAAGGCTTTATTGTGGAGAGAGTAGGGGTACATATAAAAAGACAAAATATATCGACATTACAGTTTGTCTCTTAATTATGTTTCCTTATACCACTTTAACCAAGTGAGGATGAAATGTAATTATAGTGTTTTATCAAGTTCTATACTCAAATAAAATGCCACAAACAAAAAATTTGGGTTCAACATTTGAATACAATGTGCCAGTGGCAGTGGAGAACAGAACAGAAGTTATCGCTAGGAAACTAAACCACCTGTTATATTATTCTGTCTGATCATGTTGCTTTAAAATTAATACACTGATTTGTGTAGTATGATGAAAGGATACTGTATAACATATATGCACTTAATCTCGTTGAGATTACACTTCCAAAGAAATTTTCTGCTCTGTATCTCCATCCTAGATGCAAAGCAAAAAATATCTTCGGAAGTCTAATCTCAACGAGATTAATATGCACTATACCAACAACCTAATTGAACGCTTACAATAGTTCAGAAAGAAACTTTAAATAGCATAGAGTTAACATATCAATAGCCTCTTTCAAAGTGTTGTGGGGAAGCTAACTTAAAAACATGTTGTTGTCATTTCATTCAACCTTTTTCACATTGTCCATTGGGACTTTCATAATTATCCGTCCCCTTGTTGT
Source organism: Bathymodiolus brooksi (assembly GCA_963680875.1). Classification (NCBI taxonomy): domain Eukaryota; kingdom Metazoa; phylum Mollusca; class Bivalvia; order Mytilida; family Modiolidae; genus Bathymodiolus; species Bathymodiolus brooksi. Next base: position 83,356,395 of record OY804575.1, read on the forward strand.
GTTCACTTCTGCATGAAGCTTTTCAACTGCCTCTTCCATAGCAATTGGTTCAAAGCCTGTTGTCACAGTCGCCTCTATCTCACAAATATAATGAGATTCTTTTAGAGATTTAATTGTCGACATGTTGTTCATGGGCGCAGACATTTTGAATCGTAATCGGGTCACATGACTTCACTTTCACTAAATTTGTACTTCCGGGGGAATCCCACGTTTGATGATCGATACATAAAACAGGTACAAACTTTCAAACGTCTAATCATCATCACATTGTTATTAATTCCAGATAGATATGTGTAAGGAAAAGTGAAAGTGGAACTGTAAAACACTTTAATTGAGCCTAATGGCTCCGAGATGAGGCTGAACTGTAAGCTAGCGGCATTTTTCATTCTTGGAACATACTTTGTTGTTTCATTTTACACAGGATACCTGTTGATAGTTCATAGATTAGAAAAGTCATCTTACGATTTACAAAGAATACGAGCATTGACAGGTAAGAACAGAGATAGCAAAAAATACAACACAATAAATCAGTAACAGTTCAGTATTACTGTTAAACAGTTCCAATTAACAATACAAACGATGTCGGAGTGAATTAAAGATTTGTTTTACTTTTAATTTAATTCCCGACCCATGATTTTGCCTATTACATTTGTACTTTTTTTTTGTGACTCATTATAAATTCTTTGCTTTTCCTGTTATTTGTGATATTTGTGAAAAATAGAGATATGTTCTTGTCAATGGGAGAATGGGTTAAAAATCTCAAATATGCTGATCAAATACCCACCCCCCTCCAGTCAGACACTTTCATGCAAATTTCTTGTTTGTATACTGTTTATTACATTTATGTATTAGAATGTTTTTTGTAATATAAATCACTGTAATGACTCTGCCCCTTGCTGGGACCTTGATTGGACAATAAAATCTTATCTTGTCTTATCATACAAATGTAGTGCCAGTGGAACTTTATACCAAACTTGACAGCCTCACTACAGAATTACAGAATTAAAATTTTTCACATTCTTTGATTGAATATTTTTAATTCTAGTTCTTTTCTAATTTATTTATAAATTAAATACTAAATTAGCCAGATTATAATGATTGTCTCCAAAGTAGTTTCATGGAAAGTGACTTCCCTCACAAAATGTTTATAAACTATTATAAATTTCCACTGCAAGATTATTATAAAATGCTTTATACATCGTGTGATGAAAAAGTGATTTGCTATAGTGTAAGACCAAGGTAGGACTTAGCCTGTTACAAATGAAAAATACCAAAAAGTTATAAAAAAAAATATTGTTTCATGTACACAAATGTACATGGAACTGCTTCTATTTTTTTGTCATTAATTCTTCTTTTTTAAATCTATTTCTCTTTTCTTCTTTACTTTCAATAGGCTTCAGTCCCACCCATTGAAAAAGAGGATTAGAACGTGTTAAGTTACATAATATTTCAACTTTGAAAAATGGTTAATTAGAAATTTCTCCACATTTTTTTCTGTATCATGTACAATAGTACAGTCAGAGACATACCATGATAAATCACTGTGATAGACAAATCACTCATCTTGGTGATTTGGATATATCTTCTTTTGTTCTGTTTAATATATTTTCAAAATTTCTTTTGTAATTAGAATGTTACTAACTATCACCCATAACACACAAGAAAGTAAGTAAATAGATTAAAGTTTAACAGAACAAAAGATATATATCAGTATCACTCTTCTTAGTGATACGTCTATCACAGTGATTTATCATGGTATGTCTCTGAAAAGTCATCTTACGATTTACTGTATAGTAGATGTATTAATTTTTTTCTTTGCAATTAAGATCAGAATACTTAATTATTGTGATGTTTTAATTAAAATATCAAACAGAAAGATAAGAAAACTAGAAAATGTAGGTAATTAGTATCAAAACAAGGAGAAACATCTATGAATTTATGATAATTACAACAAGATAGAAAGCAGCTGGCCATGGGGGATCCATGCTATGTATGCAGAGATTGTACATGTATTATTTGTATGTACCTTGTATGTGCAATATATATATATATTGCAAACAGAACTGGATCTTGATGTTTTCTATCTCTAAATTGGAGGAGGAGGTTTTTTTTTGTAAACTAATGTTATATTTTGACTTCTGGAATTATGGAAGATACATCTACTGTACCATCTTACCCCACCCCAGAAATTCTGTTGGGAATGGTATTTGTGCAATCAGAGGGCACTTATGAGTTATGTTATGAGAGGTCAACATAAATAAAGATCTGAGGCAGTGAAGACACTTACATTTTCTAATCTTAATGAATTGTCAGATATTACATACATGTATCAATTATTAAAGCTATTTATATTGATTAAAATATTACTGTTATTTTACTACTATAATAACAATAGATGTACCTGTGAGGTGAAATAATGTTATAATTTCACAAATTGGACAAAAACATAAACACTTCCATTGTGACTCGTGAGAGCAGCATTGCTGATGGAAAGTGAGGGATACCGTACTTGTAGCAATTTAATTTGGTGAGTCTAGAAGACATTTCTGAAATATTTGGTGATCAAATCACCACCATTGTAAGAATCTAAAATTGAAAACTCTGGTGAGTCCAGGAATCATCTAGACGAGTAACGAAGTTGCAACGATCCTTGGGAAGGGAAGATATGGGGCTATACCATGCTTAAATTGCCAAGGGAAAACACTACATGTACCAGTTTAAAAATTTGTTGTATCATATACATGTACAAATATTAAGTACTGGAAATACATGTAATGATGTATAGTGCATTTAGTATGTACTACTAGTAGCTGGTACAATAAATGTACTTGCATTCAGAAATGAATATAAAATAACAAAATTAATGAAATATGCATGCACAAAGTAATATACATTATATATATATAATACACCTATTGATTTTATTTGAAATGTCATGAATAAAGAAAGCATTTATCACGTTTATCAGCTTATTCTAATGCCTAGAAACTTGAGAATTTTGATTCTTGAATCAACAGGTGAGTATAACACCTCTAATCTTTTGTTCAGGTGAAAATAAAAAAAAAGAATGGATGAATGTCCAGGTGAAAAAAAAAGAAATGGGGGATATAATATACATGTAGTCGTAATATGGAAAAATAAAGATTTTTACATATCTTAAAGATCAAAGACTATGATTTTCCATTCGTATGACATATTTTATAATTTGTTTTCACAGAATTAATTTTTTCAAGCTCTTTAATTACTCATTTGTGAGGAGTAAAATTACCGATCTTGTACATTTAATAGTATGGTCAGAAATTATATTGCACATTTAATTTCTTTGTAGTCCATTATAAATAAAATTCATTATCATAGCAGTCATCGAAATGAAAATTTGAATTTAATGGTTCGGATCAAATTTTTGCAAGATCAACGAAAAAGGACAAAAAATGTGAGATTAATTTTCTCATAAAATCACAAAATAATCTTAGAGCAAATGGAAACTTCACAAGTTGATACAACATAGAAAATTTCTGCAGTTTATGTGAAAAATATATGTTACATTCATTGAAGTTTTAGGGCCCGGATGGCTCAATGAGTTATGTCGTTGGATCTAACAGCTCATACAAGCCTATCACCAATACAGCGTGGGTTCGCGCCCGGCTTTGTAAATTACAAAAAGGGGTGCACTCGACTCGCAGCCGCAAGTGATAAAGTTTACCAGTTGCTTGCCCATGGTCGGTGGTTCTCTCCGAGTACTCCGGCTTCCTCCACCACTAAAACTGGTCGCCATGATATACTGGTAGCTGATATATTGCTGAAAGTGGCATTAAAACATCAAAATTCAAAATCGAATCATTGAAGTTTTGCTTGCATGAAAGGAAACGACTCCTAAGGAAATGATCTATGCTGGTATGGTGTAACCAGACTTAATCATTTCTGAAGTGGCTATATATGTACATACAAAATGTACAAACTACAAAATGTAGGTAAATGGCCAAATTATTATTTTTCTTTTAAATACATTTGTATGTGAAAAAGGCTTACTTTAATGCAAAAATAATGTTTAACATAATGATTTTAAAATAGAAAAATAAAAAATGGTTTAAATAATCATTTAAAAAAAGGCTTAAAATACATGATTTTTTTTTTAAATTGGAATTCCTGATAAAAAGATTTTGTTAGGGCCAGTAAGTGGGTGATTATAACAACCAACCAATGAAATTTTATGAATTGTCTAATATTCTGTCTTTCTTTTCTATGAAATGACAGTTTGGACACTGATCCGAAATAGATTTTAATTATGGCTTATCAAGGATTTATATAGTAGGATAGGTTTATTCATTTGAAATTGATACATATAAGATGAAACAGAGATGAAACTCTATCAGCATGAACAGGTGTATCAGAAATGACAGAATCAGATATATTACAAATTATATTGTGTCTTCATCAATTAAGGCTAAAGACTAGAATTAATTTTTTCATTATAGAAATTATGAAAAAAAAAGTGCAGGTGGTAGGTTGTATTGGAAAGTTTCTATTTTAAGGTACATAATTTCTGGAAGATACAAAATTTGTACATATACAACTTATTATTTTAAAAACCATATGTGTGGTTAGTGCAGTTCATTTGTTAAATTCTATGATATTATACGACTGCAAATATTTTGCAGTCATATTACATGTACATGTATGTTGTGGGTCTATCATTGTTGTTGTTGTAATATAGGTGCTCTCAGACATTGGATGTTATACTCATAACTGAGGATCACTATAGTTGTAATATAGGTGCTCTCAAACATTGGATGTTATACTCATAACTGAGGATCACTATAGTTGTAATATAGATGCTCTCAGACATTGGATGTTATACTCATAACTGAGGATCACTATAGTTGTAATATAGATGCTCTCAGACATTGGATGTTATACTCATAACTGAGGATCACTATAGTTGGTCTCAAACATTAGATGTTATACTCATAACTGAGGATCACTATAGTTGGTCTCAGACATTGGATGTTATACTCATAACTGAGGATCACTATAGTTGGTCTCAAACATTAGATGTTATACTCATAACTGAGGATCACTATAGTTGGTCTCAAACATTAGATGTTATACTCATAACTGAGGATCACTATAGTTGGTCTCAAACATTGGATGTTATACTCATAACTGAGGATCACTATAGTTGGTCTCAGACATTGGATGTTATACTCATAACTGAGGATCACTATAGTTGGTCTCAAACATTAGATGTTATACTCATAACTGAGGATCACTATAGTTGGTCTCAAACATTAGATGTTATACTCATAACTGAGGATCACTATAGTTGGTCTCAAACATTGGATGTTATACTCATAACTGAGGATCACTATAGTTGGTCTCAGACATTGGATGTTATACTCATAACTGAGGATCACTATAGTTGGTCTCAAACATTAGATGTTATACTCATAACTGAGGATCACTATAGTTGTAATATAGATGCTCTCAGACATTGGATGTTATACTCATAACTGAGGATCACTATAGTTGTAATATAGATGCTCTCAAACATTGGATGTTATACTCATAACTGAGGATCACTATAGTTGTAATATAGATGCTCTCAAACATTGGATGTTATACTCATAACTGAGGATCACTATAGTTGGTCTCAAACATCAGATGTTATACTCATAACTGAGGATCACTATAGTTGTAATATAGGTGCTCTCAAACATTGGATGTTATATTCATAACTGAGGATCACTATAGTTGTAATATAGATGCTCTCAAACATTGGATGTTATACTCATAACTGAGGATCACTATAGTTGGTCTCAAACATTAGATGTTATACTCATAACTGAGGATCACTATAGTTGGTCTCAAACATTAGATGTTATACTCATAACTGAGGATCACTATAGTTGGTCTCAAACATTGGATGTTATACTCATAACTGAGGATCACTATAATTGGTCTCAAACATTAGATGTTATACTCATAACTGAGGATCACTATAGTTGGTCTCAAACATTGGATGTTATACTCATAACTGAGGATCACTATAGTTGGTCTCAAACATTAGATGTTATACTCATAACTGAGGATCACTATAGTTGGTCTCAAACATTAGATGTTATACTCATAACTGAGGATCACTATAGTTGGTCTCAAACATTAGATGTTATACTCATAACTGAGGATCACTATAGTTGGTCTCAAACATTGGATGTTATACTCATAACTGAGGATCACTATAGTTGGTCTCAAACATTAGATGTTATACTCATAACTGAGGATCACTATAGTTGGTCTCAAACATTGGATGTTATACTCATAACTGAGGATCACTATAGTTGGTCTCAAACATTAGATGTTATACTCATAACTGAGGATCACTATAGTTGGTCTCAAACATTAGATGTTATACTCATAACTGAGGATCACTATAGTTGGTCTCAAACATTAGATGTTATACTCATAACTGAGGATCACTATAGTTGGTCTCAAACATTAGATGTTATATTCATAACTGAGGATCACTATAGTTGGTCTCAAACATTAGATGTTATACTCATAACTGAGGATCACTATAGTTGGTCTCAAACATTGGATGTTATACTCATAACTGAGGATCACTATAGTTGGTCTCAAACATTAGATGTTATACTCATAACTGAGGATCACTATAGTTGGTCTCAAACATTGAATGTTATACTCATAACTGAGGATCACTATAGTTGGTCTCAAACATTAGATGTTATACTCATAACTGAGGATCATTATAGTTGGTCTCAAACATTAGATGTTATACTCATAACTGAGGATCACTATAGTTGGTCTCAAACATTGGATGTTATACTCATAACTGAGGATCACTATAGTTGGTCTCAAACATTGAATGTTATACTCATAACTGAGGATCACTATAGGTGCTCTCAAACATTAGATGTTATACTCATAACTGAGGATCACTATAGTTGGTCTCAAACATTGGATGTTATACTCATAACTGAGGATCACTATAGTTGGTCTCAAACATTAGATGTTATACTCATAACTGAGGATCACTATAGTTGGTCTCAAAGATTTGATGTTATATTGAGCATCACTATAGTTGGTCTCAAAGATTGGATACTAAAACTTAGGATCGCTATATACCTCAGTAGTTTGAAGTTGTTACCAAACATTTTCAGTGTGTACAATGTCAGGACATTCATGACAGTAGATAGTTTGGTTAGATACTTACTTTGGTATTATTATTGTATTTTCTATATGAATGAAGACTGTCCCATATAAATGTTTTTTAGGTGCTGGATTACAAATATCAAATTATAAATCTTTGAGATGAGAATGAATGAACAGGCTTAAGCTTATTAGCAAGATTTTCATTTCATTCAACTTTTTAATGAGAAAAGATTTCAAATACAAAATTTCTGTTCTAAGCAAAGTTATGTTTTATAACTGCCAGCTAGCTGACAAATCTAAATTAGAATTATTCTAATAAATACATTTTTGTACATATATTGCATTTGTGTCCATAACTTGTATCTTGAGTTCAAGTTTTATGGACCATTGTTCCATTGCAACCTATCATGTATAATTAAATTTCTATGGACATATTTCATTGTTGTCAGGATTTATTTTACATTTACAATATAAACCCTGGAGATTTTCTCAATAGTTTTTATTAAGAATAAGATGTCATGTTTATGAAAATCAATATCCAATTCTCACATTTTCTCCTTGTTTGGCTTGACCATTAATTAATTGTAAAAGAGAGAGAGGCCATTGAAAGGAATAATTATCGGCAAGAAAAAAGGCAAGACCACAAAGATTTTAAACTTGATTGTATTGAAAGTGTGACCTCAATCCTTAACGTTGATTTTTATCAGATTTTTCAATAATTGTTATCTCAAAAGGGATTTTTATGGTGAGTTTAACATTATTTGAAAAAAATGCTTTGTTCTGACATGGCCATCTGATGGTAATTGATACATGAAATTTTGATTGTAGTGACTTTTTCTACAACAGTGGCCAAAATAAACTTTTCCCCTTTATTATCACAATGAGTTATTGTACCACAATACCACTGGCTGTATGTTTTTTCTTTAAATATCTCAGAATCTCAATGTTATGACATGTATATAAAGGGTGCACCCTAACTCTCCTCTCTACCTCAGTAAATGTTTTGTAGCATGTTTAAGAGTGTTTACATTGTTCATTATTATAAAATTTATCATGGACGGAATATGGTTTTCTCTGGTGGTATCAATACAGCCTTTGTTCTGTTAAATGTCAATAACTTATATATCTTTTTACATTGTACATATTTCATTGTATATATGTATACTTTAACCTATTATAATTGAATCATAATTGACCATATGATCATCAACTATTATTTATGGCTAAAGCCCCAGGTCACTTTTAAAAAGTAAACATTGTTATTTTGATCATAGTTAGAGGTTATAGTTATATCTATACATGTATCTAACAATGGTTATATATGATCTAGGAGCACTTTATGTTGTAAATATTTAGAAAAAAAAATATGTATGTATAATCATTGATTTACTTTTAACAGCTACAAATATATATATTAGTGTAAAAAGAATTAAAAATCAAATTTTTAATCATGTCTTATTTATATTGAACACTTATGAAAGAACTGTCCAGTAATACCAATAATGTATGTTCATTCAAAGAACTGTCCAGTAATACCTATAATGTATGTTCATTCAATTTCTATACCTAAAGGGGTTATGGTGTTTAACACCACTTTCAAGAATATTTCAGTTATTAACTTATAAATTAGTTTTAGAGTCACATGTCATTTTATATGTGTTTTGATTGGTTTAAAAGTTGAGTACATTTTCGTATGTACTGAATCTGAAAATAGACGTCATTCCCAAGGCGTCGCATGTCGTTGTCATCAGGCGATTTTCTTTAAATGAGGCACCTTTGGGGTTATTTAAATTTATTTCCGATTATTTGCCTTATTTTGAAAAAATAAATATATTTTTCAAGATCATAGCAAAAAAAGTTTGAATTAATTTATAAGGATTGATCAAAATTATTTGTTCGGTTCATTCGGAATAACCTGATTGAGGTTATTTCATCATGAACCGAACAAAAATTGCGATCAATCCTTAAATATCGTGGTGGTCAGTTTTATTGGTGGAGGAAACTGGAAAAAACTACCAACCTGTCATAAGTCACTGACAAACTTTATCACATAATGTTGTATCGAGTACACCTCGCCAAGAGCGGGATTCGAATTCACAACATTAGTGGAGATTAGCACTGGTTGCATAGGTAATTGTAAATCCAACTGTGTAATTTTATTATGAGCTTTTAACATTATGTTTTTCTCTTCTTTATGTCTACTAGATAGTTTTTTCCCTCAAAATGAAGATAAGTGGAAACTTAAATTTAATTAATGGGTTAAAACCATCACCATTAATTCCTACAGGGTGAAAATCTAATTCCTTTCATTCAAGTACGTAAAGGGAGGTAATTCATTTCATAACAATCTTTTCTTATCAGACTGTTACATAAAATTTATGGCCTAATAACTTTAAACCTTTAAAATTCTTTTTAAATGAGGATTACAGATATACATTGTTACTTATTTGTTTGGCTGTAGGGTTGTCCATATATCTTAATATGGGTATTTATTTCTAAACTTTTATTGATTAAAAGTAAGAAAGGATATAGATATATGGGTATCATCATCTATTAATAATTCTTTTATCATGTTTATTGTGTGTAGTTTTCAGATGAAAATTCTAAATATTGCACAAGGTTTAGGTAGAATTTTAATTACAGACTGAGGGTCAAATATAGGTTAAAAATTGCAAAATTTACAAAGTACTTTTAATCATTAAAATCCAGAATTAGACAAGAGGAATTACTATTCAATTTTTTTATGTTAATGTTAATTTAAATGAAAACCAGAAAAAAAAATCTGATTTATTTCCTTAGAAAACAAGAAACAAGAGCTCATATTGTTGTTCCTCATCTAGCAGCATTAATATAGGTGGTTATAGTCATAGACATTTTTTTAAATTTCACAAATTGATTTTTAATGGGTAATATTATTGCCTTTATTAGGAAATATATTGGTCAGTGTCTCATCTTCCATAGAACTTTAGTGCCTCATCACCTATAGAAAATATTTTTTGTCTTTTAATTCAATGTCTTGTCTTCCACCGAACTTTAGTGCCTCTTCTGCCATAGAATTTTGTTTTCTTTACCAGGAAACATTAGTATTTCATCTCCTATAGAAAAGTTTTGTCGTAACCGTGAAACTTCAGTGCCTCATTTCTCTATAGAAAATGTTTGTCTTTACCAGAAAACATTAGTATTTCATCTCCTATAGAAAAGTCTTGTCTTAACTGGGAAACATCATGCAGTGCCTCGTTTCTCTAAAGAAACATTTTGTCTTATATATATCAGGAAACATTAATCACAGTAAAATATTGTGTTTTCAACTTTTAATGTGTAGGAAAATGTTGAAATTCTAATTTTACCTATAACTGTTAACATATGATTGGTTAGAAGACAGAAATATACGTGTGAAAATGACTATTTAAATGTTTTACATTGGAAAAGAACTGTTTGTCACAGTGCAAACATCGGTGCCTCATTTCTCAATAGAAACATTTTGTCTTTACCAGGAAATATTAATCACTGTAGAATATTGTGTATTCCACTTTTAATGGGTTTCAAAATGTTGAAATTCTAATTTTAACTAAATATAATTGGTTTGAAGAAGGAAATATACATATGAAAATGAGAATTTAAATGTTTTACATTGGAAAAGAACTGTTTGTCACAGTGCAAACATCAGTGCCTCATTTCTCAATAGAAACATTTTGTCTTTACCAGGAAATATTAATCACTGTAAAATATTGTGTATTCCACTTTTAATGGGTTTCAAAATGTTGAAATTCTAATTTTAACTAAATATAATTGGTTTGAAGAAGGAAATATACATATGAAAATGAGAATTTAAATGTTTTACATTGGAAAGACAACTGTTTGTCACAATGCAACAAAATGTTTCATGTGATGAATACCAATAAATAGCTATAGCAACAATGAATTAATAAAACAAGTCTTCATGTATTTGTTAAAATCTGTTTATAGAAGCCAGCATGTACGAGATAAAACAAGGGTCCTTAGGAATAATTAAATTTACTTTACATTTATAATCATTTGCATTGTATTAAGAAATCAAACTTCTGCATAATTCATTATTGAAAATGCATATTTGCATGTATATATATATATACAATAGAATTTAAAATCAGCATTCTTGACAATTGACAGATTACTGCATAAATTTGCATATAGAGGGTTTGATCAAAAAGTGTTTGAAATTAGAAGAACAAAAGGATTGAAATCAAATGCAGGAGTGATAAGCAATTATTTCAGATTTCCAATAAAATTAGATTTTCTTATCAAGCTTTATTTTAATTAGCTAGAATATGTATGCATTTAAATCGGTCTTAAAAGAATTGTCAGTTTCAATTTCACCAAGAAGGTGAAATTCAATTTCTTATTTTATCTGCTAAATGCTGACTGAAATAGAATTGAAATTTTTGGATGTTTGAAGTTAAAATTAAAGTCAATTTTTGTCTTGATATTTTTTTTTCAAATTTGAAAATGAATCTATAATCCTAAATTGATCATTATCATTTTCTTGTAATTAAATCTAATAAATGGAAAATAAAATTCATATTCAGTGGATTTTTTTTTCTCAGCAAATTTGGAATAAACAAGCAATATTTTGATTTTAATTGCAATTCCTCTTTTACAGTAATTTATCTTTTTCAATTGATTAATGAGCCAAAACTATGGTGAGGGTCAGGGTGATTCTTTTATGTTTTTTTTATCTGCATTTGGAATCAAGCAGTTAATTAGATGTACTCTCTAAAGCCCGGTATACAGGTATACACGATACAAGTTTTGCATCCAAGTCTCCATTCAAGAAAACTTGGTTCAAAAAAACTTGAATTCAAGTTTGTGTATACACGATGCAAGAAATTTTGATGAATACACACAAGTTTTGGCGGGAGATACAACAAACAAAATGGTATTTCTGAGAGGAGAGGAGGGTGCTTCCCTTTGTATTGCATTATTATGTACAATTGTACTGCGAAGGAGATTAAGCTCCAAAAAGAGGTCAATATGGGCTCGTAAATGGCTTCGAAGGCGACGATGGGATGTATTTCTATGAAGTCTATTAGATCTTCAATCATTTCATTAGTCCATGTAACTGTCTTTTTCCTGCATGTTGGAGTTTCCTCTTTACCCACCATCTTTGCACAACACGTGTAGTTGTTATTATTTACATTCACAAATTGATGCTGATAGGGATTCTGTCTTCTGATTGGCCAATCTCCATCCAAGTTCCATCCAAGTTGAAAAAAAATAGGATGCATTTCTATTCCATCCAAGTCCGTTCAAGTTTTTTGATTCAAGTTTCTTGTATGGTATACACGATCAACTTGAAGAGACTTGGATGCAAAACTTGCATCGTGTATACCGGGCTTAATTTAAAAACACAGATATTCAGTGAAAAATGGAATCTAAAATTTTAAAGTGTTATTGAAAATATATGTCTTTATATTCAATGAAAATGTGCCTGTTTTAGTCAGTTCATTCCTACATTGAAGAATACATTTACATTGACAAAGTAGAAAAAGAGCAGACACCTAAAAATATTATCTTCAATGAAATCAAAATAAAAGTCCACATTGGTACTGTAAGTTATGGCATAGAATAATGGAAGGAGTGTATCTGTGGCAATTTTGGTTGAGATAATAATTATTTGCATGATGATACAGAATGTTTTACTTGTGAAAAAACACAACATCCTGGATCCTGCATAAATTTTTTCATCACATTTGATGACCAAACCCCACCACAAACCAACAATGATAACATTAAAAATATATACATGTAAGTTTCATATTTTTTAATTTTTGAAATTGACAGGTGAAACATTATTGTGGGATTATAACAAAAATACTATCTATACATCTGGTCTGGTGATGTTATCATAAAAGTACAGTTTTAATTAATGCTTCAGTATTGATGGAGTTCAGTTAAGTGTATAAACGTTAGAGAATACCGAAGGGGCAATCAACAATGGACAATCCAGAGAAACTGGCAACATAGGGTACCAAAGGGGCAATCAAAAATATATACTGGTATATTATGGAAAGCATTTGACCTATTCATCTTTGTACATGTAGCTAGGTTAAATTGTAGAGGCTCAGTCCCTATAGGCATCTGAAAGAAATATTTAATTAAAGCAGATACCATGTTTTTCAACTAGATAACATCAACCCCAATACCACCAGCCATTCTGTCACTATGAGACAAAGAGATGACCATCTTACTTTCAGTTTAGTCAGGCAATATTTGACCCTAAAAAAATGAATTTCTCACATGACCATAGGCCTTATCTGAATCGTTGGTGATACCATACATATGTACATTGTATCGGTAGTCAAGTGGTATCATTGAAAAGGTTACATTGCATGGCCATAGCGCAATGGAGGCAAATGAGGCAAATGCCTCACTTTTGAAACGGCAAGTGTAACCTTTTGAAAGCAAATAAAAAAAAAAATTTTCAAAATTTGTCTAAATTCACCACCTTTGCTTCACTTTATTCACACCCGGCCTACGGCCATGCATTGTCTGCTTTAACATGAGATGAACCAGACTTCCATTTCTGGATGGGTCTGGATAAACATTTGGTTCACATATTCGTTTTCTTTCATACTGGTCTAACTAGATTTTAGAAGTATTGGAGGAGGGATCATTTCAAAATTATGTTAATTTGACACAGTGTCTGACTTACAGGTATAATATGCAATGTATAATAAATTCAATTTTTTTCACATATGATTATCATGCTGTGATATATGACAGGTGTGCCCCTGTAATAAATTAAAATTGAAACAAGTTTGAACCATGTCTAAATATATTTGACTTACCAGTAATTGGTGAAAATTGTTATTTTATATATGATACTTTTTTGGGGAGGGGGGAGATGTTTTCATATGGAAGAAACATACATTTTTGTTACTATAAATAATGCTTTGACAAGCTAACCCTTATGCTAGAGTTCATCTAATCTAAAGGGTTATCATGTTTTGAGACTTGGAAATATTTTTAAAATAAACATCCTTTTTTAAAAACAATAAAACTTAAACTGTTTGAACTCAATTGTACATATAGCATAAATTATTGGCTCTGCCTTATATCAATGTGATTATGCAATTAGTTGTCGAGCTCCCACAATTGTAGAAGATTATTTAACAATACCAGTATAGAGGTATTCTGCTCACTGAACAATAAATGACTGATTCATTGGAATGGAAATCTAATATGACAACCAGCATTCAACATTGTTTAACAGAGCTTTCTGTTATTACCGCAATTTGTTTTTTCAGTTTTGAAATTTTTAAACCCATATAAATCTACTAGAATAAAACAATATTTTACACTGGATTTGAGCCCCAAAGCAAATACATGTATATCTTCCTGTAGTGTTTTGAATTCCCTCTAATAGTGGGGTGGGGTTATCAGCCATGATTATGAGATCAATTTAACCACCGTTTTATCTCAAATTGGTTACTTACAGACACATAATGTAGAATATCAATATATCTATACATTTTATGAAAAGACAGTTTAAACCATGATGGTCAACTATATATTCTACCAATATCAACAAAAAGAGCAAATGCCGCTCACCTCAAACCAATGAACACCAATAAGACCACAACATTTTATATTTTAATGATAAGGAATTTTGCTTTTCGCTGATTAGCCTAACCAGCATTTTCTCAACTCTACTTCAGAGTGAGTGAGTACACCCTCGCGTGCAGTGAGTACACCTCGTGCGAGGTATATTCGGGCTTGTGTCTATTTTTGTCTATTGTCTATTCGGTGTTTCAACGTTGTCCAACCAGAGACGAGATTTCATTTCCAGTCGGCCAATCAAATTGCAAAAAAGGTCCAAAATTTCAAAATTATAAAATTAAAAAATTTTCTTTTTTAAAATCTAGTTCAAAATTTAAAAAATAAATTTTTTTTTTTTTTTTTTTTTTTTAATCAAAATTTTTATAAAATTTCAAAACTTTCAAAAATTTCATAAGATTTCAAAATTTTCATCATATTTCAAAATTTTAATATTTAAATAATCTTGAAAAATGATAAAACAATTGAAGCCTATTTTGTTGAGTATACTGTTGAAAAGTTTGAAAAATCCCTTATTATTTAATAAAGCAGTTATTGACTTTTAATTTCAGTCTACTCATGACTATACGGACCTGGTCAATGATTGATTAACCTCGGCCGTTGGTCTCGATCAATCAATCATTGACCAGGTCCGTATAGTCATTAAAAGTCAATAATTGTATAGAGACGTACCTTTTTTTGTATTTGTATAAAGAAGCATAAGGTTCTGCTTCATAAAGTCTAGAATTCCCATTTGTTAAAAAAGTCAAGTGTACCCATTCCAATCCCATATTTATGAAGTAGTACCGAGATTCAGAAAATTGTACATAGAGAATATTATATGGCTCTTTCCGTATCACATCCAGTATCAACCCGAGACACCAATATCATCCCGAGAGCTTTAGCTCGAGGGATGATATTGGTTGAGGGTTGATACAGGATGTGATACGGAAAGAGCCATATCATATTATGTTTATCATATACTCAAACATGAGAAAGTCTTGTTCTGTATTATGAATTGTGACGTCGACGTAGTCACGTGATCAATATCATTTTAAGGGGTATGATAAAGGGGTGAGGATATCGATATCAGTCACGGCAGACAAATACAGTTGTAATGTTCTTTCAGTATTATATATGCAAATTTCCTTTATTTAGTACTAAGTATATGATAAAGTATTTTAATATTATGTTTTCAGAAATAACCGAAGACGATGATAATGGATGGAATCCCTGGGGTGAGGAATTTGAAAAAGAGGGTTCATACCTACACAGACATCAACCTCCAAAGATTTTATGGAATAGAGAGGACATAAAGTCAGATAACTCTATAGTCAATACCTCCTCCATTCATATTGTGGATATCTGGAGTATAGCAGCTATTGGTAGGTTTAATATTGTTGATTTTGAACAGGGTTGTAAGAAAAAAGAAAAAAATTAAAATACCAAAGGGGTAATTATAACCAGAAGCCATATATCAAAGAAGGACAGAAAATACAATGTCCAAAAAGATTGAGGACTAAAGCATAAACAGTGATCTACAAAACACTACACAAAAAACTCTAGATTAAGCAACACAAACCACATTCATATTGGGGATGAGAAGTTGATCAACTTCATTTGGGGGGGGGGGGGGGGGGGAGGGGTGGCATAAAAGGCATTGGAGATATGTATTGCCTTAGACATAATTTAATCTGATTTATATTCTCTGAACACATCTCTAGTCAAATTGTTCATCATTTTCCTGGTACATTTATAATACTATATATATATACAATGTAGCAGCATTCCGTTATATAGATCACTTATTAATCAGTGCCTATCACTAACGTAGTGAGTTTGAATCTTGTTTATGGGGAGATGTACTCGATACAACATTATGTGATAAAGTTTGTCACTGACTTGAGACAGGTCAGTGGTTTTCTCCATTTACTCTGGTTACTCCACCAATAAAACTGACGCCCACAATATAACTGAAATATTGTTGAAAGTGGCGTTAAACATCATAACCCTAACCCTAGATCACTTATTGGCAGAAATACCTTTTTCTTGGAGTAATTGGCTGCATCAAAAAGTTATAGGACTACATATGCTTTAATTACAGTACCAGATAATCTTATTAAAGTTTTCAAGCTAATTGGGTCTGAATCAGACATGTATATGACTGAAACAAAATTGTCTGTTATTTAAAAGTAATTAAGGTAATGCACATTAACGTGCATATTTTGATGCAGCATGCGTGGTGTACCATAAACTTTGTATAAGATGTATAGTTATTCCATTAATCTTCATTAAAAGACATGTTTTCCAAGACATTGTGGAAGCAGAGTGATAACTTAATGCTCTTGTCAAATGACAAATAATTACGTAAAATCGAATCTGTTAATAAAATGAATTAAAAAAAAATAACCATTAGTCAAAACAAAATGGCAAGGGACATTTTATTCATTTCCAAATTGTAAAATTTGTTAGAATTGATGCTTTTGACATTAAAAAAACAAAATTTAAAGTTGTGTGTATCAGTGTTCTGACATTTAATTTCCGTGTCTTCACGTCAGATGACAAGATAATAGTTTTGTTACAATTTATTTACTAATTGTATAATATCTAATATCCTGTGAATTTTTGTGTCACTTTTAAATGATTTTAGATTCATGAATAACATTATTATACCTTTATTGTTATTTATAAATTACTCCCAATTTCAAAACTTAACAGTTATTTATATAATACCCCATCAAATATGAAACTTTATAACAGGCCATTGTTTGCCTACCATTCATCAAGCTTACATTTTAGAAGATTTTTTTTTTAATTTATTATGAGAAGAAATTTTAAAACAGTGATGGTCAATAATTCAACAAATATCAACAAAATGAACAATCACCTCTCATCATCTTTGGAAATCAAGGTCTTGTGTTTGGACAGGCACAACAATGTGGTGGGATTAATCCTGTTAATGGAATCCCAATGTATGCTTTTCAACTAAATAAATCAGTTTTGTCCTAAAATGATTTTACTGTTAAGGAAAGTTTCTTGTCCTTTAGTCATTAGTCTTAAAAAATAGAGGGTTTTCTGATTCCTTCTAAGTCATCTGTTTAAAACTAAATGACTCTTTGTCTCCACAATAATCTTAGCAACAAGGGAATTTATTAATATATCTCAATCAACAAATTGAAAAACTATTTTGATGCCTCCCAGTTACGGTAATTAAAAAAAAAAGTCCATGATATTTTCATGCCTCTAAAGTTTATCCTAATTGAAAAGAGAATACTTATTTGATTTTTGTAATGCCTTTCATCCATTTTGAAAACATTGGATAATTACAGGTAAGTCATTGATAATACAAATCAAATTTGGGTTGGGTAAATCCTGAAGTTGACCAGCTTAAAGATTTGAAGCCTAATTTTTGTGCCTCTCCCAATTCAGGACCCATAATTTCCAATGTCATGGTCTTTTTCTTTTGTTCAGTTATTTCAGATAAAAGTAGTTGTTTGTTTTTTTGGTATTGGTGAAATTGTTAACAATCAGTTTAAACGTTCTTTTCATAAGGACATTCTGTCTTACAAGTCTTTCAAACTCAAAAACTAGAAGGATTTGTTCATGACTACAGTACTGATGAACTGTTTTTGTTTTGTTGTGCTATATATATATAGTCTGTACTGTTGAATGCCTGGAATATCTAGATTAATCTGATTATATAATCTGAGAATTTTACTCGGCTTCATAACATAACAAATAATTCATGCACTACAAATCATCAACCTATAATGAGGACATTTTTACACCTATGGAGGCTATGAAGTTCCGGTACTAAAACTGGGGTTTTTGTATTGCTGCCACATTCTTGAACCCCAATGTAATTATTTTGTGTGAAATTGAATACCAATAGGGTATCCAGTTTGTTGAGCTATCACATAGTATATAATTGTGAAGTAAAATGAGAACATTTAAGAACTAGACACTAGTTTCGTCAATTTTTAAAACTTTTTAAAAAAAAATTCACACAATATTGTAATCTATTATAACAAATTTGTCATCAAATAGATACCCATAAAAATTAAATTGCTTTTTAAAACATTTGATTATTTATTACCCAATGTTCGGGGCAAGACGAGTTCAATCTTTTCAAAAAGAATCAGTAGTCCATTAAAGTGTATATATATATATATGTTTTTGCTGGCTGTGCTTACAAAAAAGAACTTGATAAATGTGTTTTATTAACTTTTAAAAGGACAGAAAATTGAAAAATAAATTTACGATGTCTTTTATTGGTAAAGATGTACAACATAATATATATTTGTAGATCAAGAAAGATGGTACAATATTACACATGTTTAATAGGGCAATACAAAGGAGAATTTTAGCATTATGATTTGATTTAAGGCTAGAATAAGGAAGCCATGCATTAGAAGTGTACTACGACACTTGCCATGACAATTTTTTTTTATAGTCATTTTGTGTGTTACACATGTTTTTCATCAGTATATATGGAGTTTTCATTTTGATCATTCACAATCCCCCCCTTTTTTTAGCTCACCTTGCCAAAGGTAAAGTGAGCTTTTGTCATCACTTGGCGTCCGTCGTCTGTCGTCCGTTAACTTTTCACATTTTAATCTTCTCCTCTGAAACCCCTCAGCCAAATGAACTGAAACTTGGTAGGAAGCATCTATGGAAGGTCCTCTATAAAGATTGCTCATTTCGTCCCGATCCATGAACAACCATGGCCACCACAGGCAATTTTTGTTTCTGATTGGCTGATTTTTTTAAATCTTCTCCTCTGAAACCGCTTCGCCAAAGGAACAGAAACCTGGTAGGAAACATCTATGGAAGGTCCTCTATAAAAATTGCTCATTTTGTCCCGATCAGTTAACAAACATGGCCACCACAGGCAATTCTTGTTTCTGATTGGTTGATTTCTAAAAAATCTTCTCCTCTTGACTAGACTGTTAAAAGAAAGATAACTCTTGCCATTATCTCCCTTAGAAATTAATTAATGCTGATATAGTGTGACTTGTTTATTCTATACATTACAAGTAGGTATTCACATTTTAATATTCTTTTTAGCAAACCTTGCCAAAGGCAATATGAGCTTTTGCCATCACTTGGTGTCCGTCATCTGTCGTCTGTCATCCGTTTACTTTTCACAATTTAATCTTCTCCTCTGAAAACCATCAGCCAAATGAACTGAAACTTGGTAGGAAGCATCTATGGAAGGTCCTCTCTAAAGAGTGCACATTTTGTTATGATCCATTACATGGTCGCCACAGGCAATTCTTGTTTCTGAATGGCATATTTTTAAAAATCATCTCCTCTGAAACCGCTTGGCCAAATGAACCGAAACTTGGCAGTCTTTCCGAAATGTGCCGGACCGTCGGTCCTGACCGGCAATTTTTAGTCCGCACCGGCAAATTATTATCCATGCCGGACCGGTTGACCGACAATAATTTCCCCTAACACCGGTATTTTGTTATATTGCAATTACTCCCCTTTAAATTGACAAGATGAAACGACAAATCTGATTGGTTTAGAATTTAAAATTCTCCAATCAAAATGCAGGACACATTTGTATTTACGTTTTCACTGTGAAGGATAAAAAAATGTCCTTCATTAGATATTTTGAGGGAGTTCAGCCAGGTAAAAAAAGAAAGATAGAAAATGAAAAGACACAAAAATCAAAAGAATATGAAGCGAGGCGCAAAGAAAGGTCATTTAACCAACAATGGCTTGTTGGAAGACCATGGATTTTGTTCAACTCGACGGAGAATACGATGAAAACTCCTGAATTTTTGTCATCTTTTTCGGTCCGACAAGTTTTGGTTCGGTCAGGCAAATTATTTTGCTTGCCTGACCGAATGTCAGGCAAGGGTTTTCAACTTTCAGAAAGACTGACTTGGTAGGAAGCATCTATGGAATGTCCTCTATGAACATTGCTCATTTCGTCCCGATCGATTAACAAACATGGCTACCACCGAAACTTGGTAGGAATCATCTATGGAATGTCCTCAATGAAGATTGCTCATTTCATCCCGATCGGTTAGCAAACATGGCTACCACCGAAACTTGGTAGGAAGCATCTATGGAATGTCCTCTATGAAGATTGCTCATTTCGTCCCGATCGGTTAGTAAACATGGCCACCACATGCAATTCTTGTTTCTGATTGGTCGATTTCTAAAAAAATCTTCTCCTTTGAAACTGCTTAGCCATCAATCTTTACCCAGATAGAGTGTAAGGACAGACAACTCTGGGTAGAGATTGCTTAGCCATATGAACCGAAACTTGGTAGGAAGCATCTACATGTATGGAAGGTTCTGTATTAAGTTTCCTCAAAGCAGAATGAAAGGTGAGCGACACAGGCTCAGCCCACTGAGCCTCTAGTTTTTGCTCTACGTAATGTGGTACCCATAAAAATTAAATTGCTTTTTAAAACATTTGATTATTTATTACCCGATGTTCATGGCAAGACAAGTTCAAGCTTTTCAAAAAGAATCAGTAGTCCATTAAAGTGTATATATATATGTTTTTGCTGGGTGTGCTTACATTAAGAAAAAGAATTTGATAAATGTGTTTTAAAAGGACAGAAAATTGAAAAATAAATTTATGATGTCTTTTATTGGTAAAAATGTACAACATAATATATATTTGTAGATCAAGAAAGATGGTACAATATTACACATGTTTAATAGGGCAATACAAAGGAGAATTTTAGCATTATGATTTGACTTAAGGCTAGAATAAGGAAGCCATGCATTAGAAGTGTACTACAACACTTGCCATGATAAATATTTTTATAGCTATTTTGTGTCTTACACATGTTTTTCATCAGTATATATATGGAGTTTTTATTTTGATCATTCACAATTTTCCCCTTTTTTTTTGCTCTACTTAATGTGGTAACATTTCAAACTCAAACTGTCTTAGTTGCTTAGTTACATGACTATTTATTTTTGCCAATTTCCCTATTTGTCTGTCTAATCCAAAATACAAATTGACAGAAATTTATCATGAGAACCTGATTGTACTGTGATCATGTGATCATAAAGGTTTGCATCATAACTATATTATACAAATGACCAATAATCCTTGTCTGGAGAAAGATAAATCCAACAGAAAGTGGTCGAAATGTACAGATAATTTTATTGAAGTGTTGGAAACTTGTCAAGTGATCGTATTCTATTCAAATACATTTTTCTTCAATTATGATAAAGAGTGATCGTGAGTGATTTTGATGTACTATGAGTAATCATTGATACAGAGCAGGTACGTCTCCAAAGAAGGTTGTTAAGTAGATTGTATTCACTTGGAGAGAAAAAAAAATGAAATTATAGGAAATTTGAAAATAGCTTCTAGATGATGTATTTTGGTCAAAGTAGAGTTGCAAATTAAATAAAACATGTCATTGAAATGTTTTCAGAGGGACATTTAATGAGGCCTTTGGGCAAAGCCAGAGGGACAAATCAAATAAAACATGTTCTTGGAATATTTTTTCCAACGACTGTCTACTGATTCCTAATCTAATTTCTTGTAAATTTTGAGTTTTATGTCTAAGCTCGCTCTTATTGTGTCTATAGCCTAATTATTATGATTTTTATTTACGGTGTCAATAAGTTTTGGCATCTTATCTGAAGTTTTATTTATTATGTTTTGATACTTAAGAATACACGGGTGTCTTTTCTACATGTGGATAATCTATCACCATCTTGGATAAACATAATGTGAATATTATTTCCAAGTTTCTACTTTAATAGCACTTTGATAGTTTTATATTTAAAGCTTTTTGTAAAACATGTTTCTCATCACAAATATTTTAGAATATTTCCTATTTTTAAAATGTTAAATTTAAATTGTTAAACATGTGTGCTAGGGGTATCAATTTTGTCTCTATCTACAGGTTTCCTATTGGATTTTGGAACTGTTCTAACAGTGTGGTATTATTTGTTTATATTTCTTTAATTCCAAGATGGCAGCTATGTTGAAGTTTAGAAAACTATTATTGAATATTGTACCTTTGGGCATTCAAAATCTTAGAAGCCATAAAATAGTCATTATCTTGACAGCATAAGGCCATCCTTGATCCTTGATATATTGTTTGTTTACTGCTTGACGTTCAACTCACCAAAATCATACCAGAAAATGTTATCAGTGCAAGTAAGAAAACATATTTTTGCTATTTTTTGCATGTTTTTTTACCATTTTTAAGACGAAAAAATGAATCGGTTTCCTATATGTACCTACCGACTGCTCAAATTGTGGGTCCGGTTGGGAAAGAGCAAACCAACTTTTTTTGTTTATAAGAATGGCCTCTGAATATTGATTGTCTCTGCAGGAAATGAAGAGATTACAAGTATTATTTTTTTTTTAAATAGGTAATAAGAAAGTTCAAGATCAAATGGATCAGTTAGTTTTGTTTACTTGTCTGATTGACTTCTTAATCCTACTGACTTCTACTGACTTATATAAAGTCCCAAATGGCTATAATGTGTTATTCTTCAGAATAGCCAATATCCCTGTGATACATTGTCTATCTATAAAAGTATGAGTTTTGATAATTGATCTTCTGCATTGGTGATGAGATCTTGATGTCATAATTCTATTGTTGTTGACATACCAATAAGTGAGGGTGGACGTGAGTGAGTAGTCTGACTCATAATATTGGCTCTCTTCCGATTCATCATGCCATTTGTTTTCGGTCTTATTTATGACTATAAAGAGATTGTGTTTCTTTTCCTTTGTTTGATACAGTGAAATCTGTCTAAACTGAAAATTCTTGGGAACAGCTTTTGAGGGTTGGGATAGGCGGGTTTATACAAATTTAATTAACAAATATTTCTCTACATTGATACTTTTCATTTATAGTTCGGTTTATACAGAATCTATGGTTCGGTTTAGACAGGTTTTACTGTACATCTCATTTTGTCATGGTTGATTGCCTTTTGTCAGGGTTGATTGCCATCTTTTATCTTGTTGTAACTTCTCTACATGTAGCAAAATCTCTCTACACTTCTAGCACAAAATTCTACAGAGTATATTAAAATGCAAACACTCTTTTGTCTTTTCATTTATTTTCTTTACAACAGAAGCAAACATCAAATTGAAACATGGGTTATGGGTAATTATATCATGGCAGTATGTATGGGTAATTATATCATGGCAGTATGTATGGGTAATTATATCATGGCAGTATGTATGGGTAATTATATCATGGCAGTATGTATGGGTAATTATATCATGGCAGTATGTATGGGTAATTATATCATGGCAGTATGTATGGGTAATTATATCATGGCAGTATGTATGGGTAATTATATCATGGCAGTATGTGAAGTACTCTGTATTGATATTAAACATTGTATTACATTGAATGGTCCACACAGATGGATGACATGGCCAAAATTGATATTCTCCTAAAACTCCTCCTCAACTGTTCCAGATACAAGGTTAATTTATGCTGTGCAATATTGTGTTGCATTTGTACATAGGTTTGAGAATTGTCATACAAATATATTTGTCATACTGCAATAGAAAATCTAAGTGATCCGATTGGTTATTTACTCGATTTTACTAATCCATATTATACGGCTCTAGCCGGTAATATGAAAGCATGTGCCAAGAAAGATAACTCATTTTGAAATCATACGTAATCAAGATGGCGACCCCCAGGTTCGCCTGTCACTCTGACGCCGATATTGAGGCAATTTTAAATCATTTGTTATTTTTCTGTTAAAATTGTTAAGTTGTTTATTAAATATGTTGAAGAATCAATTTCTTCTTTAAAGTAAAGTCATAGCTGGGGTTAAATGTTCATGAGACAATACATGTATAGTAGTCATGTTCTTTATTTAGGCTTTACACAGGTAATATGGACCCATGGTATTGCAGTATGACAAATTCGTTATATAGGCTTTAGACAGGTAATACAGGCTCATATAACCTGTCTGTGTTTTATATTTCCTGAGCCGAAGGCGAGGGAAATATACAACTCAGACAGGTTATATGAGCCCGTATTACCTGTCTAAAGCCTATATAACTAATAATATATTGCCAACAGGGACAGTCCACTTGGGGTTCACATAAGCCCAAAATAATTATTGTCTGGACTATTTCTAGAAGGGAAATTGAATCTTGCCATGGTTCAGTAATTCCACTGTATGCAAAGACTTTACTTGCCAGAATGTTATATTACTACAGAAACAAACCAGTTATCAATTAATATATATATATATATAGAATGACTGTAACGTTGAAGGTACATTATCGCTCAGTATTGCAGTGAGTCTGATGTCGAGACCTTCAAGACTGATGTTATTGTTTTATCAGTATTAAATGTCATAATTTGACGTCACACTGACCGATAATTGACAACATCACCCTGTGAGACTAAAGGAAAAAATGTCAAATTTATTGATAATAGCAATTTTTACTGTTTCAATCATATGAAATACTCCGTTTTTGTGGGAAATTGTATTGTTAGAACTTTCTCATAACTGGTTGTTATGATTTAGCTCATTAATCTGTGTTACTGTTGTTATTGTTACATCTATATGTATCTTTTGTGCATTTCGAAAAAAGAGTAGGTGCATTCGTTGTAACCACTCATTAAGGATAAACAAAATTCTTTACCTAACCCACTCTATCCGAATGTCCCATTCCACCCTCATTTATGTATAATATTTATATTGTTGAACTTGTTCTCATCCTGAATGTGCCTGAAAAATTTGCCGCTAGATTTTAGACAATCAACAATCAATCAATTAATCCCCTTTAATCAAAATAAAATTCAGACTACATGTCTTCCACTTTGATTAGAACACACTATTGGTTTCCAATTTTTTTTATATTACCATACAGGAACAAGCCCAGGTATTTCATGTTATTTTTTTTTTTTAAAGAATTTGCAAACATAGCTAGAATGAGACATTCTACAACTATTTATTGTTGGTATTGAGAGGTATCCATATTAAAAAGGGAAAGATTATTTCACTTGCATTTTGTTTTCTTGTTTAAAACCCCATACCTGAGAATAAAATTCTATACATCGAAATTACAAAGATGCTCAGATGTTGCATTATCGACAGAAGTAAAAAGTACTGCTCAACTGCAGGCTTAGGAGGGGGCTGTTTCACACTCATTTTGGGGTTATATGCTCATTATTGAAGATCCTTCTGTGACTGTCAAATGTACATGTAGAACACTACAGCTATAAAAGGGCTGGGTTTTTTATTTACTTTAATTTATGTCTAAGTGTAAAGTTGGTAGTCTCTCATGTTCATTTACATCCATATCCTTTCTTTCTACAAGCTGTTCCTTTACTTTAATTTGTGTCTAAGTTTAAAGTTGATAGTCTCTCATCTTCATTTACATCCAGATCTTTTCTTACTACAAGCTGTTCCTTTACTATAGCTTGTGTCTAAGTGTAAAGTTTGATAGTCTCTCATGTTCATTTACATCCATATCCTTTCTTTCTACAAGCTGTTCCTTTACTTTAACTTGTGTCTAAGTATAAAGTTGATAGTCTCTCATCTTCATTTACATCCATATCCTTTCTTACTATAAGCTGTTCCTTTACTTTAATTTATGTCTTAAGTGTAAAGTTTGATTGTCTCTCATGTTCATTTACATCCATGTCCTTTCTTACTATAAGCTATTCCTTTACTTTAATTTATGTCTAAGTGTAAAGTTGATAGTCTCTCATCTTCATTTACATCCAGATCTTTTCTTACTACAAGCTGTTCCTTTACTTTAACTTGTGTCTAAGTGTAAAGTTTGATAGTCTCTCATCTTCATTTACATCCAGATCCTTTCTTACTACAAGCTGTTCCTTTACTTTAACTTGTGTCTAAGTGTAAAGTTTGATTGTCTCTCATGTTCATTTACATCCATATCCTTTCTTTCTACAAGCTGTTCCTTTACTTTAATTTATGTCTAAGTGTAAAGTTGATAGTCTCTCATCTTCATTTACATCCAGATCTTTTCTTACTACAAGCTGTTCCTTTACTTTAACTTGTGTCTAAGTGTAAAGTTGATAGTCTCTCATCTTCATTTACATCCAGATCTTTTCTTACTACAAGCTGTTCCTTTACTTTAACTTGTGTCTAAGTGTAAAGTTTGATTGTCTCTCATGTTCATTTACATCAATGTCCTTTCTTACTATAAGCTGTTCCTTTACTTTAATTTATGTTTAAGTGTAATGTTGGTAGTCTCTCATCTTCATTTACATCCAGATCCTTTCTTACTACAAGCTGTTCCTTTACTTTAATTTATGTTTAAGTGTAAAGTTGGTAGTCTCTCATGTTCATTTACATCCATATCCTTTCTTACTACAAGCTGTTCCTTTACTTTAATTTATGTCTAAGTGTAAAGTTTGATTGTCTCTCATGTTCATTTACATCCATATCCTTTCTTTCTACAAGCTGTTCCTTTACTTTAACTTGTGTCTAAGTATAAAGTTGATAGTCTCTCATCTTCATTTACATCCAGATCTTTTCTTACTATAAGCTGTTCCTTTACTTTAACTTGTGTCTAAGTGTAAAGTTTGATAGTCTCTCATCTTCATTTACATCCAGATCCTTTCTTACTACAAGCTGTTCCTTTACTATAGCTTGTGTCTAAGTGTAAAGTTTGATAGTCTCTCATCTTCATTTACATCCATATCCTTTCTTACTATAAGCTGTTCCTTTACTTTAATTTATGTCTAAGTGTAAAGTTTGATTGTCTCTCATCTTCATTTACATCCATATCCTTTCTTACTATAAGCTGTTCCTTTACTTTAATTTATGTCTAAGTGTAAAGTTTGATAGTCTCTCATCTTCATTTACATCCATATCCTTTCTTACTATAAGCTGTTCCTTTACTTTAATTTATGTTTAAGTGTAAAGTTGATAGTCTCTCATCTTCATTTACATCCAGATCCTTTCTTACTACAAGCTGTTCCTTTACTATAGCTTGTGTCTAAGTGTAAAGTTTGATAGTCTCTCATGTTCATTTACATCCATATCCTTTCTTTCTACAAGCTGTTCCTTTACTTTAACTTGTGTCTAAGTATAAAGTTGATAGTCTCTCATCTTCATTTACATCCATATCCTTTCTTACTATAAGCTGTTCCTTTACTTTAATTTATGTCTAAGTGTAAAGTTTGATTGTCTCTCATGTTCATTTACATCCATGTCCTTTCTTACTATAAGCTGTTCCTTTACTTTAATTTATGTCTAAGTGTAAAGTTGATAGTCTCTCATCTTCATTTACATCCAGATCTTTTCTTACTACAAGCTGTTCCTTTACTTTAATTTATGTTTAAGTGTAAAGTATGATAGTCTCTCATGTTCATTTACATCCATATCCTTTCTTTCTACAAGCTGTTCCTTTACTTTAACTTGTGTCTAAGTGTAAAGTTTGATAGTCTCTCATCTTCATTTACATCCATATCCTGTCTTTCTACAAGCTGTTCCTTTACTTTAATTTATGTTTAAGTGTAAAGTTGATAGTCTCTCATCTTCATTTACATCCAGATCTTTTCTTACTATAAGCTGTTCCTTTACTTTAATTTATGTTTAAGTGTAAAGTTTGATAGTCTCTCATGTTCATTTACATCCATATCCTTTCTTTCTACAAGCTGTTCCTTTACTTTAACTTGTGTCTAAGTGTAAAGTTTGATAGTCTCTCATCTTCATTTACATCCAGATCTTTTCTTACTATAAGCTGTTCCTTTACTTTAACTTGTGTCTAAGTGTAAAGTTTGATAGTCTCTCATCTTCATTTACATCCAGATCCTTTCTTACTACAAGCTGTTCCTTTACTTTAACTTGTGTCTAAGTGTAAAGTTTGATTGTCTCTCATGTTCATTTACATCAATGTCCTTTCTTACTATAAGCTGTTCCTTTACTTTAATTTATGTTTAAGTGTAAAGTTGGTAGTCTCTCATCTTCATTTACATCCAGATCCTTTCTTACTACAAGCTGTTCCTTTACTTTAATTTATGTCTAAGTGTAAAGTTTGATTGTCTCTCATGTTCATTTACATCCATGTCCTTTCTTACTATAAGCTGTTCCTTTACTTTAATTTATGTCTAAGTGTAAAGTTGATAGTCTCTCATGTTCATTTACATCCAGATCTTTTCTTACTACAAGCTGTTCCTTTACTTTAATTTATGTTTAAGTGTAAAGTTGGTAGTCTCTCATCTTCATTTACATCCAGATCCTTTCTTACTACAAGCTGTTCCTTTACTTTAATTTATGTTTAAGTGTAAAGTTGGTAGTCTCTCATCTTCATTTACATCCAGATCCTTTCTTACTACAAGCTGTTCCTTTACTTTAATTTATGTCTAAGTGTAAAGTTTGATTGTCTCTCATGTTCATTTACATCCATGTCCTTTCTTACTATAAGCTGTTCCTTTACTTTAATTTATGTCTAAGTGTAAAGTTGATAGTCTCTCATCTTCATTTACATCCAGATCTTTTCTTACTACAAGCTGTTCCTTTACTTTAATTTATGTCTAAGTGTAAAGTATGATAGTCTCTCATCTTCATTTACATCCAGATCCTTTCTTACTACAAGCTGTTCCTTTACTTTAATTTATGTCTAAGTGTAAAGTTTGATAGTCTCTCATCTTCATTTACATCCATGTCCTTTCTTACTATAAGCTGTTCCTTTACTTTAATTTATGTCTAAGTGTAAAGTTGATAGTCTCTCATGTTCATTTACATCCATGTCCTTTCTTACTATTAGCTGTTCCTTTACTTTAATTTGTGTCTAAGTGTAAAGTTGATAGTCTCTCATCTTCATTTACATCCAGATCTTTTCTTACTACAAGCTATTCCTTTACTTTAACTTGTGTCTAAGTGTAAAGTTTGATTGTCTCTCATGTTCATTTACATCCATATCCTTTCTTTCTACAAGCTGTTCCTTTACTTTAATTTATGTCTAAGTGTAAAGTTGATAGTCTCTCATCTTCATTTACATCCAGATCTTTTCTTACTACAAGCTGTTCCTTTACTTTAACTTGTGTCTAAGTGTAAAGTTTGATAGTCTCTCATCTTCATTTACATCCATATCCTTTCTTTCTACAAGCTGTTCCTTTACTTTAATTTATGTTTAAGTGTAAAGTTGATAGTCTCTCATCTTCATTTACATCCAGATCCTTTCTTACTACAAGCTGTTCCTTTACTTTAACATGTGTCTAAGTGTAAAGTTTGATTGTCTCTCATGTTCATTTACATCCATGTCCTTTCTTACTATAAGCTGTTCCTTTACTTTAATTTGTGTCTAAGTGTAAATTATGATAGTCTCTCATGTTCATCTACATCCAGATCCTTTCTTATACACTAACGGTAATCTATAATTGCACTTTTGTTTCATTTTATATGATTTGCTTCAGACGATGCATTGGACAGTAAACTTGACCAATGTTTGTCTGGATTCTATGATAATTCAACCAGATTATTGAACTAAACATTTGGTCTAATGTGGTTATTTTTCTTGATCTAATTAGCTGATTTATACTGATGAGAATTTCTGAATTAACTGTGGAGTGTTTGTAAAAGCTTATTGATTGTTGTGATTTGTTGTTGTTTGGTTTAAAATAGAAACGTAGATATCAAATTTATTGCGCACAACAAGTTTCTGGAATATTATAACCTTCATCAGGTACAATCAAAATCGAAAGATTGGAAGCCAAATAATTTAAAGTTTTAGGAGCAATAAAACCAAAGGGCCTAATTAGAATAGACAAAATTGTGTACGGTCATTTATGTCTGAGGGAGGAGAACCTTAGTTTACATGTAGTTTACTTGAGTTTGGGTACATTGTCATGTGATTTAGAAATTAATAAACAATTAAAATAAATATGGCATTATGCTAGAATTCTAAGAATAACCATGGGAACAAGACAGTTGTATGTGCCGATTTCTGTATGTGACCACTTTCGAAGGAGTTATATCCCTATGACTGTTATTTAATTTTTTTTTTTAATGAATTGCATTTCCCCATTCATTTTAAATTGGAGTTCTTTAAAACTTGGCATGAGTACTAGCATATGGAGATGTGGTAGTTCTCTTATAATGTCAGACATCTCTGCTGACTAGTTCAGATTATTTTGGATGTTTTATTATTTTGCATCCAAAAGATAAAGTTAGGACAGACATAACTAAATCAAAATGAAACTGTCATTTGTTATCAGTAAATGTCTGTCTGGTTTATAGTGCTCTTGAAAAGGGGTGACATTTGGAGCATAAAATTTGCCATTGGCTTGGACATCATATCAGACAAAAGAAAGTACTGACCAGTCTTGGTTGTTTTTTCCTCATTGATGCATTGATTGTTGAACAAAACAAATATAAAATAGGTTTAAATTGGAGTTTAATGTTCAATTTAAAACATGCGGCAATATAATACAAATAAAGATATGATAGATTCATTTTATTGTCGTATATGTTTGATGCGTCCTGTTTAAAAGACGAATGTGTCCGTTTCTAGGGCGATATTCTGAAAATTGTTTAAGCACTCAAAATAAGTTTCAAAGGAATTTCAGGTGTTTTCCTTGTATCTAAGTTCATTGTTGTACCAGTATAGAATGTCTGAAAGGTGTATCATATTTCTATAAAGTCAGTATCTCTGAATGTCTTATAATGAGAGAAGGGGTCAGACTTATGGGCGAACTACCCTATATATGAATATTTTCTTGGTAGGATGATAGAACCAGTTTTGAACGAGTATTTGAATGCAAGTACAAAATGTATGTCATAAAAAACAGAAGCTGTCTTTTTGCAATTTCCTATAGATTTCACATAGCTTTCTCAAAAGATGAAGAATGTGGGGTAGACGAATGTTTTTGCATCAAAAATTAAACAATCTTTAATTAAAGTTATTTTTGTATTACTTGCCATACTGGTATTCAGTCATTTTCAGTGATATTGTACTGTTTCCTGCAAAATGTCCACCATCAAAGGCACATAGCTTTCGAATTCTCAAAAGATGAAGAATGTTGGGTAGACAAATGTTTTTACATCAAAAACAACCTTTAATTAAAGTTTCTTTTGTATTAAATGGCATATTCAGTCATTTTCAGTGATATTGTATCTTTTCCTGCAAAAAACCCAGCACCAAAAGCAGAGGTCTTTGACTGACATTTGATTGATTTAGACCATCTAAATGTAACTTTCCTTTACCTATCATACATACATATGTACATTTACTCCAATCACTTTGATTTTCAGCTTGGAGGAAATTTATTACCTTGCTAATTGATCATCAATGATAGTACAACTTACTTTGCATATAGATAACTCTTATCGCTAAGGTTTGGTTTCATATATTTTTTTTAACATCGTTAAAATCACGCAAGCAAATTTGATGTCAATTTCTTTGGAATTGGATCGTATTAAAACGTTCCCGCTAATATCCCTGGCAATATAACATGATAAAGAAATTGCTATTCTAACACAATTTGTGCATCAATACTTCTTAAAATTCATGAGTAAAGCTTAAATGCCTTTAGCTGACTTAAGCAAACACGGATTGGGTGTTAGCATTGAAATTAATTCCCACCATGGGTGTTATGTTAAAGTACTTGATTTTGTTTTATTAGTGGTATCCTGTATTTATTCAATGTTCACTGCTATAGTGCTGTAAAGGCCTACATTAAACATTCAAATTGAATTTTTGTATATTGAATTGAACCCTAAACTATTTATCACCAACTTTATGTGCGATGTACTTTTCACTCCATGAGATATCACTTACAAGATATTTAATATTAGATTTTCTTTGTGTCTTTTTTAAAAATATTTTTAGCCATACACTAACTATAACAAAGGGCAGTCATGGTCTTCATCTAATGGTTACAAAAGTAGTTGGAATTACAACTACATATGTAATCAGTGCCTATCAGTACATAAAGTTGTGAATTTGAATCCCACTCATGGTGAGCTGTACTTGTTACAAAATTATGTAATAAAGTTTTTGTCTGTAACTTACTGCAGGTCGGTGATTTTCTCCAGGTACTACGGTTTCCTCCAACAATAAAACTGACCACCACGATATAATTGAAATTTTTTTGAAAGTGGCATTTAACACCATAACCCTAACACCTAACCCTGATTCTAAAAGGGAAAGGAACGAAAAATATATTGGTAAACTATGCGCATGATGAATTTTGAAAGACAACTCTTCATTATGTTTGAGTCTGCTACATTGTACTTTGTAGCAAGATTTTCAGAATGGAACCTGTATTAATCTAAATGTACTAATATGTTTAGTTATTTAAATGTTGTGAAAAGTCATTCAATTTTCTTGACGTATTTTGATTATCAAAGAAAGAGCTGAAGCCTGTTACAGTGAGAGTACCATTCAATGTATTGTAAATCCTGATTGATTTTGATATCTACTGCAATTAACATGAACAAAATCATCGCAATTTATTTGTCTGGAGATGAAAAAAA
The DNA here is from genome assembly GCA_963680875.1 of Bathymodiolus brooksi. Taxonomy (NCBI): domain Eukaryota; kingdom Metazoa; phylum Mollusca; class Bivalvia; order Mytilida; family Modiolidae; genus Bathymodiolus; species Bathymodiolus brooksi. Next base: position 83,389,572 of record OY804575.1, read on the forward strand.
AACGGGCCTTGATTAGAAGAGAAGTTCTTGGCTTTAATTCTCACTACATTATAAGATCTTGTTATCCTGAAATTTTGCAACTGCTGATCAAACACACGAGTGACAGATATTTAATGAAATTCGGTAATATAGATGATAAATTCTAGGAACGTTGCTCTCTGTCAATCAACAATTTACTCTAATCAAGAATCAAGTGCAATAGTTCCTATCTTTATTGAATATTTCCGTCTTTTTAAGGTTTATTACAAACTTTCGATTGGACGAGGTTTGTTATATGATTAATTGGTATTGGCGATTAATCTGATAAATATTTACACAAATAATTGCTGATTACCGGTAATCATTATTATCAAGAAATAGAAATGTGATTTGTACAAATATTGAATGACGGGTTAGAAATATTAAATTACAGTCAAAGCTGCTCTACATGACACTACTATATACACATGTAGCAAATCACTGTCAGTATAGGACAGTAAGGACACGCTCATTTCCCATTCTGCGTGAATAAGTCAAGTAGATTGAACCATTATATAAAGGATTTCCTCAAGGTCGCAATATTAAGAAATAACAGCAAAGACTGGTTGGCTTGGAATCATGATAATGTGTCTGGGTGGGGCGACATGTGTTCACATGGACTGTTGTTTTATAGAACTAGCACTGTAAAAACACAACTAAGCATGTTGCATTGGTCTAGAACAAAGCAGACATCATCATTATCTCATCGAAATCCAACTTGGTCTGGCCATGTTATAGCTGAACAATTGTTCACTTGGTGTTAAAACAGCAACCATTCAAACATAGGTTGGCAAAGAATTTAGAAAAAGCTGTATTATTTAACATGGTAGCAAAGAAAAAACTGAGGTAGATGGCCATGCTTTGAAGCCAAATGACCTTTTTTGGCATTTCAGTTTTGAAAGCGTGCTCATCCAATTTCCAGTCCACTTCTATTTAACTTGCTCCCATTTTCCGGTCCACTTCTTAAGCTTGCTAATTTTCTGGAATATATTTTGTCATTTTACCCCCAACTGAATTTAGATTCTCAGTTATAATGTTTATTTTTATTTTTGTTTTCTATTGCAGGTCAATATTTGTGGGAACATATTTTGGGTGGCGATATACAGATTGGTAACTCGTGGAGTTATGGAGTGAAAAAGCTAGACAATATTGAATTTAGGTAAATACAGGTGTACATAAATATCTTAAGAAAATTCAGGATTAACAATTTATTGTATTGGACAACAAATGTGTGATAGTGTAAACTGATTAGCATTATTAAGTTTTAATATTTGTTGACAGTGTTTCTCAAAAGCAAATTATAAATTAACAGCATATTTTAAAATATCCAATGCGAAATTTTATATCACATTATTTTAGGTTTTAGGTACACATGTGGATGTTGTCGAGTGGTCTATGGCGCTGGACGTAAGGCTAAGCGAATGGTGCTGCAGTGTATCAATAGTGTGAGTTCAAATCCTGTCGAGGGAAGAACAAAAATTTGACAGCTCTAAAATCTAATTCTAACACTGTTTGGTTTAATTTTCAGACGTATATATAGATCCAGTGGGACAGATATATTGTATGGTTGTCACTTGCTTCTAGACGTTTGTATAATATACTTTATTTCCTGTGACTGTATAATGAATAATTCTTCATTATCCTATCCAATATATTAAAAATTGCTGAGTTAGATTGCTCTCAAATTATAATATTAAGTATATATGTACCATCTACACACGCTTATACACATGTCTTACGCCTATCCCTAGATTTGCCTTACGAGACAAGGTAACACTACGACTATTGAAGCTCCTTTTTTAGGGAGTGGATGTAGTCGAGTGGTCTAGGGCGCTGGACGTAAGGCTAAGCGAATGGTGCTGCAGTGTAACAATGGTGTGGGTTCAAATCCCGTCGAGGGAAGAACAAAAATTTGACAGCTCTAAAATCTAATTCTAACACTGTTTGGTTTAATTTTCAGACGTATATAATATTTAGTATTAACCTAGTATCCTTTAAAGTAACTTTGAGATCCAGTGGGACAGATATATTGTATGGTTGTCACTTGCTTCTAGACGTTTGTATAATATACTTTATTTCCTGTGACTGTATAATGAATAATTCTTCATTATCCTATCCAATATATTAAAAATTGCTGAGTTAGATTGCTCTCAAATTATAATATTAAGTATATATGTACCATCTACACACGCTTATACACATGTCTTACGCCTATCCCTAGATTTGCCTTACGAGACAAGGTAACACTACGACTATTGAAGCTCCTTTTTTAGGGAGTGGATGTAGTCGAGTGGTCTAGGGCGCTGGACGTAAGGCTAAGCGAATGGTGCTGCAGTGTAACAATGGTGTGGGTTCAAATCCCGTCGAGGGAAGAACAAAAATTTGACAGCTCTAAAATCTAATTCTAACACTGTTTGGTTTAATTTTCAGACGTATATATATATAAACGTCTAAAATGGTTTGTAAAACAACACCAAGTACACAAAACAAAGTGATAAAGAATTAAACACTTCGTTGAATGACAAAATTTTCGTCCCACCGAGGGACTTTATCAATGTCTAATTAAATAAAATCTCGAAACAATATAGCGACTTTTCAAATTTCAAAAAAAAGTTAAAAAAAAATTAGAACACTGCAAGTCAAATTTTGATGTAGGTGGAATTTCTACCATCTTAAGTGCATAGAGTTTAATAAGCTTCATTTGCAGTTGTTTTTTCTTCAAAATTTCTTCAAATTTGCAAAAGAAACACTATCATCAAGTGATTGAATTGAAATTGGAAAACAGTTGAAAGTTTGAATTGAAAACCTGTATCTGGTGAATATGTAGGGGATATTTATCAAGATGTAAAATATTGATTAAAGGACATTTAATGACATTTTCTCCAATTAAGTTCTTGTGACTATTGACTGTTTTTCAGTGGTGTTCGTGTTCCTTGATCTTTAGTTTTCTGTGTAGTGTTTTGTAGATCGTTTTTTATCCTTTTTCCTTTGACCATTGTGTTGTCTCTCCTTTGATTTACAGATTCTGATTACCTCCCTTTGGTATTTTCAAACTCTTCTTACATTTCTCAATGTGAAAGTACATGCTTTTGCTTTATGCATATGGAAGTGACCAAAATAAGAGGAATCAAGTTTTCTGTAAAATGTACAAAAATTACCAATTTGAAGAAATTCAAGATATTTTCAACATTTCAAATCCATAAAGTATATTATGTTCTCCATGAAATGACTATACCTAACTAAGCAGAAAGAATAATTGACATGATAACTGTACAGGCAATAAAAAAGGGTAAAAAAACAACCTTCCCTTTGGCTTACTAGGCAATTTGTCTATATTGACAAGTAAATTATACTGGGCAGTAAGTTTGGTGGTATTATCTTCATTCTATCTTATAATTCTTACATGAGAAATGATATGGCAGAAGGAATTTATTATTCAATTATCCCTAAAGTGATGAACATTCTCACTTATCAGATAATTACAAATTAACTACATTATAGACTTGACAAACTAAATTATAGTTATATCAGGATGCCTGCAAACAAATTTGATATAACTTCTCGTTTTTTGGTATGTTATGATCAATTCAATTCAAGTGAAATTCTTTTTTGAAAAACAAATGACAAATTTGTAAACAAGTTACAATTTTTTTTAATAAGTTATATTTAATTTTCGCGAGTTGGGTGACCCTAAGTAGGGAGAAAATTCTAATAAATATTTCCCACTAGTTAGTAAAACGCAATGAAATAAAATTTTGTGTTTGAGTCATTATTGCTAGCAATGATGAAAGAAAGTTGAATTGTTTTCACCACAGCCATCCTATATTTATTTGAAGGCTTTAGTGATTTTGCAGCTGTTATTTTGTCTTAAATGCTGCATTCTTTGCTAGTCCCAATTTAATCATCATTTGTGCCCTTCTCCAGTCAATGCTTATTTTATTTTATCCTGCACTGATTCTATTTTAAAAGTCAAATTGCATTGACTGGATAAATTTGTGTTATATACTGTCACTGACCAGGATGTAGTTTTTTTTCTGGTACCAGTGACAGTAAGAAACAGACACAGAGGACACCATCAAAAACGATTTTAGCGAAGTTTGTTTCTGAACTTGTTAGACAATTTAGGAGTTGTTTTGGAGCTTTTTGACATGGCAGGATAAATACAATAGATGCACATTGTTGGAAAATATATAATTCATTTGCACTCGCTTGGAAACAGGACAGAAAAGCTCACCAAAGGCTCTCTTGTGTACCTGTTTCTAAAACTCATACAAATATATTTTATATTTTCCGACAAAGTATATATATTGTCTATTTATTACCATTTCATAGCTCTCCATATATATTCATTGTTACAAATCACCTACTTTTCTTGTATAAATAATGACAATTCATGTGTATATAAGGGGGTATGATTACCTTTACAGAGCAACTCTTCTCACTCCCAATTTGACTTCATGTTGGCCAAACTTTTGTCAGTTATCACTTTTATTAGCTCACGTTGCCAAAGGCAATGTGAGCTTTTGCCATCACTTGGCGTCCGTCGTCTGTCGTCCGTTAACTTTTCACATTTTAATCTTCTCCTCTGAAATCCCTTAGCCAATTTCCTACAGAAATAAAATGGAATTTCACTTCTTTAAGAAAGTATTGAAGAATTGGTAAATATTAAAATTAAAAACATGAATCAAATAACTGCTTTGTAGGGGACGTGCAAATGGTCATTAATGGTGGGGTCGAGTTGCATGAAATTGGTATGTGTTGCTGCTCGCTAAGCACACAGCTTTAAGGAGTAAGTGCAAGGACTAGTTGGCTAGGAATCTGGGTAATGCGTCCGAATGGAGTGAGATGTCTACCCGCGGACTGTTGCATCAGAGATCTAGCACTATGAAAATTCAACTTAGCATGTTGGTCAAAGTGGATCATCTCATTGAGATATATATAGCTGAGAAATTGCTTGCATAGTTTTAAAAACAATCACTAACTCACTTGCTCAATGTTGAATATAACTCATTCCTAAAATTATTGAGTCATTGTCAAAGCCATTAGTTGAACTTTACTAGATACGTTTGGTCGATGAAATTTTTGGTAAAAACCCATTTGATCACCGATCATTGCACGAAGTTAATTGATCCTCTCGCATGCATGTTCATCTATCTGTGCAAACAGTGCCTATTATTAGGAAGGTTAATTGAGCTTGATTTCGACCCATTGGTGAGATGAAATCGGAACAACATAACATGATAGTTTGTCTGTGAATATCGAACAATGAAACAAAATTTGTAAAACCACTGTTCAAGTTAACCATATGTACAGTTTATCACAATCTCTAGTTATACCTACCATATAAGGTAATGTCAGGTGATCATGCCCAGGAAGGAAATTATGATTTTCATTTGTATATATACAAACTGGATACATAGACGGAAAGCTTAAATCCCATTAAAATCATATCTAAGAAAAGTTTGATGATACCAAAGGAGAAATCTGAAGCCGTGATTTGAAGAAGGCCAGACAACACAATGACCGAAAGAAAATGGACAAAAAGACAAACAATGGTCGACAACGCACTGTACAGAAAAGAACTAAAGAACCTAGTTTAAAATGGGTGTGAACTCAGGTGCTTCGGAAAGGTAAGCAGTTCCTGCTCCACTAGTGGCACCCATCATAAAATATTATATGTTCTATGTTCCATTCATATCTGACACAACTCGATTTAACCTCAAGTCCAAATGAAGTTTTGATTAACTAATGAAAACACAGCATGCAATAAACTTGTGTGTTAGGTCAAAGGAAAACCCGTGAGAGAACAGTAAAGATCATGGGCACCTTGCCACATGGACGAAATGTTAGGTTGAGTTATGTCAGATAGGAACATAGAATATAAAACATATTATTTAACATTATTGTACCAAACTATGAGTACCTTGGCATGTTGAAATAATCTACTGGCTATCCCTAATACAAAAACTGCATAAATTGTATCATGTAAGGCTGCATCAGTGCTGCCAGCTTTGAATCAAGGAGTCTGGTATGTAAATTGAATCAGATGTACAACAATAAAACAAATTAGTAATGTTATGTCTGTACCTGCTGTATAAACAGACACTATATGATTTGATTAATCAGCTGGCCCTTTAATTTCTGGAAATACATAGATATTGGAATTATATGTTGCAAATCCATCTCATGTTTTATGAATAAGGAGAGCTAGTACGACATTATTCAGAAAAAATAAGCCACTAAATTTGCCCCACTGAAATTTTTTTTACTACCAATATGTTACCCATTTTTCAGTGGGTAACACATTGTTAGGAGAGAGAAAAAAGTCAGAATGCCTTAACTCATGCCATACAACTTGTGAAGTAGGAACTGTGTATTTAGTTAGCATTCACAGACTATTAGACAAATACATTTATGAAACTACAGGCATAGGCATATGCATTGGAAAGTTCAATAAAATAAAAGTAGACGATTGGTAAATGTTTGCCGCGAACTCAAGTGAAAATGTTGCTAGGTTGTTTACAATTAATATAAGATAATTGTAAAAGTTCTTGAGAGAACTGTATAGCAAAATCACCATCCCAGATAGTCAGATAAATAAAACAACACTAGTAAAAACACCATCCCAGATAGTCAGATAAATAAAACAACACTAGTAAAAACACCATCCCAGATAGTTAGATAAATAAAACAACACTAGTAAAAACACCATCCTAGATAGTCAGATAAATAAAACAACACTAGTAAAAACACCATCCCAGATAGTCAGATAAATAAAACAACACTAGTAAAAACACCATCCTAGATAGTCAGACAAATAAAACAACACTAGTAAAAACACCATCCCAGATAGTCAGATAAATAAAACAACACTAGTAAAAACACCAATCCCAGATAGTCAGATAAATAAAACAACACTAATAAAAACAACATCCTAGATAGTCAGATAAATAAAACAACACTAGTAAAAACACCATCCCAGATAGTCGGATAAATAAAACAACACTAGTAAAAACACCATCCCAGATAGTCAGATAAATAAAACAACACTAGTAAAAACACCATCCCAGATAGTCAGATAAATAAAACAACACTAGTAAAAACACCATCCCAGATAGTTAGATAAATAAAACAACACTAGTAAAAACACCAATCCCAGATAGTCAGATAAATAAAACAACACTAGTAAAAACACCATCCCAGATAGTCGGATAAATAAAACAACACTAGTAAAAACACCATCCCAGATAGTCAGATAAATAAAACAACACTAGTAAAAACACCATCCCAGATAGTCGGATAAATAAAACAACACTAGTAAAAACACCATCCCAGATAGTCAGATAAATAAAACAACACTAGTAAAAACACCATCCCAGATAGTCGGATAAATAAAACAACACTAGTAAAAACACCATCCCAGATAGTCAGATAAATAAAACAACACTAGTAAAAACACCATCCCAGATAGTCAGATAAATAAAACAACACTAGTAAAAACACCATCCCAGATAGTCAGACAAATAAAACAACACTAGTAAAAACACCATCCCAGATAGTCAGATAAATAAAACAACACTAGTAAAAACACCATCCCAGATAGTCAGACAAATAAAACAACACTAGTAAAAACACCATCCCAGATAGTCAGATAAATAAAACAACACTAGTAAGAACACCATCCCAGATAGTCAGACAAATAAAACAACACTAGTAAAAACACCATCCCAGATAGTCAGATAAATAAAACAACACTAGTAAAAACACCATCCCAGATAGTCGGATAAATAAAACAACACTAGTAAAAACACCATCCCAGATAGTCAGATAAATAAAACAACACTAGTAAAAACACCATCCCAGATAGTCGGATAAATAAAACAACACTAGTAAAAACACCATCCCAGATAGTCAGATAAATAAAACAACACTAGTAAAAACACCATCCCAGATAGTCAGATAAATAAAACAACACTAGTAAAAACACCATCCCAGATAGTCGGATAAATAAAACAACACTAGTAAAAACACCATCCCAGATAGTCAGATAAATAAAACAACACTAGTAAAAACACCATCCCAGATAGTCAGATAAATAAAACAACACTAGTAAAAACACCATCCCAGATAGTCAGATAAATAAAACAACACTAGTAAAAACACCATCCCAGATAGTCAGATAAATAAAACAACACTAGTAAAAACACCATCCCAGATAGTCAGATAAATAAAACAACACTAGTAAAAACACCATCCCAGATAGTCAGACAAATAAAACAACACTAGTAAAAACACCATCCCAGATAGTCAGATAAATAAAACAACACTAGTAAAAACACCATCCCAGATAGTCAGATAAATAAAACAACACTAGTAAAAACACCATCCCAGATAGTCAGATAAATAAAACAACACTAGTAAAAACACCATCCCAGATAGTCAGATAAATAAAACAACACTAGTAAAAACACCATCCCAGATAGTTAGATAAATAAAACAACACTAGTAAAAACACCATCCCAGATAGTCAGATAAATAAAACAACACTAGTAAAAACACCATCCCAGATAGTCAGATAAATAAAACAACACTAGTAAAAACACCATCCCAGATAGTCAGACAAATAAAACAACACTAGTAAAAACACCATCCCAGATAGTCAGACAAATAAAACAACACTAGTAAAAACACCATCCCAGATAGTCAGATAAATAAAACAACACTAGTAAAAACACCATCCCAGATAGTCAGATAAATAAAACAACACTAGTAAAAACACCATCCCAGATAGTCAGATAAATAAAACAACACTAGTAAAAACACCATCCCAGATAGTCGGATAAATAAAACAACACTAGTAAAAACACCATCCCAGATAGTCAGATAAATAAAACAACACTAGTAAAAACACCATCCCAGATAGTCAGATAAATAAAACAACACTAGTAAAAACACCATCCCAGATAGTCGGATAAATAAAACAACACTAGTAAAAACACCATCCCAGATAGTCAGATAAATAAAACAACACTAGTAAAAACACCATCCCAGATAGTCGGATAAATAAAACAACACTAGTAAAAACACCATCCCAGATAGTCAGATAAATAAAACAACACTAGTAAAAACACCATCCCAGATAGTCAGATAAATAAAACAACACTAGTAAAAACACCATCCCAGATAGTCGGATAAATAAAACAACACTAGTAAAAACACCATCCCAGATAGTCAGATAAATAAAACAACACTAGTAAAAACACCATCCCAGATAGTCAGATAAATAAAACAACACTAGTAAAAACACCAATCCCAGATAGTCAGATAAATAAAACAACACTAGTAAAAACACCATCCTAGATAGTCAGATAAATAAAACAACACTAGTAAAAACACCATCCCAGATAGTCGGATAAATAAAACAACACTAGTAAAAACACCATCCCAGATAGTCAGATAAATAAAACAACACTAGTAAAAACACCATCCCAGATAGTCGGATAAATAAAACAACACTAGTAAAAACACCATCCCAGATAGTTAGATAAATAAAACAACACTAGTAAAAACACCATCCCAGATAGTCAGATAAATAAAACAACACTAGTAAAAACACCATCCCAGATAGTCAGATAAATAAAACAACACTAGTAAAAACACCATCCCAGATAGTCAGATAAATAAAACAACACTAGTAAAAACACCATCCCAGATAGTCAGATAAATAAAACAACACTAGTAAAAACACCAATCCCAGATAGTCAGATAAATAAAACAACACTAGTAAAAACACCATCCCAGATAGTTAGATAAATAAAACAACACTAGTAAAAACACCATCCCAGATAGTCAGATAAATAAAACAACACTAGTAAAAACACCATCCCAGATAGTCAGATAAATAAAACAACTCTAGTAAAAACACCAATCCCAGATAGTCAGATAAATAAAACAACTCTAGTAAAAACACCATCCCAGATAGTCAGATAAATAAAACAACTCTAGTAAAAACACCAATCCCAGATAGTCAGATAAATAAAACAACTCTAGTAAAAACACCAATCCCAGATAGTCAGATAAATAAAACAACACTAGTAAAAACACCATCCCAGATAGTCAGATAAATAAAACAACTCTAGTAAAAACACCATCCCAGATAGTCAGATAAATAAAACAACTCTAGTAAAAACACCAATCCCAGATAGTCAGATAAATAAAACAACACTAGTAAAAACACCATCCCAGATAGTCAGATAAATAAAACAACACTAGTAAAAACACCATCCCAGATAGTCAGATAAATAAAACAACACTAGTAAAAACACCATCCCAGATAGTTAGATAAATAAAACAACACTAGTAAAAACACCATCCCAGATAGTCGGATAAATAAAACAACACTAGTAAAAACACCATCCCAGATAGTCAGACAAATAAAACAACACTAGTAAAAACACCATCCCAGATAGTTAGATAAATAAAACAACACTAGTAAAAACACCAATCCCAGATAGTCAGATAAATAAAACAACACTAGTAAAAACACCATCCTAGATAGTCAGATAAATAAAACAACACTAGTAAAAACACCATCCCAGATAGTCAGATAAATAAAACAACACTAGTAAAAACACCATCCCAGATAGTTAGATAAATAAAACAACACTAGTAAAAACACCATCCCAGATAGTCAGATAAATAAAACAACACTAGTAAAAACACCATCCCAGATAGTCAGACAAATAAAACAACACTAGTAAAAACACCATCCCAGATAGTTAGATAAATAAAACAACACTAGTGAAAACACCATCCCAGATAGTCAGATAAATAAAACAACACTAGTAAAAACACCATCCCAGATAGTCAGATAAATAAAACAACACTAGTAAAAACACCATCCCAGATAGTCAGATAAATAAAACAACACTAGTAAAAACACCATCCCAGATAGTCAGATAAATAAAACAACACTAGTAAAAACACCAATCCCAGATAGTCAGATAAATAAAACAACACTAGTAAAAACACCATCCCAGATAGTCGGATAAATAAAACAACACTAGTAAAAACACCATCCCAGATAGTCAGATAAATAAAACAACACTAGTAAAAACACCATCCCAGATAGTCGGATAAATAAAACAACTCTAGTAAAAACACCAATCCCAGATAGTCAGATAAATAAAACAACACTAGTAAAAACACCATCCCAGATAGTCAGATAAATAAAACAACACTAGTAAAAACACCATCCCAGATAGTCAGACAAATAAAACAACACTAGTAAAAACACCAATCCCAGATAGTCAGATAAATAAAACAACACTAGTAAAAACACCATCCTAGATAGTCAGACAAATAAAACAACACTAGTAAAAACACCATCCCAGATAGTCAGATAAATAAAACAACACTAGTAAAAACACCATCCCAGATAGTTAGATAAATAAAACAACACTAGTAAAAACACCATCCCAGATAGTCAGATAAATAAAACAACACTAGTAAAAACACCATCCCAGATAGTCAGACAAATAAAACAACACTAGTAAAAACACCAATCCCAGATAGTCAGATAAATAAAACAACACTAGTAAAAACACCATCCCAGATAGTCAGATAAATAAAACAACACTAGTAAAAACACCATCCCAGATAGTCAGATAAATAAAACAACACTAGTAAAAAACACCATCCCAGATAGTCAGATAAATAAAACAACACTAGTAAAAACACCATCCCAGATAGTCAGACAAATAAAACAACACTAGTAAAAACACCAATCCCAGATAGTCAGATAAATAAAACAACACTAGTAAAAACACCATCCCAGATAGTCAGATAAATAAAACAACACTAGTAAAAACACCATCCCAGATAGTCAGATAAATAAAACAACACTAGTAAAAACACCATCCCAGATAGTCAGATAAATAAAACAACACTAGTAAAAACACCATCCCAGATAGTCAGATAAATAAAACAACACTAGTAAAAACACCATCCCAGATAGTCAGACAAATAAAACAACACTAGTAAAAACACCATCCCAGATAGTTAGATAAATAAAACAACACTAGTAAAAACACCATCCCAGATAGTCAGATAAATAAAACAACACTAGTAAAAACACCATCCCAGATAGTCAGACAAATAAAACAACACTAGTAAAAACACCAATCCCAGATAGTCAGATAAATAAAACAACACTAGTAAAAACACCATCCCAGATAGTCAGATAAATAAAACAACACTAGTAAAAACACCATCCCAGATAGTCAGATAAATAAAACAACACTAGTAAAAACTCCATCCCAGATAGTCAGATAAATAAAACAACACTAGTAAAAACACCATCCCAGATAGTCGGATAAATAAAACAACACTAGTAAAAACATCAATCCCAGATAGTCAGATAAATAAAACAACACTAGTAAAAACACCATCCCAGATAGTCAGATAAATAAAACAACACTAGTAAAAACACCATCCCAGATAGTCAGACAAATAAAACAACACTAGTAAAAACACCAATCCCAGATAGTCAGATAAATAAAACAACACTAGTAAAAACACCATCCCAGATAGTCAGACAAATAAAACAACACTAGTAAAAACACCATCCCAGATAGTCAGATAAATAAAACAACACTAGTAAAAACACCATCCCAGATAGTTAGATAAATAAAACAACACTAGTAAAAACACCATCCCAGATAGTCAGATAAATAAAACAACACTAGTAAAAACACCATCCCAGATAGTCAGATAAATAAAACAACACTAGTAAAAACACCATCCCAGATAGTCAGATAAATAAAACAACACTAGTAAAAACACCATCCCAGATAGTCAGACAAATAAAACAACACTAGTAAAAACACCATCCCAGATAGTCAGATAAATAAAACAACACTAGTAAAAACACCATCCCAGATAGTCAGACAAATAAAACAACACTAGTAAAAACACCATCCCAGATAGTCAGATAAATAAAACAACACTAGTAAAAACACCATCCCAGATAGTCAGATAAATAAAACAACACTAGTAAAAACACCATCCCAGATAGTCAGACAAATAAAACAACACTAGTAAAAACACCATCCCAGATAGTCAGATAAATAAAACAACACTAGTAAAAACACCATCCCAGATAGTCAGATAAATAAAACAACACTAGTAAAAACACCATCCCAGATAGTCAGATAAATAAAACAACACTAGTAAAAACACCATCCTAGATAGTCGGATAAATAAAACAACTCTAGTAAAAACACCATCCTAGATAGTCGGATAAATAAAACAACACTAGTAAAAACACCATCCCAGATAGTCAGACAAATAAAACAACACTAGTAAAAACACCATCCTAGATAGTCAGACAAATAAAACAACACTAGTAAAAACACCAATCCCAGATAGTCAGACAAATAAAACAACACTAGTAAAAACACCATCCTAGATAGTCAGACAAATAAAACAACACTAGTAAAAACACCATCCCAGATAGTCAGATAAATAAAACAACACTAGTAAAAGCACCATCCCAGATAGTCAGATAAATAAAACAACACTAGTAAAAACACCATCCCAGATAGTCAGATAAATAAAACAACACTAGTAAAAAACACCATCCCAGATAGTCAGATAAATAAAACAACACTAGTAAAAACACCATCCCAGATAGTCAGATAAATAAAACAACACTAGTAAAAACACCATCCCAGATAGTCAGATAAATAAAACAACACTAGTAAAAACACCATCCCAGATAGTCAGATAAATAAAACAACACTAGTAAAAACACCATCCCAGATAGTCAGATAAATAAAACAACACTAGTAAAAACACCATCCCAGATAGTTAGATAAATAAAACAACACTAGTAAAAACACCATCCCAGATAGTCAGACAAATAAAACAACACTAGTAAAAACACCATCCCAGATAGTCAGACAAATAAAACAACACTAGTAAAAACACCATCCCAGATAGTCAGATAAATAAAACAACACTAGTAAAAACACCATCCCAGATAGTCAGATAAATAAAACAACACTAGTAAAAACACCATCCCAGATAGTCAGATAAATAAAACAACACTAGTAAAAACACCATCCCAGATAGTCAGACAAATAAAACAACACTAGTAAAAACACCATCCCAGATAGTCAGACAAATAAAACAACACTAGTAAAAACACCATCCCAGATAGTCAGATAAATAAAACAACACTAGTAAAAACACCATCCCAGATAGTCAGACAAATAAAACAACACTAGTAAAAACACCATCCCAGATAGTCAGATAAATAAAACAACACTAGTAAAAACACCAATCCCAGATAGTCAGATAAATAAAACAACACTAGTAAAAACACCATCCCAGATAGTCAGATAAATAAAACAACACTAGTAAAAACACCATCCCAGATAGTCAGATAAATAAAACAACACTAGTAAAAACACCATCCCAGATAGTCAGATAAATAAAACAACACTAGTAAAAACACCATCCCAGATAGTCAGATAAATAAAACAACACTAGTAAAAACACCAATCCCAGATAGTCAGATAAATAAAACAACACTAGTAAAAACACCATCCCAGATAGTCAGATAAATAAAACAACACTAGTAAAAACACCATCCCAGATAGTCAGATAAATAAAACAACACTAGTAAAAACACCATCCCAGATAGTCAGATAAATAAAACAACACTAGTAAAAACACCATCCCAGATAGTCAGATAAATAAAACAACACTAGTAAAAACACCATCCCAGATAGTCAGATAAATAAAACAACACTAGTAAAAACACCATCCCAGATAGTCAGATAAATAAAACAACACTAGTAAAAACACCAATCCCAGATAGTCAGATAAATAAAACAACACTAGTAAAAACACCATCCCAGATAGTCAGATAAATAAAACAACACTAGTAAAAACACCATCCCAGATAGTCAGATAAATAAAACAACACTAGTAAAAACACCATCCCAGATAGTCAGATAAATAAAACAACACTAGTAAAAACACCATCCCAGATAGTCAGATAAATAAAACAACACTAGTAAAAACACCATCCCAGATAGTCAGATAAATAAAACAACACTAGTAAAAACACCATCCCAGATAGTCAGACAAATAAAACAACACTAGTAAAAACACCATCCCAGATAGTCAGACAAATAAAACAACACTAGTAAAAACACCATCCCAGATAGTCAGATAAATAAAACAACACTAGTAAAAACACCATCCCAGATAGTCAGAAAAATAAAACAACACTAGTAAAAACACCATCCCAGATAGTCAGATAAATAAAACAACACTAGTAAAAACACCATCCCAGATAGTCAGATAAATAAAACAACACTAGTAAAAACACCATCCCAGATAGTCAGATAAATAAAACAACACTAGTAAAAACACCATCCCAGATAGTCAGATAAATAAAACAACACTAGTAAAAACACCATCCCAGATAGTCAGATAAATAAAACAACACTAGTAAAAACACCATCCCAGATAGTCAGACAAATAAAACAACACTAGTAAAAACACCATCCCAGATAGTCAGATAAATAAAACAACACTAGTAAAAACACCATCCCAGATAGTCAGACAAATAAAACAACACTAGTAAAAACACCATCCCAGATAGTCAGATAAATAAAACAACACTAGTAAAAACACCATCCCAGATAGTCAGATAAATAAAACAACACTAGTAAAAACACCATCCCAGATAGTCAGATAAATAAAACAACACTAGTAAAAACACCATCCCAGATAGTCAGATAAATAAAACAACACTAGTAAAAACACCATCCCAGATAGTCAGATAAATAAAACAACACTAGTAAAAACACCATCCCAGATAGTCAGATAAATAAAACAACACTAGTAAAAACACCATCCTAGATAGTCAGATAAATAAAACAACACTAGTAAAAAACACCATCCCAGATAGTCAGATAAATAAAACAACACTAGTAAAAACACCATCCCAGATAGTCAGACAAATAAAACAACACTAGTAAAAACACCAATCCCAGATAGTCAGATAAATAAAACAACACTAGTAAAAACACCATCCTAGATAGTCAGATAAATAAAACAACACTAGTAAAAACACCAATCCCAGATAGTCAGATAAATAAAACAACACTAGTAAAAACACCATCCCAGATAGTCAGATAAATAAAACAACACTAGTAAAAACACCAATCCCAGATAGTCAGATAAATAAAACAACACTAGTAAAAACACCAATCCTAGATAGTCAGATAAATAAAACAACACTAGTAAAAACACCATCCCAGATAGTCAGATAAATAAAACAACACTAGTAAAAACACCATCCCAGATAGTCAGATAAATAAAACAACACTAGTAAAAACACCATCCCAGATAGTCAGATAAATAAAACAACACTAGTAAAAACACCAATCCCAGATAGTCAGATAAATAAAACAACACTAGTAAAAACACCAATCCCAGATAGTCAGATAAATAAAACAACACTAGTAAAAACACCAATCCCAGATAGTCAGATAAATAAAACAACACTAGTAAAAACACCATCCCAGATAGTCAGATAAATAAAACAACACTAGTAAAAACACCATCCCAGATAGTCAGATAAATAAAACAACACTAGTAAAAACACCATCCCAGATAGTCAGATAAATAAAACAACACTAGTAAAAACACCATCCCAGATAGTCAGATAAATAAAACAACACTAGTAAAAACACCATCCCAGATAGTCAGATAAATAAAACAACACTAGTAAAAACACCATCCCAGATAGTCAGATAAATAAAACAACACTAGTAAAAACACCATCCCAGATAGTCAGATAAATAAAACAACACTAGTAAAAACACCAATCCCAGATAGTCAGATAAATAAAACAACACTAGTAAAAACACCATCCCAGATAGTCAGATAAATAAAACAACACTAGTAAAAACACCATCCCAGATAGTTAGATAAATAAAACAACACTAGTAAAAACACCATCCCAGATAGTCAGATAAATAAAACAACACTAGTAAAAACACCATCCCAGATAGTCAGATAAATAAAACAACACTAGTAAAAACACCATCCCAGATAGTCAGATAAATAAAACAACACTAGTAAAAACACCATCCCAGATAGTTAGATAAATAAAACAACACTAGTAAAAACACCATCCCAGATAGTCAGATAAATAAAACAACACTAGTAAAAACACCATCCCAGATAGTTAGATAAATAAAACAATACTAGTAAAAACACCAATCCCAGATAGTCAGATAAATAAAACAACACTAGTAAAAACACCATCCCAGATAGTCAGATAAATAAAACAACACTAGTAAAAACACCATCCTAGATAGTCAGATAAATAAAACAACACTAGTAAAAACACCAATCCCAGATAGTCAGATAAATAAAACAACACTAGTAAAAACACCATCCCAGATAGTCAGACAAATAAAACAACACTAGTAAAAACACCATCCTAGATAGTCAGACAAATAAAACAACACTAGTAAAAACACCATCCTAGATAGTCAGATAAATAAAACAACACTAGTAAAAGCACCATCCCAGATAGTCAGATAAATAAAACAACACTAGTAAAAACACCATCCCAGATAGTTAGATAAATAAAACAACACTAGTAAAAACACCATCCCAGATAGTCAGACAAATAAAACAACACTAGTAAAAACACCATCCCAGATAGTCAGACAAATAAAACAACACTAGTAAAAACACCATCCCAGATAGTCAGATAAATAAAACAACACTAGTAAAAACACCATCCCAGATAGTCAGATAAATAAAACAACACTAGTAAAAACACCATCCCAGATAGTTAGATAAATAAAACAACACTAGTAAAAACACCATCCCAGATAGTCAGATAAATAAAACAACACTAGTAAAAACACCATCCCAGATAGTCAGATAAATAAAACAACACTAGTAAAAACACCATCCCAGATAGTCAGATAAATAAAACAACACTAGTAAAAACACCATCCCAGATAGTCAGATAAATAAAACAACACTAGTAAAAACACCATCCCAGATAGTTAGATAAATAAAACAACACTAGTAAAAACACCATCCCAGATAGTCAGATAAATAAAACAACACTAGTAAAAACACCATCCCAGATAGTCAGATAAATAAAACAACACTAGTAAAAACACCATCCTAGATAGTCAGATAAATAAAACAACACTAGTAAAAACACCATCCTAGATAGTCAGATAAATAAAACAACACTAGTAAAAACACCATCCTAGATAGTCGGATAAATAAAACAACACTAGTAAAAACACCATCCCAGATAGTCAGATAAATAAAACAACACTAGTAAAAACACCAATCCCAGATAGTCAGACAAATAAAACAACACTAGTAAAAACACCAATCCCAGATAGTCAGACAAATAAAACAACACTAGTAAAAACACCAATCCCAGATAGTCAGACAAATAAAACAACACTAGTAAAAACACCATCCCAGATAGTCAGATAAATAAAACAACACTAGTAAAAACACCATCCCAGATAGTCAGACAAATAAAACAACACTAGTAAAAAACACCATCCCAGATAGTCAGATAAATAAAACAACACTAGTAAAAACACCATCCCAGATAGTCAGATAAATAAAACAACACTAGTAAAAACACCATCCCAGATAGTCAGATAAATAAAACAACACTAGTAAAAACACCATCCCAGATAGTCAGATAAATAAAACAACACTAGTAAAAACACCATCCCAGATAGTCAGATAAATAAAACAACACTAGTAAAAACACCATCCCAGATAGTCAGATAAATAAAACAACACTAGTAAAAACACCATCCCAGATAGTCAGATAAATAAAACAACACTAGTAAAAACACCATCCCAGATAGTCAGATAAATAAAACAACACTAGTAAAAACACCATCCCAGATAGTCGGATAAATAAAACAACACTAGTAAAAACACCAATCCCAGATAGTCAGATAAATAAAACAACACTAGTAAAAACACCAATCCCAGATAGTCAGATAAATAAAACAACACTAGTAAAAACACCATCCTAGATAGTCAGATAAATAAAACAACACTAGTAAAAACACCATCCCAGATAGTCAGATAAATAAAACAACACTAGTAAAAACACCATCCCAGATAGTCAGACAAATAAAACAACACTAGTAAAAACACCATCCCAGATAGTCAGATAAATAAAACAACACTAGTAAAAACACCAATCCCAGATAGTCAGATAAATAAAACAACACTAGTAAAAACACCATCCCAGATAGTCAGATAAATAAAACAACACTAGTAAAAACACCATCCCAGATAGTCAGATAAATAAAACAACACTAGTAAAAACACCATCCCAGATAGTCAGATAAATAAAACAACACTAGTAAAAACACCATCCCAGATAGTCAGATAAATAAAACAACACTAGTAAAAACACCATCCCAGATAGTCAGATAAATAAAACAACACTAGTAAAAACACCAATCCCAGATAGTCAGATAAATAAAACAACACTAGTAAAAACACCATCCCAGATAGTCAGATAAATAAAACAACACTAGTAAAAACACCATCCCAGATAGTCAGATAAATAAAACAACACTAGTAAAAACACCATCCCAGATAGTCAGATAAATAAAACAACACTAGTAAAAACACCATCCCAGATAGTCAGATAAATAAAACAACACTAGTAAAAACACCATCCCAGAT
This sequence comes from Bathymodiolus brooksi, assembly GCA_963680875.1. Classification (NCBI taxonomy): domain Eukaryota; kingdom Metazoa; phylum Mollusca; class Bivalvia; order Mytilida; family Modiolidae; genus Bathymodiolus; species Bathymodiolus brooksi. The sequence continues at coordinate 83,409,375 of OY804575.1, forward strand.
AGTCAGATAAATAAAACAACACTAGTAAAAACACCATCCCAGATAGTCAGATAAATAAAACAACACTAGTAAAAACACCATCCCAGATAGTCAGAAAAATAAAACAACACTAGTAAAAACACCATCCCAGATAGTCAGATAAATAAAACAACACTAGTAAAAACACCAATCCCAGATAGTCAGATAAATAAAACAACACTAGTAAAAACACCATCCTAGATAGTCAGATAAATAAAACAACACTAGTAAAAACACCATCCCAGATAGTCAGATAAATAAAACAACACTAGTAAAAACACCATCCCAGATAGTTAGATAAATAAAACAACACTAGTAAAAACAAAATTCATGAAATAAGCATATACATGTAGCTTGTTTTTTTTATGATATATAGTTAAGTTTTAATGCAGCAATACAAATTTTTATTTTTTATTTAAATATGATAGTCCTAACACAATATATATATCTTCCAGGTCTTCTCAGCAGCAGATTTGTAATATTGTTTGTTTAAATGCATATAAATTAAAAGATGGGAAAAGAATGGGGCTAGACAGCTAAAATGTTTTGTTTTGTTCTGTCTCTTGTGCCGAATGTTACCTTAATCTCTGAATGATCAATTCTTGATTACCCCTACGTTTTTTTCTAACGCTTATGTTCTATTTTGGTATTTATGCACAATGCATCTTTTAGCACACATATTCTTGCCGGTGAACATATAACTGCCCAGTATCATCCATGTGTAATATACTGGTTATGACCCAATGTATTTATATGCACTTGATGTGCCTTTAGATAGCTATTCTATCATTAATAGTACTAATGGCTTAATGTTAGTAAGTCAAACAGTTGTGTAATTATCAGCTTATGTAGCACAGGGAGGATTTTTTTTTCCAGTTATTTAACTGATTTCAGCTGTTTTCCTCTGAAAATTGTTTTCTGAAAGTAGCTGGACAGTCAGGACATGTCAAAAATAAACATTTTGAAAGGGATGGTTTCAGCTATTTTTCATTGATTTCAGTTATTTTATTTTCTAACCAGGATCATTTCTGGTAGCATCCAGCATAACATTAATTTGAAGTCATTTGGTTTTTGGTTCGATCTACCAACAGTTTTTTTTTATTAAGGTTTCAATTAAACCTCTTACAGTGGAAATATCTGCAAAATGTAAGTCTTCTTCTGACAGAGATTATGAGATAAGTTTAACATTACCACATCATTACACTAAGAGGGAATGTTTGGGACATAAAAATAGTGTCACCCACCCCATTTTCTTGCTCTAATAGAGATTATGAGATATGTTTATCAGGACTACATCATTTCAATAAAAGGGGATGTTTGGTCCCATAAAAATAGTTTCACCTGTCACTTTTCATTGAAGTGTCTTTATGTTAAAAGAAATACTCACTTTCTATATGCATACCAAATTAAATATTTAATAAGCATTCACTTTAAATTGTTGTATTTCTGAAAATGAAAAACCAAAACATACTACACTACCGAAACTGTTACGGAATCCAATCGTAAAATCGTAAAAAGAGAGACCAACCCCCGCGGGAACCCCGGGGTATAGATATGGGACCGAGAACTTCTTCGGCTTGAAAGGGCATCCGTCGGTTGTGCGAGATGCATAAATTTACAACCAACCCGTCCTGCGGATGAGACGTAAATAAAACCGAGGTCCCGTGTTGAGAGATTGCCACCCTCTCCGCATGTTAAAGAACCCAGTATAACAGCTCATTATGAGCATTATGCTCATGATGAGTGGTCCATAAGAAACCTGTTGCACTGGCAAAATTATCCGTCCCTACCTATCACCTTTCCTTGTTTCGAGTCCCGTGGCGTTTAAATTTTTAAATGTTCTCGTCCTGAATATAGCTGAAAAATTGCTCGCTGGACGTTAAACACCAATCAATCAATCAATCAATTACACATGTGTATGATGTAAAGAGAGACAAAATAGATACTTCCTATACACATGTGTATGATGTAAAGAGAGAAAATAGATACTCCCTATACACATGTGTATGATGTAAAGAGAGACAAAATAGATACTCCCTATACACATGTGTATGATGTAAAGAGAGACAAAATAGATACTCCCTATGCACATGTGTATGATGTAAAGAGAGACAAAATAGATACTCCATATACACATGTGTATGATGTAAAGAGAGACAAAATAGATACTTCCTATACACATGTGTATGATGTAAAGAGAGACAAAATAGATACTTCCTATACACATGTGTATGATGTAAAGAGAGACAAAATAGATACTCCCTATACACATGTGTATGATGTAAAGAGAGACAAAATAGATACTTCCTAAACACATGTGTATGATGTAAAGAGACAAAATAGATACTCCCTATACACATGTGTATGATGTAAAGAGAGACAAAATAGATACTCCCTATACACATGTGTATGATGTAAAGAGAGACAAAATAGATACTCTCTATACACATGTGTATGATGTAAAGAGAGACAAAATAGATACTCCCTATACACATGTGTATGATGTAAAGAGAGACAAAATAGATACTTCCTATACACATGTATATGATGTAAAGAGAGACAAAATAGATACTTCCTATACACATGTGTATGATGTAAAGAGAGACAAAATAGATACTTCCTATACACATGTGTATGATGTAAAGAGAGACAAAATAGATACTCCCTATACACATGTGTATGATGTAAAGAGAGACAAAATAGATACTTCCTATACACATGTGTATGATGTAAAGAGAGACAAAATAGATACTTCCTATACACATGTGTATGATGTAAAGAGAGACAAAATAGATACTCCCTATACACATGTGTATGATGTAAAGAGAGACAAAATAGATACTTCCTATACACATGTGTATGATGTAAAGAGACAAAATAGATACTCCCTATACACATGTGTATGATGTAAAGAGAGACAAAATAGATACTCCCTATACACATGTGTATGATGTAAAGAGAGACAAAATAGATACTCCCTATACACATGTGTATGATGTAAAGAGAGACAAAATAGATACTCCCTATACACATGTGTATGATGTAAAGAGAGACAAAATAGATACTCCCTATACACATGTGTATGATGTAAGAGAGACAAAATAGATACTTCCTATACACATGTGTATGATGTAAAGAGAGACAAAATAGATACTCCCGATACACATGTGCATGATGTAAAGAGAGACAAAATAGATACTCCCTATACACATGTGTATGATGTAAAGAGAGACAAAATAGATACTCCCGATACACATGTGTATGATGTAAAGAGAGACAAAATAGATACTTCCTATACACATGTGTATGATGTAAAGAGACAAAATAGATACTTCCTATACACATGTGTATGATGTAAAGAGAGACAAAATAGATACTCCCTATACACATGTGTATGATGTAAAGAGAGACAAAATAGATACTTCCTATACACATGTGTATGATGTAAAGAGAGACAAAATAGATACTCCCTATACACATGTGTATGATGTAAAGAGAGAAAATAGATACTCCCTATACACATGTGTATGATGTAAAGAGAGACAAAATAGATACTTCCTATACACATGTGTATGATGTAAAGAGAGACAAAATAGATACTCCCGATACACATGTGTATGATGTAAAGAGAGACAAAATAGATACTCCCTATACACATGTGTATGATGTAAAGAGAGACAAAATAGATACTTCCTATACATATGTGTATGATGTAAAGAGAGACAAAATATATACTCCCTATACACATGTGTATGATGTAAAGAGAGACAAAATAGATACTTCCTATACACATGTGTATGATGTAAAGAGAGACAAAATAGATACTCCCGATACACATGTGTATGATGTAAAGAGAGACAAAATAGATACTCCCTATACACATGTGTATGATGTCTCACTCTCCTGGCGAAGTACAGACACTTCAATAAAAAGAGTTGGGAGTAAGCTAGTTTATGTACAGACACTTCAATATAAAGAGTTGGGAGTAAGCTAGGTTAAGTACAGACATTTCAATATAAAGAGTTGTTTAAGGGTTCCAATTCTTCACTCTTTGTTATATGATGAGGTCATGCAAGTGTTTTCCACATATATAAGTAAAATGATCTCCTGCACATATCTGGGTAATATATTTATTCTGCTTGATAAAGTATAGTTGATTGGAAATGTAATATAATTGAAGGACTGCTGTGATCGTATCATATGGATTTACAACTACCTGTGCAATCAGTGCCTATCACCACTAACACTGTGAGTTCGAATTCTGCTCTTGGCGAGGTGCACTTGATACAACGTTATGCATTAAGTTTGTCAGTGACCTGCAGCAGGTCAATGGTTTTCCCCGGTTACTCCGGTTTCCTCCACCAATAAAACTGACCGCCACGATGTGACTGAAAATTGTTGAAAGTGGCATTAATTAAACACCCTGTAATATAATAGTGTTAAGGTTTCAATTTGTCAATGTTTCTCCATTCTGCTAATGAAACTGCATAACATGTATGCACTGGAGAAATGTTAGTAATGTTAAGACAGAATGTGTATTATATTTAATATGAAATACAGAATTGTAATTATTTTATTTACCGGTACACCCCATTATATTAATTGCCTTATTAATTTTTGTTTCAATGCCAATATTTAATGCTTATCTTCCCAAGAATTACATGTAATTTTATTAACATGCACCAAAATGGTTTGCATCTAAATTGATGAGGAAAATTTTTTTTTAATTATTCCATCTAAACTGAAGGAAAAAAAAATTTTAATTGCTGACATTATTAATTCATAATTTCATTAACAAACTGTCATCACATATAAATATCAGATCTAAATTATTTGATGATATGCCAATTTCTCAAAATTCTTGATTTGGTTGATGTGGTTGTTATTCTAGAGGAAAAGTACAAAATAAGTACTTTTGACATATTATTAATTAAAAGTTGTACTCCTGTGGTTTTTATTTCTGTTTCTTAAATTGCATCTTGTATAATAGCAATGATATATAACATCAAAGGTTGTACTCTTATTTATTATGTTTATTTTTGGTAGAAATTGCATGATTTTTATATCATCATTTTATTGCAATAGAAATGTAGATATATATAGATTCTCCTTCAGTTGCCCGTGGGTTACAATATTTCTCCACTCAAGAGAGTTAAATTAAAAATTTTAACCACTCGCCTGATGGCTTGTGGTTAAAATTTTAATTTTAACTCTCTTGAGTGGAGAAATATCGTAACCCACGGGCAACTGAAGGAGAATTTGTTTCTCCCATTATTTAGCATGAACTTTATTTCAAAATCCTTTGGCGGACCTCTGCACAATTCTGATGCGGTGAAAGGCACGAGACATTTTAATCCTCTAGAGGATTGCATATTTTTCCACCACTGGTTCATCGGGGTTAACACGTCGTAATAATGGGAGAAATACAATTTAGCACGCATGACATGTAATTCTGGAATAACCTTCACCAAAAGATTGGAAAGCCAAATAATTTAAAAGTCTATTGGTAGCCAAGTTAACTCAACCAAAGGCAGGGATATTTTGTTTGTGGTTCTTCTTTTACATGTTTGGTATTAATATTGAGTTTCCAATTGTTTGAGCTCAAGGTCTACTGGCAAAATATGCATCTGAAGCACGAATCTAAATAAAAAATTGTATTTTTGATGGATCTTTTTTTTTCATCGCAAGAAAAAAAGAAGTTCCAACAAATAGTAAATTTTAATTTAGATTGATAGTGCACGAAATTTATATTAGTATCTTTGATGTCTATTACGACCACGTTGTCAATGCTATTACCTGTGGAGAATATTAGTAGGTCAGTAATTAGGACATCGTTATTACTAACTGAGGATATCAGCGAGGTCAGTAATTAATTAATAATATTACAAAGACTGACATACATTAAATTCAATACATTATTGTAAAACTATGAACTAGACAGATAAACTTGGGATGCTTGGCACAATTCTAGTGAAGAATATGATAACGTTCATGTATTATTTTGATTTCAATCCGATGTACAAAAAATATTTGTTTTGGGGATGAATATCATGTGAAATAAGCCCCCGATTAGGATGCTGAATAAGAACAAAACACCTGGTATAAGTCTTATTTTTCTTTCTTGAAAATTCCCCTTCATTTTTAGCTCACCTGGCCTTTAGGCCATGTGAGCTATTGTCATCACTTTTCGTCCGTCGTCTGTCGTCCGTCCGTCAACATTTCACATTTTAATCTTCTCCTCAGAAACCACTGGGCCAATTGCAACCAAACTTTGGTGGAATGGTCCTTGGATGGCCCCTTTCCAAAATTGTGTCCGGTGATCCTAACTTCCAACCAAGATAAGCTAAAAATAGAAAAAAGGGGGGATGAAATTTTAATTGTCCATTGCTGCTTTAGTGTAAGTCAAAAGGAGCTCAAATTTTAACTGCAGCTACATGGCAAGGAGTAGTTTAACATATATTCTGGGTTTTTCTGTGAAATTTTTCTTTCAGATGATATATACCGATTATGCAAATTAGGCATATTTTGATAAAAGATCCCATTTAAATCTCCTCTGAAACCGCTGAACCAAATTAAACCAAACTTGGTAGGGATGGTCCCTGGGTGGGTCCCTTTCAAAATTGTGACAGACAGCCCCGCCCTCCATTCAAGATGGCTGCTGTTACTAAAAATAGAAATTTCTTCAATTGTCCATTGCTGCTTTAATGTTAGTCAAAATGAGCTCAAATTTTAGCTGCAGCTACATGGCAAGGAGTAGTTTAACATTTATTCCGGGTTTTTCTGTGAAATTTTTGCTTTCAGCCGATATATACCGATTATGCAAATTAGGCATATTTTGATAAAAGATCACATTTAAATCTTCTCCTCTGAAACCGCTGAACCAAATTAAACCAAGCCTGGGTGGGTCCCTTTCAAAATTGTGTCCGTCAGCGCCGTCCTGTATCCAAGATGGCCGCCCCATTACTAAAAATAGAAATTTCTTCAAATGGCCAAAAATTGCCCTATTTTAAGCTAGAATGTGCCCAAATTTGAACTGTATAAGCATAATGATGAGCTTTTTAACATATATTACAGGATTTTTTATGAACTTTGAACTTTTGCCGATTATGCAAATTAGAAAAAAGGGGGGATGAAATTAAAAAAAAATCTTCTCCTGTGAAACTACTGAGCCAATCTCAACCAAACTTTGCTGAAATGATTCTTGGGTGGTCCTCTTCCAAAATTGTGTCCGGCATTTCAGAACTCCGACCAAGATGGCCACCACAGCCGAACTTAATTTAACATAGGACCCTATGGGAAATTCACATAAAAATCTTCTCCTCAGAAACCACTGGGCCAATTGCAACAAAACTTTGGTGGAATGATCCTTGGATGGCCCCCTTCCAAATGTGTGGTGATCCCGACTTCCAACCAAGATGGCCACCAAGCTAAAAATAGAAAAAAGGGGGATGAAATTTTAAAGGAATCTTCTGCTCTGAAACTACTGAGCCAATCTCAACCAAACTTTGCTGAAATGATCCTTGGGTGGTCCCCTTCCAAAATTGTGTCCGGCATTTGATACGTCCGACCAAGATGGCTGCCACACCCGAACTTAATTTAACATAGAACCCTATGGGAAATTACCATAAAAATCTTCTTGTCTGAAACCATTTGCTCAATAAGAACTAAATGTTGATGAAATAGTCATTGGATGGTTCTCTTCCAAAAATATGTCAGGCGGTTCGGCCCTTCGACCAAGATGGCCCCCACAGCCGAACTTAGTTTAACATAGGAACCTATGGGAAATTCACATAAAAATCTTCTTGTCTGGAACCAGTTGCTCAATTGGAAACAAACTTTGATAAAATAATCATTGAATGGTCCTTTTCCAAAATTGCATTTGGTGGTCCCGCCCTCTGACCAAGATGGCTGCACAGCTGTACTTAGTTTAACATAGGACCCTATGGGAAATTCACATAAAAACCATCTTGTCTGGAACCAGTAGCTCAATTAGAACCAAACTTTGATGGAATAGTCATTGAATGGTCCTCTTCCAAAATTGTGTCTGGCAGTCACGCTCTCCCACCAAGATGGCCACCACAGTGCAGTTGCGTTGTTATTGAAAGCAGCTTTGATCCAGGTGAGCGATTACAGGCTCCTGGGAGCCTCTGGTTTTTCATTCTGACGGAAATTATTTTTTATTTTTTTAACAGGAAATTAGTAATTCGTTTTGTGTTTTTTGTTGTCTGGTACTGTTCTGTTTCGCTTGTGTTTGCTCTGTCATTTCGAAAATGTGACATCGTGTTATGCTTCTATGTATGTTAGTTATATTTTGCAAATGAAAAGGAAATACAGAAAAATGTCTGCATATTGACTGTGGTATCTTGCATTCTTGTTATTGAATTTGGGTGATCAATGTTATTTATGGGGCCCATTGTGCTTGTGATCGTATGGTAGTTGGATTTACAACTACCTATGTAATCAGTGGCTATCACCACTAAAGTTGTGACATTCAGGGTGTCAAGTGATCCTATATTCCTATATTCCTAAGATTTTGCTATATTTCCTATATTTGCCTAAAATTTCCTATATTTCATCCCAAAATCCTGTATTTTTTCCAAAAATATGAGAAAAAATGTTGAATCTTTAATTCCGAGTGGAAATTTCATATAAACATAACAAATAGAGACTATAGAAGATATTAATGCTAATACTTCTATAGTATTAAACTGATCTTGTACATTCATGTGACCTTTTTATTGTTGAATTTTCTTAGGGTTTAAATTCACATGATTGTGTATTTATTTCAGTATTGTAGTCTCTTGTGGTACATGTCTATTTTATAGTGGTCCGCTACTAAGTACTGGTTCATTGGTTTAGGATAATGCATCTTGAATACAAAGTTTAATGGTCTATAAAAGAAAGAGGTACCAAGTTAACTCTCAGGGCTTTTGGACAATCCCAGTGTATAACTACATGTATCTTTTGAAAGAGTCATTGAAAAAATGTATACCCTAAGTCTTGCTACAGAGCATTTCTTCCAACAAACTTTGTAAAGTTGAATAGGTACCTTTTTCTTCACAACAAATATTATATGTAATTTAGGAAGTTGTGATTTTGAAGACATTATAAAAATTGGTCCTTTAAAGTGTCAAAGGAGTTGTCATGTTCTTGTAAATTTCAATCCTTGAAAAAGACAAATGCTTTTTTTTCAGTCTGATTTTTATTTATTTTGTAAAAAGAATAATAGGGGACTAGAGTTTAAAAATATAATGTCATCGAGTTTAATTTTTTTGAAAGTTTTTTTTTGTGTTGAAAGTTAATATTTACCTTCAAAACATGTATTAAACGTGTATCTTTGTTGTTTTTTTGTGTGCAGCTTGTCTCTCAGCATCATTAATTATGCATGTCCCAATTTCCGAACTACATGTGCAATGGCACTGATGTTTACACTCTAAACACTTCCATCAATTCCATCCAACGGTCATGTTGGTGACCTACACAATGTATGTTAATTCTTGTTTTATTAAAATTTTCCAAAACTTCTTTCCTCTTTCTTTTTCTAGGAGAATCAGAAGTTCTCATATGACCGTGTGCAGACATTTTTGTCATACCAGTGATTTTTCTACTCATTTGTATCTGGGGCCTGTGTCCCTTATAGTTGGGAAAATTAGCACATAAATGATGTGAATTGTGAAAAGATGGGAAGAGCAATAAATTTATTAGTTTAGATGTCCAGTAATAGAATAGTGATCATACTGCACCAAGGTTAATGCCAACAGTAACAAATTCTTGTGATGAGGAAGTATGACCACAAAACAGTTCACAAAACTTGCATAAATACCCTTGGTGTGCCACACTGTCATATAGCCATGGGTATTTTTGTTCATTCTTTATTGAACTGAACACCCTGGCATCTGATACCATGACCTCTGGACCGACTGGAGCACAACTGTCCGAATCAGAGTGACAGTCAGATTGCGAATCATTATCAACATCGCCACTATTTGCGCTATTTACATGTTGTTCGGTGTATTTTGAAGTTGTGTTAGGTAGTAAAGAATTTAAATTTGTTATTTCTGAAGTGACACTGACAGTGGTAACAAGGCGTTCAACTTCTGGGGGACATGGTGTATCAGTACTAGTGTCGGTGACCGGTAGTGGGTCGGACTCACTTCAAAGCACAAACAGTTTCACTAGCTTTATTAACGTCATCAACCTCATTGCTCTAGGGCAGTAAAAACTTCTTTTAATCCAAAGGATTCAAGTTACCTGTACTTGCTTCCATCATTACTGGTAAAGTTTTAAAGATATTATTTAGAATTATGCAACATTGTGACATTTTTATTTTCAACTTTAAAACTCAATTGGCAATACAATGCAATACAATATCTTAATTTCCAATTTGGGCCCACTTGAGGCATACAGATAGTTTTACATAAGAGACAGAAAGAATCCAAATATAGATAGAATTTTACATAAATAAATAATAATGATAATGCCATTACTGTCATACAATTACAATATGTAGTTATATATCTGTCATGTGTTATCAAAACATTATTTCTTACATTGTATATTAAAGTACCATCTAAATTGAAGGAGATGAGGTGGATTTGTCTTTACAATTGACTGCCTTTCTTGTTTCAAAACTTTTTTGTAAAAAAGTTGAAATCGCCATATATATTTTAGGTTCTTCATTGTTAAATAACCAATATAGTTTATCAGAATTATTCAAGTATGGGAAATTACTACATAAAATCTGTATTTTATTTACAAAAAGACATCTTCTTTAATGTATAAGGGACATTCAAACAGAAAGTGTAATTCATCCTCTACCTTATCAAGATTACAAAATAAGCATTTTCTCTGTAATTCGCATATTCCGCTTCATCAATTGTTTTCCGTTTTTAATTACCAATGAATTGACAAAATATCAAGCAACGTAAATCACAGAATATATTTACTATTTTTATGTTAAATTTATTTCAATAAACATCTTTATTATAAATTTATTCCAAATACTACAATTTCCACTGTCGTTTTTCTGAAGTTTTATCACAGTCCGGTACACACCACTTTCAACAAATCAAGCGACCCAATATACTGCACTGGTTCCCGGTATCTTGTGCGTAGTATTTCACTTCCATAATCAAAACAAACAGTAACCAGGTCATAAACTTGAAAATGTTTGACTTTAAATTTCATTTGAAAAAGCTTTAATTAACGATTTTTAAGAATTTATTTATCACCACGCTATTGGGAATTTCCCCCCATGAAATTGGAAAAAAAATAGCTTTTTCCACACTGGGACTTCCGCCCAAAAACGCAGTCGGAAAATCACTGCATGATACAGACAGGAATTTATTTTCAAGATGTGTTTTCATGAAACTAAAAGAGAATGGATGGACCTTTTACCTTAAAACTCGATAATTAGTGTTAATTTATGTTTTTAATGTAAAAAATGTCTGGACAAAAAAGATCACCAAAATCAATGACATTATACCTTTAATGATACTGGGTTTTTTTTGTGGTCATTTGTCAGTTAAAAGGAGGTGAGGCATGGCTACAGGGGAGGCGGAGGCCGTGTATTTTTTGCTAAATTATACATTAAATTTATCCTATATTTTCATCCCAAAAAATCCTATATTCCTATATAATTTTTGTCAGAAGTGGCTTGACACCCTGGACATTGATTGAATCCCGCTCATGGCGAGGTGTACTCGATACAACTTTATGTGATAAAGTGTGTCAGTGACTTGCGGCAGGTCAGTGGTTTTCTCGGGCACTCTGGTTGAAAGTCACGTTAAACACCATAACCCCTAACCCTGTATGTGCACATATTTACAAAAGATCAATTTTAAAGTGTTTTCTGAAAGTTTTGCATAATATGACTCGTACTGAACAGAGAAATGAATAAAACAAAAGATCCAATGCTTCTTCTAAGCTTATTTGTAGGAGTTTAAATAATGCATCAGTTTCACAGCTAATAGTCGATATCTTCAACACCTTTTAAATTACAAGTTGTTAGCTTGTTAAGGTTGGACGTACTGCTGTAATTTTTAACCTGGTAATATTTATATAATTGTTGAAATAGTATGTTCTAAAAGTATAGACTATCGTGCATGGCAGCAATTACCAACAGTAAGGAAACATTCCTTTTTTTTTTGTTTACATATACAATGCAAATAACAGTTTTATTGTCATTGAAATTCAAATCCTTTCTTTTCTTTTCTTACACATACTCTGCTATTTAAAATTGATAGCATTTCAACAAGCTAAAGTGATCTATGCTGTTATTGCATGTAATTTAGGTATTCAATGAATTAATTTTCACATGCATATTGTATTCACTGAAAAGTAAAGTTTTACATATTTTGCAAACATTTTTACATCATATAATGTATAGCTCCACATGCTCAGAATTCGAAGACATTGAAGAATACTTTCATTGTTTCGACTAGTCCTAGTCCATCACACTGCAATGATGGATGTACCTATTTGCGGGTTGTGTGCACAAAATTAAATATCTACGTTTTTAGTAGTAAAGTAAATGTGAAACGGCCCTAGCCTGCTGTCGATGAGTACTATTTACAGCTGGTCAATAAGCACCTTGTATTTGTATTATGACGAATATATAAATATCAATATTGCAGGCTAACTTATAAGTATGTGAGCAATTTAAGCTAATGCTGAAATGAAATAATCCCTGAGGAACCCAAGGGTTTAGATAAAGGGTAAAATATCTCTGCTTCGGAGTACAACGCTATCAGTGGTGCTTCTACTTGTTGTGCATGCCGAATGAAAACCCATTTCTTGCCTTTCAGTCGTAAATGAGTGCCTCATATTTAGAGAATTCCCCCGCCCCTTCCTTGCACATAAAAGACATCACACAGCAGTTCCTCAATGATGAGCAACATATGACTGTCTTGGTCGAGTTCTTAGATGGAAAGAGATTGAACAAATGGTTTTGGGTGAAATAATTTAATCGAGTAAAATTATTTAATTATACAAATTTTGTTGAAGGCTGCATAAAGGAATGTTTTGCACTAGTTCTTAAAACGAAAAAATTCAACCAACTGTTTTGAGGAAAATCTTATTTTTGACATCATATTTTACAAAAAAAATTATCATTCATCGAGTATCATCAACACACAATTGGCCTGGCTTCAATCTCCATGTGTATTTTTTTTTATGCAATAATTAATTTGTTATATGTTATAATGTTAATAAAGCATTCCTGATTTACTGATTACTGCTAGAATTACTATATTTTTCCCCTGGGACTATATGAATTCCCAAGTCATTTTACCAATTTTAAACAGATTAAGATTTTATTAAATTTACTAAGATGATTTGTGAAGTCAATCTCTCTAATTGAAATCAACAGAAGATTGACTTGAAGTAAATAGAAAGAGAGACAAAGGAGCCATTTGTTTGTTAGAATTATTTTACATTCTTCTGATATGAATAATTAATGAAAACAATGAAATTTGTGCAGTCTGTTTGCATCTAATTAGTTTCAAATTCATTTCTTAATTTTCCCATTAGAATTGATGAACTCATGGTTTTGTGAAATTATTTGCAACAACATCTCAATTGTACCTCTATTTACACAACTCAACAATCACAATTATTTATTCTTATTCTGAATATAACAATTTCATTGCAGAACTAACATAAGAGTTGGAATTAACCAAGAAGCAATGGTACAATTTGTTGGAGATATAACATTTGTTTTTACCCAGTTCTTTCGTCCTATGTTTGATTCAGTTTAACATATGTTTAACCCCATTTCTGAAGAACTACATTTCATATACAGACCGTTGTGGTCGTGATCTTATGTTAGTAGGATTTGCATCTACTTATGCAATCAGTGCTGATTACCACCAAAGTTGTGAGTTCGAATCCTGCTCATGGTGAGGTGTACTTGATACAACATTATGTGATAAAATTTGTCAGTGACTTGCAGGAGGTCGGTGGTTTTCTCCGGGTACTCCGGTTTCCTCCACCAATAAAACTTACCACCACGATATAACTGAAATATTGTTGAAAGTGGCATAGTAAATATAGAACATTATTTTTTCATGAAGATTGCCTGACTGCGTGACAATTTCCACCTTTGCTATTTTCTTTAATTGTTGTGTGCAGCATCCTGTATATTCATGAATATCAATTAGGCTACTTATTTCACTTCAAGAAACTATTATGTTGTTGGTTGAATAGACCTTGAAAAAGACTATTTAAAATACAATTAATCATACATAGAAAATAATTACAGTAATGTACAATGAAGACAGCTTAAACAAAAAACATTTACAAAACTGTACCAAAAAGGTCAATATCTAGGAATGTAGAACTTCATTAAAATCCAATATTGAGAGCATGTGTTCACAACGATAATATGTGTCTGCACCACACCTTTGGAACATAAGAATAATATCAAAAGCCAATTTACTGTAATATGACGGTGCCTCTAGTGGACCAGGAACTGCCTACCCTTCCGGAGCACCCGAGTTCATGCCCGTTTTTTTTTTTTGGTATTGCATTGCTCAGCCTTTAGATTTCTCTGGACAGTGTTTGTGGATCATTGTTCTCAGTCTTTAGATTTCTCTGGACTGTGTTTGTGGATCATTGTTCTCAGCCTTTAGATTTCTCTGGACTGTGTTTGTGGATCATTGTTCTCAGTCTTTAGATTTCTCTGGACAGTGTTTGTGGATCATTGTTCTCAGTCTTTAGATTTCTCTGGACTGTGTTTGTGGATCATTGTTCTCAGCCTTTAGATTTCTCTGGACAGTGTTTGTGGATCATTGTTCTCAGTCTTTAGATTTCTCTGGACTGTGTTTGTGGATCATTGTTCTCAGTCTTTAGATTTCTCTGGACAGTGTTTGTGGATCATTGTTCTCAGTCTTTAGATTTCTCTGGACTGTGTTTGTGGATCATTGTTCTCAGTCTTTAGATTTCTCTGGACAGTGTTTGTGGATCATTGTTCTCAGTCTTTAGATTTCTCTGGACAGTGTTTGTGGATCATTGTTCTCAGTCTTTAGATTTCTCTGGACTGTGTTTGTGGATCATTGTTCTCAGCCTTTAGATTTCTCTGGACTGTGTTTGTGGATCATTGTTCTCAGTCTTTAGATTTCTCTGGACAGTGTTTGTGGATCATTGTTCTCAGTCTTTAGATTTCTCTGGACTGTGTTTGTGGATCATTGTTCTCAGCCTTTAGATTTCTCTGGACAGTGTTTGTGGATCATTGTTCTCAGTCTTTAGATTTCTCTGGACTGTGTTTGTGGATCATTGTTCTCAGTCTTTAGATTTCTCTGGACAGTGTTTGTGGATCATTGTTCTCAGTCTTTAGATTTCTCTGGACTGTGTTTGTGGATCATTGTTCTCAGCCTTTAGATTTCTCTGGACTGTGTTTGTGGATCATTGTTCTCAGTCTTTAGATTTCTCTGGACTGTGTTTGTGGATCATTGTTCTCAGTCTTTAGATTTCTCTGGACTGTGTTTGTGGATCATTGTTCTCAGCCTTTAGATTTCTCTGGACTGTGTTTGTGGATCATTGTTCTCAGCCTTTAGATTTCTCTGGACTGTGTTTGTGGATCATTGTTCTCAGTCTTTAGATTTCTCTGGACTGTGTTTGTGGATCATTGTTCTCAGTCTTTAGATTTCTCTGGACAGTGTTTGTGGATCATTGTTTTTATTTTTGTCATTTTTCTTTTTGCCATTAAATTGTCTGTTCTTCCATTTACGATTTCTAATTACATTTGTGCTCCTTTAAGTATACAATGTATTTATAATTGTCTTAACTGACTATATTTTCAGGATACTTTATGCAATTTATGATACGTAACTATGATTTCTCAAAAATAAATACCGGTATTCCTTTATTTGAATATTTCATCCTTTATATGGAGTGTATGCATTGTAATTGGATGCCTATTCTAGAACCTACTCATCTTATTTCAAATATTTGAACATGTTCTAATCTTATCTGGTATATTACTGAATCAATCTTAATTCAGTACTTCTGAAATGATATTGATGAACATCTCGAATTGTGTGATATATATATATGATATCTGATTGAATAATAGACATGAAAATATGTTTCTATTAATGATTTTATGAACCATTATTTTTTGCCCCCGTATTTGTCTTTGCTTTTTTACAATCTCTTCAGACTTGAGTATTCTGGGTTTGTAATAAGAAACATACCACAAGTTAGTTTTAGTTGTTTGAAATGTATAGTTCTCTTGATACTTTTTTTTTTTAAATATTTTTTGTTTCATTGGTGTTGTTATATCCCATTTTGCTTGTAGTGTCTGTATTGCTTTACTTTTTATCTGGTGCAATAAAGAACTTGATGTCATTGTTATATGTTATCAGCCAGAAGGCTACTTGAATGCAAAATTTGACAGCAAATATATATGAGAAACATACCTTTAGTACCGACTTATCTTTTGTACAAAATAAAAGATGAACACCATGATTTAAACGGCAGCGAACACATACATATTATTTCTTGTTTGAAATATGAACACTCTTTCAAATTTGAATATTTATCAGAAATTCAAATAGATGACATATTAAATCATTATGTTTCCGATTAACAGAGATTTATAAACGATCTTGTCACAAACAATTTAGTAAATGGAAATAATACTTGATAGGAAAAGATCTGGGAAATTTAATTGGGAGATTTCATGCCACCACACTGTTGAATTGTTTGAGGAGATATAAGTTAATTTAAAAGTTATATTAAATTGTTTGAGGAGATACAAGTTAATTTAAAAGTTATATTAAATTGTTTGAGGAGATACAAGTTAATTTAAAAGTTATATTAAATTGTTTGAGGAGATACAAGTTAATTTAAAAGTTGTATTAAATTGTTTGAGGAGATACAAGTTAATTTAAAAGTTATATTAAATTGTTTGAGGAGATACAAGTTAATTTATAAGTTATATTAAATTGTTTGAGGAGATACAAGTTAATTTAGAAGTTATGTTATGTTTATCTCGTTTCTGATGAGATGATTGTTAGTTTATTGGCACATTTTCATTTATATTATATTTTTCGTCTCTTTTCAGGTATAAAGTTGGACTTGGCGTAACACCTTATAGAGTGCCACAGGACGTCAGGAATCTGGTGCTAGTTCTAAATGGAAGAGAACAATCCAAAATCAATTCTGCCAAAGAGTGGCTCAATTATCTGCCTTCGTTCAAAGATCTTCAACATGTAGCTGTAGTTTTACTAGGCAACGAACAATGTAATAATGATTGGATAAAGCCATATATGAGTTTAAATGGAGGACGACTTAAATTTGTATTTCTTGTTTATGACAGTCCCGACATTGACAACAACAATTTCTATCAGTGGCCTTTAGGCGTAGCAACGTAAGTTATCATGTGTTAACCCCCACCCCCATGGAACTCTGTGGTTTGAGCATATCTCTTCAATATACAGAGTGAGTGATTGTTGTTTAATGCCAATTCATCAATTTTTCAGCTATATCATGGCGAGAACACATTCATTTTCAATGAGATGATGATGAGGTCCGCTTTCTTCACTGAAACAACAGTCCACGGGTAGACATGTTTCTCCACTCTGACACATTAATCTGATTCTGAGCCAACCAGTCTGCTCTTTCTCCTTCATGTTGCGTGCTTAGAGGAGAAGCAACAAATACCAATTTTATAGTCTTTGGCTCGAACCCACGATCTGCCGCACTCGAGGCAAGCATGCTAACCATTATGCCACCGATGCGGTTCTCCAATATACACCTTCGCTAGTTGTAGGGGATGAATCAAACATATATCTCTTACAAAGCAGTTCCTCATACTTGGGAATATTAATGCAGGTATTATCACTAGCAGAAACTGTGGCTTGAAGGTAGTATCTATAGCAGTAATTTATTATTATGGTCTGCTGGTAGTATCTTAAACAGCTAGTATGTCACGGGGTAATGTCTATTGCTTTAAATATGGCCTGAGGGTAGTATCAATAACAGTATTAAGAACATCGAATGAAGTATTCATAGTAGAAAGAGTATATTGATATCATTGATTAATTGTTAAGGACAATGGTAAGATAATAATTATATAGTGATTGTTGACAATATAACCAACTACAACAGGACAAATCAATCCACTCGCACAAAACCGAACTACAAAAAAACAACAACAGAATTTATAATATTTAATTGTTTAATTGAAATTTTTTGTTTTTCTTCTTTTTATAATAGGTATAGAGATTTTCCAAATATCAAAAGATCTGAAGTACCAATTTATAACAAAAGAAAATTTGTATGTAACTTCTTGGGAACAATTTACAAGAATTCATCCAGAGAGGTTCTGTTGGATGTTCTACATGCTGAACCTTTGAGAAGTATATGTTCAGTCAAAGCTAGACAGACGTAAGTGTTTTATTGTGTATTTAAATATTTATTGTATAAGCCATTTTTCGATAAACTCCATTCAGATTTCTTTTTTCTTGGACAATATCATTTAAATTACAGCTAATACATGGATAAAACTTAATGGGTGCCCAAGAATTTGGCTTGGGCCTTGGAAAATTTGCAGTCAATTACTGGGTCCAAGGCGTTTTGCTGGGTTACTAAGTATGAACTGTAATTTTATGGAACACAGCTAGCAACTACAGCAAAATGCCAAAGTTTTGTCCCAGTAATATTCTTTTGTTGATTTCATTTTTTCCCTGTGTAAACATTAAAAACTAAAAATGAACTAAGCATTCTCAAATTGTCTCTATCAACTGTCAGTTGTGAATGATTGTACAATTACAAATCATGCAATCTGTTATTTAAAACATTGTTTACCTTTGACATTTACGTCACCGAATATAGTACTGCTTTGACAACTATTTTACCTATTTTGTTCCTGTATTTAAATACTGTTATAGTGACAGCCAGAACCTTTGAACCGTACCAAGTCAGGGTCATTACGGTTTTCACAGTTTTGCGGTTGTCGACTGATTTTGTCTGTTTGTATAATTATGAGTTTTGACTTTCCCTTTGTAAGATTGTTCGGAGTTCGGTAATTTTGTTATTACCTTTATTTATTAATGGTTATTTGAAAAAATTGTTTTTTTTGTTGTCGTTGAATCTTGTGCAATAACTTCAAAATCATATTAATGAAATTCTTAGAATCAAATTTGAAATTGAATATAATATTTTAGATAAAATTGATATATAATTTCTATTTTAAATTGCTATTGGTGAAAAAACAGAAAAATAAATTACAAATATTTTTGAAATGAATAAAAACATAAAAAGAAATAGAAAACAGAAATTTGAATAAATTAAGCGTATGGTTAACTGTCAAAAGAAATTTTTGAAGCTGATGTAATCGATCCTGTATTAAGAGGTCACCTTTGGGACAAAGAAAAAGAGATTCAATTCATATGAAAAAGATTACATTTTAATACAGGTCACAGTTTAATAGAGGTGACCATGTGGGCAGGTTTGATTATATATGAATATTGTTTTACACATGGATTGTCCTTTACCCTATTATTTCTTGTGTTGTATATTCTTTGCATTTGCTTTGCTTTAAACACAACAAAGTAAAATCAATGCTAAATACTAGAAACCTTGACTAGTACATTTCTATTGTAGATGGATGCCAAACGAAAGTGATCAAACTCTAGAAGATTATCATAAAGCCTTAGAAGATAGTGATTTAACTTTAAATCCTGTAGGTCAAAATCCAGAATGTTATAGAATATATGAAGCACTCTCATTAGGGTCACTTCCTGTAGTAGAAGATGTGTTGACACCAGGGAATTGTGGGAAATCTGGAATATCAAGTAATGTGCCCCTTAGAATATTGAAAGAAGAAAAAGCCCCATTAATTTATATAAAAGATTGGAGAGATTTAAGATCTGTTCTATCTAATGAAATGAAGCTCAGTATAGAAGAAAAAATAAAAAGGAGAAAAGAATTAATGTTATGGTATGAGAACTTCAAATCAAAAATGCGGGAACATTTTATACACGTTTTACAGGATAAGTTTTTTAATTTATACCGGTAACAACGATGGTACTTAGTAATTATTACTGGTTTTACATTATCACATTTTTGCCTCAGATTTTATTCTTCTATATGTAATTGAGGAACTCTGACAATATAAAATGCAAAAGCAAA
This sequence comes from Bathymodiolus brooksi, assembly GCA_963680875.1. Taxonomy (NCBI): domain Eukaryota; kingdom Metazoa; phylum Mollusca; class Bivalvia; order Mytilida; family Modiolidae; genus Bathymodiolus; species Bathymodiolus brooksi. Next base: position 83,429,529 of record OY804575.1, read on the forward strand.
TAAAATAAGAACACTCTCGCAACAGTTCGAAAATCTAATAGACAAATCATAGAAAGAATGCATCATTGATACCCCTAATACACAAATACTTGACTGCTCATCACTTTCCTGACTTGGTACAAGCACTTCAACAAAAACTTGCAGGGTTAAACTAGTTTTATGACCCCAAACCTACACCTTTTTTTTTTAACTAAGTACACTTATTTTTCAATGTTTTGTACACTTTTCTTGTAAGCTAGATCAATATTAGAATGATAGAACTCTAGCATATATTTTTTCCGGTGAAACACATTGATTTCTTTCAAAGCGAAGTTTCAGTATCTTATGTATTTTTCTTGCAAGACAAATATTAATGTGCAAATTTTCACGACAAACTCTTTAGAAAAAAAATCCAACAGTGTTTTGTCAGACTTCCTCAATATGTATATAATGTAGACTTGTTTTTTTAACTGTGATGATCTTAAACATTGTCTGGTTGTGTTGTATTTTATTTTACACTTTAAGTTCTTACTGTGTCTTAATTGATTTCAATAGCATCAAAGAAATGTATATTTGTATTTTGTTTATTATTTATTTTTTGTTGATGACTTGGGGATCATTTTCCAACATATAGATGGTACATATTTGTTGTATGATGTTTGATTTTGTTCCTATTATTTTATGTATTTAAATTAATTTCACATACCAGCTTCATGCATTTAGTAAAATTGAAATGGGATTAAAAATTCGAAATTATTTTTAGAATAAGTTCAATGATTATAGAAAATAATTGCACAATTTTAAGACTTTTCCCCTATTTTCAATTAGTAATTGCTATAGTAATATATTAAATCTTTGATTCATTTTTGTGACAATCAGTATTTCATTTTGCAAACAATTAGAGATTGCTCAAGTTTATAATAGATATTAATCTAATAATATTTAGCTCGAAAGTGTAATTTAAAAAAAAAAAAATTCTAAGTAAGCAGTAGACCCTCCCAAACCACTATCAAATGAATTGTGTATTTTATCGATAAGCAAGACTGGGTTGCATCAACCTAATTTAAATTTAAGTCTCAATTAAACCTTAAGTGCAAATTAAATGCATGTACATTTCAAGTAAATTTAAGTGTCAATTAAGTTTTAATTGATACTTAAATTTAATTTAGGATTGTGCAACCCAGTCTTAGATTTTAAAATACATGTACAAATTCATAGAAGGATTTGACATATTGGTAGATAAAAAAATTTTTAGATTAGTTTTGTTCTCCCATGTATATCTAAATTGTAATTAAGATAATTAAGCTTTATATAAGAATCAATCAAAAATAATGTTTGGTATGATAGTGATGTAGACAGTTGTATTGTTAAGTATTGTGTTTTATTAATTTGTGTTTCCCCAGTCCCTACCTCTACCCAAGTAAATACATTACAAATTTGTGATGTGTGATCCCTTTGAAGATTTGTCAATGTTTTGTCCTCACTAGTTATTATTGTATATTATGTTAAATTACAATAAAATTTGGTATTGAAAGATTGAACACAAGTTTCCAGAAGGTAAAAGAGGAAAAATAATATCTAGGATCAGTCATCATTTCTGATGCAAGACGTCTATTTGTCTTTTATGATATTGTTTCCAATTTAAATCTGTTATCAAGTGACCTGGGTGGCAGAGTGGCTAAGGCCATTGACTTCTGACCACAACCATAACACCACTGACAGGGGGTTTGAGCCCTGTTTGTCACCTCAAGTGTTAAGGTTTCCAGACATGGCTGTGAGTGGGGGGTCAGTGGTCAGTTGGTTTTATCTGTTCTGGATTTCATTCCATCATTAAGTCTGATAGCCCCAATACAGCTGACAAGTTGGTGAAAGTGATTATATAAACATTAATAACAAAACTCTTTTTATCATGTTTATTGTTATCATCATGAGGGAATTAAAATTTTAGTGGTGGATGATTTAAAGTATGTATTTTTTTAAACTGTTGGAACATTTACAGGAATACGATTCATAATTTAAGAATGGGGAGGTGTATGACTTGTTTTGATGTACTCTAGTTCTGGAGTCTAATACAGTTAAACCTGTATTAAGAGGTCATGACCTTTGAGACAGACAAAGTGACCTTTATAAGACAGGTGACCTCTTAAAAGAGGTTCAATTCATATGAAATTTTCTATGACAGGACTAGAAAAGATGACCTTTATATACAGGTGACTGTTTAATAACTGTATAAAGGAATTCATCAAATATTGATTAAATTTAAGTTGTTTCAAGGTTGTAAATCTATTCGAAATTTAATATGTGTATTCTATCAAAGAAATATTTTAATTAAAACATTATTTGAACTTCTTTGACAGTGGTTGTTTTGTAATCCAGATATGTTGTATGTTGTCATATATGACCTTATTACAAAGAGACGATACAACATTATGTGATAAAATTTGTCAGTGACTTGCAGCAGGTCGGTGGTTTTCTCCTGGTACTACGGTTTCCTCCACCAATAAAACTTACCGCCACAATATAACTGAAATATTGTCGAATGTCGTGTTAAACACCATAATTCCTAATTCATTACAAAGAGACAGTCAACAATATAAACAAAACAAAGATATAAAATTCAACAAATTTTTTCCTATTTTGAATATGTTTGATCTCATAATATTTATTACACCGAGATAAAACTGTATAAACAGAGGTGTAATCAAATTTATGGGTTAAATTTATTAATACGAGTGTATTAATTTTTAAGGAGGAGAACAAAATTGGTTGTTATTAAAATGTATATATTCAATTTTATGTTAAAAACAAAATTATATTTTACCCTTGCCATGAAAAAAAATGTTCAATCTGAACATTGTTTTTTTTTGATTTGCTAAAAAAAAATGTTTTGATAGCTATGTGATCTTTTTTTATTGTGATTTTTTAAACTTAATTCAGGACAGCTGTTCACATCATCAATAAGATTTTATGTGACATCAAAGATTATATAATGTGATTACAAGGTTATACATGAAATATTAATAATATCATATTTTTATACATATTGTTTAATGTAAATAATATTTTGTTGGGAATATTTATATTTGGTTCCATATCAAGATATGGGTATTGTTTGCATTCCGAGGTATTGAGTATTAGTACGAGAGGTCATGTTGCTTTTGTAAGTTTCATTGTTTACAGAAATGTCACATTTTGGTTCACATTGTTTGTCAACCAGCTTTGTTGGTTGTCATGATGCCACTGTTGACCTTGACCTTGTAAATTTTACTTAAACTATTTATTTTTTTCACACTGAAGTATGCATGTGTCTCAGTTTTTGTGATCAAATTATATATTTGGTTATTATAATTATGGTTGTTAAAGCCTTTGTGGAACAGGGAACAAGGTCAGAACAGGTCAAAAACAGACCTTTTTGGTTTCAGCTAATTTTCATTGATTTCAGTTATTTTATTCTCTAACTGGAATCATACCTGATGGAATAATTGTAGACAATATAGTTTCTTACACCAATTGATCAATCAGAAGATATTGTTTTCAAAATCTATGAGAGAGTGGGCTGTTCGTTATAACCAAGTACAGCTTACAGCATGGTTATATTTTAAAAACGAATTGAATTATATTCTGTGTGACACTTTCATCAATGCTTTGTGAAGAACAAACATGTTATAAATGAAATCAAAAATAGATTGAAATTATATAATAGTTAGATTCCTACTGTATACAAATTGTTTGTTTTAAGCTTCATAGATTTATAATTGACTGTTAATTTTTTTAGTATTGTATGTTAGTTCAGGAATAATTATAAAATAATTCATACAAAACAGTGATTTATTGTTAATTTCTCAAACCATGGATTTTATTATTTTTGTGAAATTTATGAAAAATAATGACTACCATGGTACCATGAATTATTGTGATTTTAACAGTCCTCACAATGAGCACCGGTCCTCCGGCCCAAGAGCAGTACATTTTTCAACTTTTATTTAGAACTATTTAAAAATATATAAAAATAGATTCAAGAATTTGATTTGGATCAGTAAATTCAAATAAAATATCTACTATTTCAAATCCATAATGTTATGTCAAAGCAATTGTCAATACAAGGGTTCACATTTTCAAGTCGAAAATGAGGCTTGCCGAGTTTCTGATGAAGGAAAATGTGAACTCTATTGTTAGAACATGGTCATGTGATGTGAGATACATGAATCTCATATTGGTATCTGTACAGTTATGTGAGGAAAAGAAGTTTGACTGTATTTGTGTTATAAGACATGGGTCAATGCTGTTCATAGGACAAGAAAATGAGTGGTGAACCAATTTTGTATAAACATTTTGTTTTATGAATGATATGAGGTGGGTTATAACCAATGGGTCTGCATATACAACTTTGTTGTTATGACTACAGTCTGGTATTTTCTGTTTTATCATTTTATTTCTTCCTTATGTGACTTTGTTGTTCTGATTACCCTTAATATGTCTTTGTATTTTACTTCTTGTTATGACACCCTTCCTTATGTGACTTTGTTGTTCTGATTACCCTTCCTTAATATGTCTTTGTATTTTACTTCTTGTTATGACACCCTTCCTTATGTGACTTTGTTGTTCTGATTACTCTTCCTTAATATGTCTTTGTATTTTACTTCTTGTTATGACACCCTTCCTTATGTGACTTTGTTGTTCTGATTACCCTTCCTTAATATGTCTTTGTATTTTACTTCTTGTTATGACACCCTTCCTTAAGCTTATTTTGTGAAGTTTCATGTTTTCATGCTTTACTATGGTGTCAGAAGTACAAATCCCATACTAGTATACACATTTTTGTTGCCTTAATATTTGATTGCCTAATTCAATGTGTTCACTTCTTTAGATTTATTTTTAACCTGTTGAATAAATTTTTAACGGTAAACCTTTTCCTTGCTATTTGAGTTTTCGCCAAAAGGGTAAAATTTAGTAAGTTGGTAGTCTCAGATCAAAATAGTGGCTAGTCGTTTTAGTTATATACCATATAAGGTTCTATCTATTGATATGTTATTCCATATCTCCACTGTTTTCTTTATTTTTAGTTGTTTGTTTTGTGTTGTATTGTAAAAACTCGATTTTTCTTGTGAAATGGTAGATATTTAAAAATGTAGTAAAATACATTCGATAATGTTACAAAGACAAAATCTAATTTTTTATTCAATTATTCAAAGATATTGGAACTGTCTATGTTAATATAGTGATATTGTTTTGGACACTTGCACTTTGTTGTTTATTTTATTTTTTTTTATAAAAAGATTATATTTTCTAATGAATAATGTCTATATTTTGTGATCATGGCAATACAATAAAATATTACAATAGATTTCAAAAGAAAAGATGTTTCATTAGTTTTGATTTTTCAACTACATTATAAAAGAACATTGTTCTGCAATCAGCTAGCATTGAATTTGAAAACAAGTAATACCATTATCTATGAGAATTATTCTTGATCTGTTTTTGAGGCATGTAAATGGTAAGGCTTGATAAGACAGTGCCATAGATGTATATAGAAAAAAATCCATGAATGTATGACAATACAATTGTCTATACCTATTATTAATAAAATAGTTTTAAATGAACTCGGAATGAACTTGAATTTCTTGACAATACATTCAAATCATCGCTGACAATGAATTATAGAACTTAATAAGTCTGTATAGATTTCCCGTTGAATTATTTTATGCAAAAATTATATACAGTAGAACTTTGCTAGCTCGACCTCGGATGGCTCGAATACCATGGATCGCTCAATCGGTGGTTCAAATTTCTACCAACTCCAGCACATTTTGACAGTTCCTTCGAGTTTGAGTCAACGAGGTTCTACTGTATAGTCATTATTAATAGAAAGAAATATTGGTCAGAAAATGGTACTGGATTTTACTCTCGGGAAAAAAACCGGAGTAAGATCAATAAGGTCTATACACTAAATATGGGACAAAATTATGCAAAGAAATTATGGGAAAAGAGCATTTCAGGATGTGTGTTCTGATTATTTGAACTTATTAATTTCAATTCTTTTATCTGGAGTTACATCACATTTTGTAATTGACTAATCACTGAATGGCATTTGTGTTATGAACAGAATGTTTGGAGGTGAAGCCAAGCTGGATTCTACATAGACTTCAATGCTAATTAGATACTTAATATTTAAATTATGAAAAATGAAATTAGAATTTTCCATTGAAGTAGAGGTAAAATCCAGAGGATACATTCTGGCTTCACCTCCCTCAATTATCAATTGCCTGGTTGTCCAGAAAAGAGAACAATATGCAACAGGTGTTGTTATAAGGAAGTTTTAATTCACAAGTATTTACAGTTTTATATTACATTTATATACCACTTTGAATAATACATGAAAAAATCTTCACGAGATGATTGCTGATATTCACAAGTCATTGCAAGTTCATATGACTAAGAATATTTATATAAATATGTTGCAGATTTGTACATAAATATTCAATGCAAAAATTTTATATTACAACTGTGTGATATTGTTAATTTGTTGGTCTCACATGATTTGTTTATGTTAATTTGTTTATATATAGCTGTTTGTATGAGAGATTAGATAAACTGGAGAATTAAAAAATACTTTTTTATATTGGTGGTTTTTTTTTTATATTTGTTATATATACAGTTGTGAGTTCTAATCCCGCTCATGGCAAGGTTTACTTGATAAAACATTATGTGATAAAATTTGTCAGTAACTTGTGGCAGGTTGATGGTTTTCTCCAGGTACTCTGGTTTCCTCCACCATTAAAGTTGACTGCCATTATATAGCTGAAATATTGTTGAAAGTGGCATTAAACGCCATAACCCTAACTCTATATTTGTTCTATTCTACTACAATGTAACATAATTATTTAACTGGATCGGTGGTGTAATGGATAGCATGGTTGCCTCAAGTGTTGTAGATCTGGTCAGGTCAAACCAAAGACTATAATGGTCAGGTCAAACCAAAGACTATAAAATTGGTATATGATGCTTCTCCTTTAAGCATGCAATACTAAGTAGTAAGAACAAATACCAGTTGGCTCAGATTCAGAAAAATGTGTCCAGGTGGAGTATCTACATGGGGACTGTTGTTTCAGTGATCTAGTACTATAAAAATCCAACTCAGCATTTTGGTCTTGAACAAAGTAGACATCATCATCATCAAAATATAACAACTGTTCTCCCCATGATGTAGCCGACAAATTGCTCATTTAGCATTACAAAATAATCACACACTCACTTACTCACAGTCTCATTATGTTGGAAGCTAACCAGACTAAATATCACTTTAAAATTAACCAAATATTTGAGAAAACAAAAGTAGACATAGACTATTACTACTATAAAGGATTTACCCAAGAAAACAAGCTTTCTGAATTTGAGAATATTTCTAAATTTAATGAAGATTTATTGTATATGTGTTCCCACCTTCTACTTCTACCAAATACTGACCGCCTTCAACAAGTTGAATATTATGTCAGAATTAGACATTATTTAAAACTTCATACATGTTTACCTAAAAACCTAGAATATGACTTTATTTCAAAGATGTTGATTGCAGATGGAATATGTGGTCAGGTCAAATAAATGACTTTAACATTGGTATTACCTGCTTCTCCACTAAGTACTAGCATTAACCAGGGAGTCAGGCTAATGTATCAAAGTCTTATTTTCTTGTTCTTCAAGTGAGGTAGAGCTATAAAAATCCTACCGGTCATATTTGTCTAGTTCAAAGCAGACATCACTTATTTTCACATCTCTCACCATGATATAGTTGAAAAATTGTTCATTTGACTTTAATCAACGCTCATCCTCTCCTTTATTTAAGCAGAATTTAAAATAGGATTGTTATGAAGAAATCGACAGTATATGAATTACTTTATGTTGCCAAACAAACATTGCACTGGATTCGTTTGGAATGCTTATCTGTATTTCATCTTTCTGCATAAAATTCATTATGAAAAGAAATGTTTTAAACGACGATGGTCAACAATACCAACAATATCAACAAGACTAACAAGCACCTCTCGCCTCAAAACGTTGAATGCAAAAAAGATCACAACAAATGCTGGAAAAAAAGCAGGACCTGGTATTGGGACAGGCACAAAAATATAGCGGGCGATACCACCCAATAGGATTCCAACCCTATTATGCTTAATATCGGATCTCTAACGGCAATACCCATAAAAAAAATTGAAAGTACACCTTTGCTTCCACTTAAAAAGATCACACATTATTACAAAAAATCAACATAAACATGGACAATACAATAGCAGGGTTAGTAAATGTCCGTAATTAAATAATTAACTGACTGGTCATCAAAACAAAACAAAGGAATATTGACGAAAGAGAAAGAATAATGATATCTTTTGTTGTAAAAGTGAGTGTTACATTTATCCCCGGTTACAAGTCGTTTATAACGTAAGAAAATGAATTTAATTTACAATTAAGATATCGTCCAAGTATCTACAATTATTGTGGAATAAACTAATCGGTGAGTGCAGATTTTTTAGGTTTGGCCATTTATTGAGATTCATAGCAGTATAAAAAAATAAATCAGCAATGAGAGGAGTACAATTCGCTCCCATTGGAATTTCAACACTTTGACGAATTACTTTCTTACTTAAATTTTATTGAGTTGGCAATAAGTAGGAAACATATTGTTATTAACTTAGAAGTACTTGGGACAGATCGCTGGTTTTCTCCGGACACTGTCAATAAACTGATTACAAAACGATATTTAAATAAAATAATGCTGAACATGGTGTTGACCATTAAATGCAATTTTCTCCATCATGCAGCATTCTTGTTTCTTGCAGAGCAATTTTAAAAGTAGCAAATGGTACCCGAAAGAAGACTGCCTTTATACGTTGAAAAATCTTTTGAAGTCTAGGGCATGTTTATGTTATCACTGTGAATGTCAATTCGTCTCTTCTAAACAATTTAAAACTGGTATTCGTTCAATCTTTCATTTACGTTAATTGAAAGCCAGCTATCAAACTTTTAAATAAGTTGACAATTAATAGCTTTAAGGGAAATACATAGTGTTTTGGACAGCTTATGTTTGTATTTTGTTAACATTTGATTGTATGTTAGATTCCGTAGCTTAAACTATAACCTTGAAAAAAATATAACTAAATGCTGATGAGTTCCAGTCAAACATACAAATATGTGATAATTGGATTTATGTGATATTATACAAAAACAGGTGGGCATAATTGCATTTCATTCTAATATGATAACCATGGACAGTATACTATTGTTGATGGCGTGTATCAGCTGGACATGGACGGGAAAATCAGTATTGTTACATGTCTGAAACAGATGCATCTTTAACATACGTCTAATGACAAAATCGAAAACTATACAATGTCAATAGATTGGTTAGAAATTATTTATAGTGAAAACAATAAAAATGTGATGAGAAAATTCAGATATGTAGAATTATCGGATATGGTTTGCATGCCTCCAATTGATACAAAATAATGTGTATGCTTTTGAATAATAATAGAAACGAAATCTGGAGCACAAAGCAAAGCAACAAAATGTATTTTCCATTTTTGAATGCCCTTTCAGTTTTTTCGAACTTTTTTTTTCTCAGAAATTTGGTATCTTTTTAATTTTCTTATCAACGTTATCGTGTTTTAATTAATTATGACACATAAAGTCTGTAAGTGCGTGTTGCTTCAATCCAAACGAGTTCGCCCAGGGGTTTGTTGTATCATTTTGTCCAATAGCAAGTCTTGTGATATCCTCAAAGATTTGCGCGTAAGAAAGATGTTCACTTTGTCTTTACTCCCCGATTTGTTAATTTTTGACGCTCATGCTTTTTTACCAGATTTCTATATCAGATGATGTTTGTGTGATAAAACAGTACATCGAAGAGTGGCACAAGAGGATATGGGGACCTGCTACTAATCCGGGGCGCATGAGCGCACTCCCGATTTCTAGTCAGGTAGTTGTTGGTTTCAATGTTTTTTTGTTTTTGTTTTTTTGGACATTGCATTGCTGTCCTTCTTCGACTTACGACTTCTGGTTACCATTTCAATTTTTTTTTTATTAGTATCACAATACTGTACTTTGTTAATTTCCGCGAATACTGCAATAAAGGCTTATAGTAAGAATATGAAAAATAGAGTTTGTCCCTTCTGCTGAGCTTACATTTTCTGCTTCGTTACTGTAATTGTACAACTATTTACACGCAGTAACATAAATTGAATTTTATACCTTCGCCTTAATTGTGGTTATTCTGACACAAATTATGTAAGAATTGGTTAAGAATGCATTTGTTGAATTTCATCAACTTACAAGACAAACTCTTAATGATTTGACATTTGGTTAAGTGTTTTCAAACATTAGTGTCAACTAATTGTAATGTACAGGGTGATTAGTGGAACATAATGGTATGACCACATCGTCGAACATGTCAAGTGCAATTTAGTAGCACTGATTGATGTTGGAAGTCACAAAATTCTAAGTTCACCAACAATATTAACTAATTACTTTAGAAAATAGATTAATATCCTTCAATGTGGAAACTTTATGATGCAATAAAATAAAAAAACAAAAACTACCATCCTCTCAGAATTCCAAAATTAAATATCAAAATCGTAGAAAGAGGCAAAATCGATACTTGTACCACTAACACACAAATGCATGACCACTCACTTTCCTTGATTGGTACAGGCACTTAAGTAAAAGTGGCGGGGTTATACCAAACCTCAAAAACAAGCAATAATTGGAAATAATAAGGTTGAAAACTATGCCATTATAAAATGTGTTTGTATAGCTTCTAACACATTTATTATCGATACATCTCAACAACAATTATGTATTATATAAATTCAAGCTATGTTTGTCCAATTATACAATTTCTCCGATACACGTTAGAGTATAAACGAGATTTGACTAACTGAATTTTGTCTATTTTATCTTCATCTGGAACCAGTTTGTCACCTCTTCAACTTCTTATTTGTGACCACTTTAACGTGGCAGGTCGAGTATATCATATATATAACAGATAGATAATGAGATGTTGTTAATTGGGACTATATGGTTCTGCAATGTGCAAGGGGTGTCCTTGTTATAAGTCACGCAATTGGCCTATCTCACATAATAAGAGGACACATCTCTATGACGTCTCTAGGACGTGGACTATCTTGACCTTCCTGTGGAAACATTTCGCCCTGTCAGCCCGTCCGTCACGAAAGTATGCCCGTACAACTCTTCCTTCATTTTAAATGCGAACTTTCAAATCTTTGCATGCATTCTTATTACCATATCGTTTCGGCAGAAGGGTCGGGCAATTTTGTACTTAAAATATACCATAGCATGTTTCTTTGAGGTCTGTTTTTGCGTCAACAACAACCTTTAATAGGCAATGGCGTTGTAGATTAAAAGATGAGATATGTATTTGGTTTTGTGTGTGTGTCAGTTATAACATTTAATAAACATAGGTGTTGTAAATTGAACGGGAGAACTGGCATTTGTTTTGCATCAAACATTACCTTCAAAAAGCATAGGTGTCGTAGATTGAAAGATGAGAATTGGTATTTGTTTTGCGTCAAAAATGACATTCAAAAAGCAATGGTGTTGTGGACTGAGAGGTGAGAAGTGGTATTTATTCTTCCGGGAACAATTACCTTTTATAAGCAATGGTGTTGTAAATTGAAAGATGGGGATTGACATTTGTATTTTGAGTCAAATATAACCTTTAATAAACATTGATGATGTAAAACGTATAATTTTAGAATCAACGTAGGAAATGTGGAAGTGGTCTATATATTGTGCTATTTATTATTCAGTATGTTCAAACTAAATAGTAGTCTACTGTTAAACTAATTAATACAAATGTGTCCTTTTAGTAATCAAATATTACACATCGGATTGTTTCATGCAAAACATCGTATTTTCTAATTATTATGGTTATTACTGCGTATTCGTCACCAAGCAGATTCTGAATATCACTTGCTTCTCTGCCTACTTTAAATGTATACGTAGAGTAAGTGGACGAGTGATTGTTGTTGAACTCCAAGTGAGCAAGGTTTATCGTGTATTTCATAACGAGAACAGATCAATTTTGATAAGATGTTGATAATAATGCTTTGAACTTGAATAACACGTTGAACTAGGTTTACATAGTGCTAGCTTTCTTTAAACAATAATGCACAGGCCGACTCGTCTCTTTGCTAGGACACATGATCTTAATGTAGAAGCAATGATGTCTTTACTCTTACCCATTGTTGCGACGGGAAATCGGCTATAGTCAATGGTATATATTCAAATCAATGATATTCCACATCCTAGGCTAGCGTATTAACCATTATAGCAAAGAGGAAATCGTCAAGATTTAGAAGAAGGTTCCCTATGATCTATAAGGGCTAAATGAAATGTTTGGAACACTATTTAAAAAAAGACCATGCATCTAATAAGATACAATTTAAAATATAAAGCCGAGAAAAAATCATTCAAATTAAGGAGATGTCGCATGTAAATAACACTAAATACCATAAGGAAAGTTAGAAGATACCAAAGAGGTAAGCTGAAACCGTAAATCAAAGGGCAGACAACACAATGTCCACAAAAAAAAGACAAAAAGACAAATAATGATCCACAAAACACTTAAAAAAGGGATAGTTGTAAAATGCTTGGTACATTATATAACATGTAATATATAAACGTGTATGGAATAATGCAATATTTCTATACATGATGAACAACATATTAATGCAATGTTTAAAAATTTGGTTACGAATGATTGTAAACTAGTATATTTTCCTAGATTGACAAGAAAAGTTTGAAGATACCAAATCGGTAATCAAAGGCGAATAATAGTAGATAATACAGTTCAATTCAGGATCAACAGAAAAAGACGAAAAGATAAACCATTGTCCACAAAAAAGACAAAAAAAACTGCAGATTGAGCAATACGAACCCTATTTCCATAAAATAAATTCGACAAGCCATACGACATATTTTTTCCAACTTAAATTCAATTTTCTGTGTCGTTCGTTTTCCAATCCTGAACGTGATTACTTCCTTGTACAAAGATACTATGGTACAATCAAACTTAATTATAAATTCAATAAAGTTATAATAATGGTTGTTAATATGGTCGACCAGTAGTAGTTAGGTTCTTAATGTCAACTTATATCTATTTATTGTCTGTAAGAAACAGGCATTGCGAGAATATTTTAAAATCATTAAAATAAGGAATTCATACGAGAAATACAGTTACAGTGTCCTCATCGGGTAATATACTAAAACACACGACAGGATAGTATTACTTTAAGTGGGTATATAACACAAACGAACCTTAGAACTTGCATATAAAATATAATTCTGACTGACTATGGAATCAGTGCTAATTACCACCAACGTTGTGAGTTGATTCCAGTTCGTAGAGATTTCTACAGCATTGTATTTCCTTTTGGTCATTACATTGTATATCCTTCGATCTACGGTTTCATATTTGAAAGAAATGTTATGCACCCCTGTCCGTGTGACCTTGTGTTTTGGGTTTCTTCCATTTTCCCTAAAACATTTATTTATGGAATTAACATATTAATACTTTGGTTTGTTCATAATTCTGTTATATGATAGAATATGTCCTTGTGATACGGAATCCAATTACTTGAGTTTTATACTTTATTTTAATGTATACATTAATTTCACCAATCGACTGTCATAAAATATGGGGAAAAATAAACAAACTTTCCATCTTAACATGAAGAAGTCATCCTTTCTCTATAAGTTTTCATGATACTTAGCTGAAAGATAATTACTTATCGTAATCCCTTCGGGGTATATGATGTATCGATGAAAACAAATAAAAAAAGATTACTACGAATAATCTGTATACATTATGTTTCTCTCTTTACGAGAACCTGAGTGCAGAAAAAATAACAACAATGACCTTCACTTTTCCCATGTCGATGAACTTATACATGAGTTTCCTTTTGCCTTCAGCCAAATATATTCAGCCTTCGATTTAAACAAAAAAAAAACATTGATGTAATCTGTTCGGTGTTTATATAGCATAATATAATACATGTGATGTTAAAATTTCATGTAAATATGAAAAAAAAAAATGTCTGGGCGGACATAGGAGGAGGAGCTATATTATGACACTGTATTTAGTTCCATTTCTATTTGATCCAGATGAACCAACCACAACTGCATCGGTGGTGTAATGGTTAGCGTGCCTGTCTCGAGCGCGGTATATCGTGTGTTCTGGTGAAACCAAAGACTTTTAATTGATATTTGTCGCATCTCCACTAAGCTCGCAGTATTAAAGAGAAAGAGTAAAGACTGGTTGTCTCGGAATCAGGCTACTGTTTCTGAGTGGGCGACATGTCTACTCGCAGACTTTGTTTCTGTGAACTAACACCATAAAACTATAAAAATCTAATTAAGCATGTTGGTCTATGATCTAGGTCAAAGCCGACATCATGATCATCTCATCGAAATCCGACTTGTTCTCGTCATGACATAGCTTTAAAATTGCTCACTTGGAGTTAAGCAACAATCCCTCACTTACCCGATGGCCCGCTTCAAGCAACCAGGAAATTTTCACTAGAAATTATTCATACGCTGAAATTCAATTGCTCAAAAAAAGTAGTGCCATCTTTTAAAACAGGCAAACGAAAAAACGAAGACCACCACCAAACCTAAAACATTGATGGTAATTTTTGACAGTTTAACAGAAAATACGATGACCAGGTTTTGACTGGTGAAATATCTCGCGTGTTTATTTTCCATTTACATCAAAAACAAAATATAAGGTCATCGACACTTAAGTGATTTGAATAATAAAATCATTTTGATTTTCTGTTCGAGGTAAATTACCAAACATAGTTTACTTTGCATATAGATTACTCTATCACTTTTCTGCTTAGATTTTTTTTTATGAAGTTTTACATCATTAAAATCAGTGAAAAAAACGTAAAGTCAATTTGTTTTAGATCGTATTAAAACGTTCACACTAATTTCCTTTGTCGTAAAACATGATAAATGAGTTTCTATTCCAACATACAGTTTCAACAATGATGGCCAACAATTCCACCAATAGGAACAAAATGAAAAACCATCTGTAATCTCAAACAAATGAACACAAAAAGAACACAACATATTACATTGTAAATCTAGATCATGGCTTAGGACAGGCACATAAAATGTGGCGGGGTTAAACAGGTCAATAGGATTCTAACCCCCATCTGATGATAATTTGATCTTCAAGGAATATATATAAACAAGCATAAAAAAAATACGCACAGATTCGCTTCAGCTCAAAAGAAGGAATTTCACTGTTCAAAAAGAAAAGAGAGGAAAATTTACAAGGACACAAAAATAGCCTCTTTTGTCGTAAATGTGTGCGTTAGATTTACATTGCCAAAGGAATATTGACATTAATTGCATGCAATGTTAGCCTTATGCAGCGCAAGTTCATTGGGATTTTGATTGTGTTAGTAATAATAATAATTCTCAATAAGTAAACATAAAATGGTTGTTTTTATTGATGTAACTTCTCAATAAGTAAACATCTTGCTTGTTAATTGTGTTTGTTTTACTTCTCAATAATCAATCATAGATTGGTTGCTTGTATTGATGTTAATTCTTAATACATAGACAGGTTGGGGTTTTGTATTGGTGAAAGTATTGGTGTTCATTCGCAATACAAATGAACATATTGCGTGTGTGTATTAGTCTTAGCTTTCAATACTTACATATTAATACATGAGCATTTCCATATTGGCCTGGTTATCATCCCGAGACGCAGTCGAGGGCCAATATGGGTCGAGGGATGATAACCAGGCCAATATGGAAATGCCCATGTATTAAACTATTTATTACATACTTCCGACATCTAGAAAAGAGACACCCATATTGGCCTCGATATGGACATGATCTTGTAGTCATCCAATAACCGGTTATTTTCCCGGGGTGTGAAAATATGGACAGTTTACTTCCGGTCATATTGGTCATACAAAAATGCCTTTATTTGAACTAAGTATGTAATAAATAAGCATATTTGGTGTTGGAATTGGTTTTATTTCTCAATACATAACCATATTTGATATGTTTACGTGTGTGAATGCTCAATACATAAACAGATTGGATGTATGGACTTGTATGAATGCCCAACACATAAAAAGATGGTTGTTACATGTAGTAATGGTGTTCATTCTCTATACATAAACATATTAAGTTGTTAGTATTGGTATTCATTCTCAATACATAACCATATTTGATATGTGTACTTGTGTTAATGCTCAATGCATAGAAAGTTTGGGTGTGTGGACTTGTGTTAACCCTCAATACATAAACAGATTAGGGTTAGGGTGTTATGGTGTTTAGCGCCAATTTCAACAATATTTCAGTTTTATTGGGGGAGAAAACCGGAGTACCCGGAAAAAACCACCGACCTGAAGCATGTCACAGATAAACATTATCACATAATGTTGTATCGAGTACACCTAGCCAAGAGCGGGATTCGAACTCACCAGTTTAGTGGTGATAGGCACGGATTGCATAGGTCGTTGTAAATCTATCTACCAATCGATCACGACATGACAGTCCCGACTCTGTAGATTATTCTAAAAACGTGCGCATTAAATTAAATAGCTACGTTTTTATTGTTTGTTACTAATTATGTACCGGTAACACAGGGTATGCTTTCTGGGTTAGTTTACAGATGCTTCGTCAGTACATTGTTCCACCAATCACCTAAACAGAGGCTACAATTTTTCTTTGTCGAAATCATGTACTCTAGGGAAAATATTAAAATCTCTGTTTCGGAGAATATAGTTCTTCATGACACTTGATCCTTATAACGTTCCTCTTAAATAAACATTTACTATCTTATTCTTAAGATTGTTTTAGATGAAAAGTAGCTTTATGCACCCACGACGACGATTTTCTGATTAGTCTGAAATATCATAGCATTATTATACAAGAAAGAGCGTTACAGCATCAGTGTATTGTGATGTTAATCGACTGGGTACGAAATCTACTGCAAATAACAGAAACGACTTCATCAATATATTTGTAGATAGAGAAAAAAAGATGGAGAAAAAAATGTTTTTAATTCTCCCAATATTATTCTACTGCATTCCACTGCAATTTCTATTCAAACAGACACATGGCAGATATTTAATGAAATTCGGTTATAGTGAAGATATATTCAATGGGAGTGGCATTACGTCAATCACCAGTTTATGTTCACCAGAAATCAATTGTAATATTTCCTTTTCTTATTGAATATTTTCGTTTTTAATGTTTATTACATGTTATAGATTTGATAGACATAGATTGAATGATTTATTGATAGTGGGGGCCATTTTAATAAATATTTAAACAGATAATTGCTATAATTAATCATAAGGAAAAATAATTTTGAACATTTTTTTAAAATATTTGATCATTCAGTCCATATATGTATGATATAATAAGGTGTCAAAGCTAAGATATATCCTTTCTTTTCTGTCTGCATTACATTTTCACAGCGGCATTTCAAATTATCCCGTCATTTGACATTTGAGAAGAAAGTGTTTCTTTAAAATAGCGAGTGAGCATTATGTACACTAAATCTACGTTATTATTACTATAACTGGGTCGATACCTCTTTTGGTGGACTATTAGTTCCCGATGGTAACGTCCGCCCAATAGTCAGTGCTTCGGCACCGACATGGTATCTTAGGTATATATATATTTCTCGAAATTTACAGCTCCTTAATCATGTAATTATTATCAAAACTAAGAATCTCCCACCCAGGGATAGGCACCTTAAGCCGAATTTGGATATGCCGTTGAAGCCTTTCAATTTTCTTGCTCTCAAAGACTTTTAAATTATTTGGCTTTCAAATATTTTGGTTTTGAACCTACCTGATTAATGATTATTCCAGAAATGCGTCGAGCGCAATAAATTTGATATCTACGTTTTTTGGGGGGATTTCTTTGCTACTTTTTTAACAGATGGTGATTATGTCTGTTGTATACTATACTTAAACGTAGGATTGGATTTGTACAGTGTTATCACACTTAACAACCGTCGCGTCACTCGGACACATATTCCAGAAGCCTTTCTTCTTACTCTTATTATTGCATGTTTAACAGTAAATGCCACGTGTTAGTCGTTGGGTTGACGTATTCATTTATTCAAATAGCTTTGGGAGAATATAAAGTATGGATCATTCACCTTGGAATGGAACATTGCATCGCAGTTTCAATGCAAATGGGTAGGGAATGTGCAAAAACATATAAATACCATATTTTGGAAAATCGGTTCGTGTGACACAAGACTATAGGTAATTTTGAACTGTGAAAGTTTGTAATTGCACTGTTATTTCCTAATTATAATGCAATTATAAAGCCAATATTATTACATAACACTTTTTTCATTGTCTAGAGTTTGTCGTCATATTCACAGTGAATTAGTCGTAGCTAAGGATTCTAGTGTGAATGAGCAGCCATTTTAAATTCTTGAAATCCATTGAATATGAGTAGATTATAAGTATTTTACGAATCTTGTAACACTATTTTAGTTATACCGAAACGTTCAGTTTTAATGTGATGAGTATATGAGCACAAGGAGAAAAACGCAAACTTTTGCTAAGTTGCTAAAACCACTGACAATGATTAGCAGGGAAGGTTGTCACATGGAGAAGAATGCAAACTTGTGCTAAGTTATTGAAGCCACTGACAATGATTAGCAGGGAAGGTTGTTACATGGAGAAGAACGCAAACTTTTGCTAAGTTATTGAAGCCACTGACAATGATTAGCAGGGAAGGTTGTTACATGGAGAAGAACGCAAACTTTTGTTAAGTTATTGAAGCCACTGACAATGATTAGCAGGGAAGGTTGTTACATGGAGAAGAACGCAAACCTTTGCTAAGTCATTGAATCCACTGACAATGATTAGCAGGGAAGGTTGTCACATGGAGAAGAATGCAAACTTGTGCTAAGTTATTGAAGCCACTGACAATGATTAGCAGGGAAGGTTGTCACATGGAGAAGAATGCAAACTTGTGCTAAGTTATTGAAGCCACTGACAATGATTAGCAGGGAAGGTTGTCACATGGAGAAGAACGCAAACTTTTGCAAAGTTATTGAAGCCACTGACAATGATTAGCAGGGAAGGTTGTTACATGGAGAAGAACGCAAACATTTGTTAAGTTATTGAAGCCACTGACAATGATTAGCAGGGAAGGTTGTTACATGGAGAAGAACGCAAACTTTTGTTAAGTTATTGAAGCCACTGACAATGATTAGCAGGGAAGGTTGTCACATGGAGAAGAACGCAAACTTTTGCTAAGTCATTGAGGCCACTGACAATGATTAGCAGGGAAGGTTGTTACATGGAGAAGAACGCAAACATTTGCTAAGTCATTGAAGCCACTGACAATGATTAGCAGGGAAGGTTGTTACATGGAGAAGAACGCAAACCTTTGTTAAGTTATTGAAGCCAATGACAATGATTAGCACGGAAGGTTGTTACATGGAGAAGAACGCAAACTTTTGTTAAGTTATTGAAGCCACTGACAATGATTAGCACGGAAGGTTGTTACATGGAGAAGAACGCAAACCTTTGTTAAGTTATTGAAGCCACTGACAATGATTAGCACTGAAGGTTGTTACATGGAGAAGAACGCAAACTTTTGTTAAGTTATTGAAACCACTGACAATGATTAGCACGGAAGGTTGTTACATGGAGAAGAACGCAAACTTTTGTTAAGTTATTGAAGCCACTGACAATGATTAGCAGGGAAGGTTGTCACATGGAGAAGAACGCAAACCTTTGCTAAGTTATTGAAGCCACTGACAATGATTAGCAGGGAAGGTTGTCACATGGAGAAGAACGCAAACTTTTGCTAAGTCATTGAAGCCACTGACAATGATTAGCACGGAAGGTTGTTACATGGAGAAGAACGCAAACATTTGTTAAGTTATTGAAGCCACTGACAAAGATTAGCAGGGAAGGTTGTCACATGGAGAAGAACGCAAACCTTTCCTAAGTTATTGAAGCCACTAACAATGATCAGCAGGGAAGGTTGTCACATGGAGAAGAACGCAAACTTTTGCTAAGTTATTGAGGCCACTGACAATGATTAGCAGGGAAGGTTGTCACATGGAGAAGAACGCAAACTTTTGTTAAGTTATTGAAGCCAATGACAATGATTAGCAGGGAAGGTTGTCACATGGAGAAGAACGCAAACTTGTGCTAAGTTATTGAAGCCACTGACAATGATTAGCAGGGAAGGTTGTCACATGGAGAAGAACGCAAACTTTTGCTAAGTTATTGAAGCCACTGACAATGATTAGCAGGGAAGGTTGTCACATGGAGAAGAACGCAAACTTTTGTTAAGTTATTGAAGCCAATGACAATGATTAGCAGGGAAGGTTGTCACATGGAGAAGAACGCAAACTTTGGTTAAGTTATTGAAGCCAATGACAATGATTAGCAGGGAAGGTTGTCACATGGAGAAGAACGCAAACCTTTGTTAAGTTATTGAAGCCACTGACAATGATTAGCACTGAAGGTTGTTACATGGAGAAGAACGCAAACCTTTGTTAAGTTATTGAAGCCACTGACAATGATTAGCACGGAAGGTTGTTACATGGAGAAGAACGCAAACTTTTGTTAAGTTATTGAAGCCACTGACAATGATTAGCAGGGAAGGTTGTCACATGGTGAAGAACGCAAACCTTTGCTAAGTTATTGAAGCCACTGACAATGATTAGCAGGGAAGGTTGTCACATGGAGAAGAACGCAAACTTTTGCTAAGTCATTGAAGCCACTGACAATGATTAGCACGAAGGTTGTTACATGGAGAAGAACGCAAACATTTGTTAAGTTATTGAAGCCACTGACAAAGATTAGCAGGGAAGGTTGTCACATGGAGAAGAACGCAAACCTTTCCTAAGTTATTGAAGCCACTGACAATGATCAGCAGGGAAGGTTGTCACATGGAGAAGAACGCAAACTTTTGCTAAGTTATTGAAGCCACTGACAATGATTAGCAGGGAAGGTTGTCACATGGAGAAGAACGCAAACTTTTGTTAAGTTATTGAAGCCAATGACAATGATTAGCAGGGAAGGTTGTCACATGGAGAAGAACGCAAACTTGTGCTAAGTTATTGAAGCCACTGACAATGATTAGCAGGGAAGGTTGTCACATGGAGAAGAACGCAAACTTTTGCTAAGTTATTGAAGCCACTGACAATGATTAGCAGGGAAGGTTGTCACATGGAGAAGAACGCAAACTTTTGTTAAGTTATTGAAGCCAATGACAATGATTAGCAGGGAAGGTTGTCACATGGAGAAGAACGCAAACTTTTGTTAAGTTATTGAAGCCAATGACAATGATTAGCAGGGAAGGTTGTCACATGGAGAAGAACGCAAACCTTTGCTAAGTCATTGAAGCCACTGACAATGATTAGCAGGGAAGGTTGTCACATGGAGAAGAACGCAAACTTTTGTTAAGTTATTGAAGCCAATGACAATGATTAGCAGGGAAGGTTGTCACATGGAGAAGAACGCAAACTTTTGTTAAGTTATTGAAGCCAATGACAATGATTAGCAGGGAAGGTTGTCACATGGAGAAGAACGCAAACTTTTGTTAAGTTATTGAAGCCAATGACAATGATTAGCAGGGAAGGTTGTCACATGGAGAAGAACGCAAACTTTTGCTAAGTCATTGAAGCCACTGACAATGATTAGCAGGGAAGGTTGTCATATGGAGAAGAACGCAAACTTTTGTTAAGTCATTGAAGCCACTGACAATGATTAGCACGGAAGGTTGTTATATGGAGAAGAACACAAACTTTTCCTGAGTTATTGAAGCCACTGACAATGATTAGCAGGGAAGGTTGTCACACGGAGAAGAACGCAAACTTTTGCTAAGTCATTGAAGCCACTGACAATGATTAGCACGGAAGGTTGTTATATGGAGAAGAACGCAAACTTTTCCTGAGTTATTGAAGCCACTGACAATGATTAGCAGGGAAGGTTGTCACACGGAGAAGAACGCAAACTTTTGCTAAGTTATTGAAGCCACTGACAATGATCAGCACAAACATGTTGTTACCGGCTGAAGTCAAATAGCTTGGTTGTGTTAAGCACGGAATGTGGGTGTGAAAACAGAAACTGAAAAAATATTCAACATTCAATTTAAACAACGTGTCGTTAAGAAATAAAATTGCGATTAAAATACTGTTTACCATTGGTATTGTCTCAAAAACCATTAATATTTGATTAAATAACTCGGATTTATCTGCAGGACAAAAGGCAACTGCTGTCAATGAATTACTTCCTTCTGTAAGATACTATGCTAAGACTCGATCAATATGTAATACGTTAGGTATAATATGTGTAATATGATTTTTATGGTGAAGTTGATGGAATGTTCAAGGAATTATATTTGGAAGACGTAATTTATTGTTAATTTTATCATAGTTTTATCATCGCCAAAGACATATGTACAAGTTATTTTTATATTATTAGTTAATACTTTCAGAGGGCAAGGAAAAGTAGTATTATATTTGTTTATTGCCTCTTGCATTTTTATATTCTACAATAAAAATGAAAAAAAAGAATACCAGATTTCCGAAATTTAAGACATCTACTCAAGGCCAAGGGTTTCATGACCCGGTATGTTATAATAGTACGGGAACGATTCTAGAAAAAGACGCGTACTTTCCGAGTTTAATGGACCGACATACCTCACGGCTGATATTTTGCAAAATGATTAGGTATACATTACATTATCATTTAAGCTCTGTCGTAGAATTTTCCCATGGTGCATTTTTTTGTTAGAGCTCTTGAAAGTGAAATTTCGTAGATTTTTCAAATTACAACTTCAATTACAAAAAGGCTGTAAGAACATTAAACAAAGTAAATTGTTGACACAAGCAAGTTATTGTCAGAATTTTCAAAGAACAAGCAAACATTTTAACATAGAAGAATTAGCATCTGACGGATAGCTAAATAATTATTGAGCATTTCTCGGAAGAATGTGAAAGCTTTTTCCGATTGCAGTACCTGTCATTGTGAATATAATTTAATGAATTACGCGTAGATAGTTTTTTGGTGAATAAATTTGTATATTTATCAGTTCTTTCACACTCTATTATTACAAATCACTCAAAAAGGTACAAATTTAACCTTAAAACAGCAATTTTTCGAAACCACTGACTCATTAAATTTATGAACGTTTTCGTTCTCGTTACTTTCCCTTGTATTAATTTCACCCTTATTCATGACAATATGCGTGTCGTGAAGTCTTGAAGTTATGACATTATCGTTCGAATAGGTTTGTGAAATACATAACTCATTGTTCATTGTTGAGTTTAAAAGTGTTTTGGTGCAAGTTCTTTTTTTTTTAAATGTATGTTTTTTTAAGTGGGTTTTACTTTTTTGTTTTGGTGGTTTAGTTAGCATTTTAGTACCGACCGGAATAGACATGAAATGTTCCGGAAAAAGTTTCGTCCTGTATATATAGTCCTGAACACTTGAAGTTTTATATTGTTGTTTAAATTTGTTTTATGATATACCTTATTTTTGTTTTGTGTTGAATTTAAGATTGTTTTGTACCAGTTTTTATACCGATGGGGTCATTTTAATTTGTCACTTATTGCCAATCAGACTATATCTGATTCGTTCTTGGAAATGTGTAGTCCCGTAAAGTTTGCTCACTCACTATCGAAAAACAGTCGAACGGTCAGCAGTTGGGAATTATGCATAATTTGTTAGATCTCTTGCGATGATACTCTATCTAAGGCAAGCGAAAAAGGGAAATGTACCTTATTTAAAGCTGTTGGCTTGAGGAAAGATGTCCATCGCCGTATTCATGACGAATTTGATTCACGTGATTTGATTCCAACTGATAGGATACAGTATCATAGATCCTGCTATAAAAGTTACACAAGCAAAATAAATTTAGAAAAATTTGAACCAGTTGAAGCACAAATGAATGCCTCTGCCTGTGGCTCGGTGAGAACATCAGAATCTATTTGTGTAAATACCCGCTCAATGACTGCTCCATTTGATTGGTCTCAATGCATATTTTGTAAACAGAAAAGTTACAAAAAAGATAGGAATTTAAAGCGCGTCGAATCTAAAGATCTAGTCAAAACATACTCCATGCTGCGAATAACAAGTCCGATTTCGATATGGTTAGTTTAATTCAGTCAGTTGATAATTTCGTGGAAAATGCATTGTATCACTCGTCATGCATAGCGAACTACCTTTTCAACATGAAATCAGACACTGTACCAGTCGAAAAAGGGTCTGAGCATGCAAGTGCTTTTCAGCAATTCATAGATAGCATACGAGATGATCTCTTTGTTAACAAAAAGGCATTTTCTATGTCTTTCGTACTTGATAAGTTCTGTTCCTTTCTCCCACCAAACATTGCTAGCAAATATACAACTTCAAAATTGCAGCAAAAGTTACTCAACTATTTTGGAAACGCCATTATTGTTGAAAAGCAACGTGGACAGGGCAAATCTAATACAGTATTCAGTAGTTCAATCACTGTGTCTGAGGCTATTCACGCCGCAAACAATCTAAAAGCCAAACTGAAATTTACAGAGTTGGAGACAAGTTTTGAAAATACTCAGTCGAAACAACTTGACGAAGAACAAATACTGCATGACGCGGCAAAAAGTTTACGCAGTAGCTTTACAATCGTTAGAAATGTCTAATGAATATTACCCTTTGCCCTCAGAAGTTTCTATCACTGAATCTTGTAAATTTATTCCACATTGCCTGCTTAATTTTATAGTTTGGTTGGTTAATGATAGTTGTTTCTATCAGGAAAATAATTACGAAGGGATTTCAAATGATATCTTACAAAAATGTATCTCTATCGCTGACGTCTGACTTCTTGCAAGACCTTGTATGTATGTGTAAAGGCAAGTCCATTTGCAGCAGAAATTGTGTTTGCGTTGAACAAAATTTATCGTGTATCTGTGGTTGTTAAGGAAATGAAGAATGCAGAAATCAGCTGTCACACCAATTGTCGGTAGCTGAAAATTTGGGAAACGACGCGGATTGTCCAAGCGACATCTAAAACAGATACCTGACTGAAACAAACCTGTTATTGGTCTCAGACCTTGACGTGGTTGGTGGGCTTTCAACTAACATGAGACCTCTGTAAAAGGCATATTATACTTTTTACCATTGTAGTTATGCTCTTTTATTAAAAGTAAATCAATTGTTGTCCTACTTTTAGGTTGATGTGGTAGAGTTTAGACTTCATACACCCCGTTATTTCTCGTAAGATTTTTATGAAACCTTCCAGAAAATATCTTCATATACTATATGTTTCTATGATTAAGCTCCATTTGTAATTTCTGTATTTTCTTTTTCAATTTAGATGCACAAATTTTAAAAATACATTTTTTGTACTTCCCGACTGCAGGGGCATATATCAGTAACCTTTACCCGATATTTTCAAACAAAAAAGAAGTTATTTGATCAAAAACATAACACTCTACATAATGCCAGCATATTTTAATTGTAATAGTAAACTGTTTTCAAGGAAAATATCCATTATATAAACTTTTTTGCGATTTTCGACATTTTCCACAAATGACCTTTAACCCCAATATTGCAAAAACTGCACCATAGTGGAACTCTACGACAGGGCTTCATCGAAGCACCTCGGTAATATCTTTTAAATAAGACCAAAAGTAGCCGTGAGGTATTCCGGTCCATTAACTTTTCGATTTTTACTTGATTTTTCCTCCACTAAAGGTCTTAATATTAGGCATAGATATGATGCAAATGGGCATCATCCAAGTGCTAACCATGAGCTCATTTCCGGTTTTCAGTTGGTTAGTGTTGCTCATTCATTAGTTTTCTGTGTATAGTTGTTTTGTAGATCAATGTTTATCCTTGTTTTCTTTTGGCCATTGTATTGTCTGTCCGTTTTTTATTTACAACTTCTGATCATCCCTTTGGTATGTTCAAACGTTTGATGCTACCCTTCCGGAGTACATGAGTTCTCCCCCGGTTTTTAATTGGGTTTGTGTTGCTCAATCTAGTTTTCACTGTAGTGTTTTGATGATCGTTGTTTGCCCTTTTGCTTTTTTCTTTTGGCCATTGTGTTGTCTGTCCTTCTTCGAATTACTGATTCTGATTACCCCTTGTGGTATCTTCAAACTCTTCTTACATTTTCTCATGTAACCTCAGTTCATTAGAGAAAAGAACGTATAATGCAAAATTCAGCTGTGTTGGTATACGAAAAATAGTAAGTATGTAGGTAAAACACTAACTGATAATAATAATTATATTGGAAAAAGACACCACAACATACCTCACATCACAATCCTAATTACAGTTTACTATTGGTAATCTTTATGAAATTGATTTAAATAACACCCTTCATTGTTCAGCGAAATCAAAGAGATTGAATAACCTATGTTCCTATATCATACAGTTATTCAAAGAATTACGTGATCCTTTGAACTAGATCTTGTTGCATAGATAGACAATATTTTCCACCGAAAGGCAGCTTGATTTATCATTTCAGTATTCGATTTTCTCCAGTAGCCATTGAAGTACAAAGTAAACGTTAGAGAATACCGAAAGGGCAATCAAAAATGAACAATCCAGAGAAACAGGCAACATAGGGTACACAAGTCGAAGAAAAACAAAATAAAAACACAACACAATATGTGGTGGACACCACTATGCGCAAGCAAACACAAATAACGTAAATAAGACACGAGCCCTCCTACAAACAACTGGAGGTAAAGACGAACCGAACATATGCTTGCATACTGTTTTCGTTGTAGAGATTTTGATTTTTCGTATTTTATGCAGTTTGCGGAGTTAGTAGTAGCTTGAATGGGATAAATGTTGAATATATTTAGATTAACATAGTGAATGGCATTTTACAACACAAGTAAATATGACCAAAAAATGTGCAAAAATATGTAAAAGAGTAGAAAGCTGTTAAATACGCGGGTGTCGCTAACGGAACAGGAAAATGCCTACCTTTCCGGAGCGCACGAGTTTCCTCGTGTTTATTGTGAGGTTCATGTTGCTAACTCTTTAGTTTTCCGTGTAGTGTTTGGTTGATCATTATTTGTCTTTTTTGTCATATTTCCTTTTGTAATTGCATTGTCTGTCCTTCTTCCATTGCGACTTCTGCTTATCCGTTTGGTATCTTCAAATTGTTCTTGTAACTGTTTTGTTTTTCAAGTCGTTGAGGGACAAGTACAATATACTGTTAATGTTTTGAAAACGGATGTACGTTGCTACAATCATGTTCTAGTTCGATCTTCTTTTTTTTTAAATTGTATTTCGTTTTGATTTAATTTAATATTTCATCAGTTTGTTTTGTCAAAACTGATTGGATTGTACTGTTCGCTCTAATTATTATTTGTATGTTGTCTTTGTATAACGGAAATCTAGTTTTATTTCCAATTATTGTTATTTAAAAATAATAATCGAATGTTGCTTTACAGGGTGGCGTTCTGTTTGTTCTTTATATTCGTCTGACGTATGCACAATTTCCATGGTAAAATCATTTACATAGAAAGTTGCGAATCCCCTATCGATAATACAATTTTGGCGTGGCGCACCCATTATAATAGTAGAAATGTAAGACAAATATATATATATATAAAGTCTAAGGGAATCTACCAACCAGAGAACTTAATGAGTAACGGATCGTCGAGACATGACGATGCAGCACAAACAAAATAATGTATAGAAGTCTAGAAGATTGTGCAACGATATATCAAACCTATCGAGACATTTGATATGATAATAAGCTTACATACGCACTAGGTATCAGATAAAACTATAAGCTATTGTCTTGATTCGTCTTAATAGAAATCCCAAGATAAATTTTATACTGTGAGCCTTCCACTATATAGAGACAATTATATACTGGTTGTATAAAATCAGGTAAAAAGGCGAGCCTTTGATGAGCTTTTCTGATCTGTTTTGCAACGAGTGCAAATTATATATTTATTTTTACAGACAATGGAACCGGACTTCTTTATCCTGCAATGTACAATTTTTCTTTAAAACAACTGACATATTGAAAAGTAAAGAGCAGAAACAAGTGTCGTCTTCAAGGATGTCCTCATTGACATCCTCGCTTATACTGTTTCCGTTTCTTATCGTTCGCTCTACATGAATCAGGTACCAGGAAAATGGTTTTTTTTCTGTCAATGACTAAAATAAGAAGAGTTTGAAGATACCAAGGGTCAATCAGAATCCGTAAATCGAACTGACGTTTATTATATTCCTTCATTAGTTCACAAAATTACACGATTGTAGGATAAATGCACAATAGTGTGCTAAAATGGATTGTTATGCTCAACTTGAGTGTTTCTGAATATCACCTGTATGAACTCCTATATAATACATATTTTATGTGATCTTGACTTTTATAGATCTGTAAATATTATAAGATGACTTTAATAAGTAAAATGGCGAAATTCCACGATTGGAAAAAATTATATTGATTTATATCATTGCTGTTTTTATGGTTGTTGAATGGTCTTTAGACAACATAAATAATTTTGTTACAATTGTATCAACCATAACCTGCTAAATGCTGGTGAGTCAGAACTTAGACACACTGGTTTCGTCAATTTCATACAACCGTGAATCTGCATTTAGCAATAGTGCTGTATGTCTACATTAATTGTATTGTCATTGATTACCTTCCGATCTCATATCGTAACCATGATTTGAAGAAGAAGAAAAAAACTTTGGTGTACATATCACACGAAGAAAACAGTATTCCCATTGTTCGTTCTTAGAAAGATGTACTCTCCTGTAACCTATGTTTGGTTTTGGACAACAAAACACTGGATACCATTACATTGGAATCATCCTTTGTACACGCTGTATAAGGCTGGATCGCGCCAAACAATTGCTTTTCAACTGAAGACGTTTTTGTTAATAAATTACTCAATGTCTCCCTCAGGAGAAGCTATTTTGTAAAACCAATCCGTCATATTGATAAAAATGATTTTAGAATTATCCCCAAAATTGAATTTCTATAATTATTAAAGGCATACTAGGTGTAGTTGTCTTTCGTCTAGGTCTTCTGGGATGAAGGTTAACTGCTAAAATGAAATTGATAGTAAACTATTTACTTTTCAAATAATAAAATTTGATACAAAGTTGACTTTCGCTAGAATGAATCTTAAATATTTGTATTCTTGGAGTAATGAATCGCTACTTGTTGAGGAGCATGTGCACCATGTTGTAACTATATTTTACATTGCGATGTGTATTTGATTTTCTTGGGACATATTGAAAACATTTAAGAAAAGTTTGAAGATACCAAAGGGGTAATCAAAAGACGTCATTGGAAGGACAGACAATGCAATAACCAAATGAAAAATGAAAAAAAGACAAACGCCGGTGGAAGGTCGACATAATACTACACAGAAAAAAAACTAAAGATTGAGCAACACGAATCCCATTATAATTTCTCGTAATTGTCGTATTGACTCAAAAATTGAAATGTGACGACAAAATGTTTGTTTCTATGCTCATACTCTACATAATTTGGGGCATGTTTATGGGTCAAATCCATTCATGTAATTCCATTCATTTATTTCAGATCACGAATGTTGTTTTAATATTCAGATTTATCTGCGAAATACTCTTCGGTCTTCTGTAGTCGTCTTAGAAACTATGGAAATTTTAAAATCCTGTATGAAGCTGACGATTCCAAGGATCAATGTCTAATGTCTGGGTTAATAGTAAACATTTTTATTCGGTAAATTAATATGGTTGAACAACATAATTGATATATAAGTACCTTCAAGTAATCGGTGGAGATATAATTATGTTTTATCACATTATCGATTTTATGTAAACATCCAAGAAGGTAATATTCTTTATTCATATGAGTCAGTTTCATGTAAAATAAAAACAAACAAGTAGCCGAATATTAGGCTCACTTGTATATATATTTAATATGTTCTTTGCAAACTGCTTCACCAGAAAACTCTTAATAAACTTGATATATAGGAAACCATTACAATCTATTCTTTTGTTTATGCATTGTTATTTACCAGGAAGTTTTTCCCATTGGTCACTTCAATAAAAAGTTAGATGCTAAAAAAAATAAATTTTGTGATTTAATGTTTCAACACACCGACATACAAAATGTTCTCGTGGAAGGTATGTATGATTTATCTTTAGATTTTCACCAATGCTGTCTAATTGTTAAGCCAATGAGTTGTTAAGGAACGTCTCATTTTATTTTTCAGAAGCAGAATCGACACCCCTATTCCAGATATATGCATGACCATTCGCTCTCCTGTTGTGGTATAGGCAATGGGGATAAATTAGTTTTATTTGACCAAACCTCTCCTCTGAAATGCTGCGGTCATAAAAGTGTTTTCCTAATGAGAGTTAAATGCCGACCATCACACATTACTAGGTTAACAGCGTCGTTTGGATATTATACATAATGTATATTTTTTTCGCTACGTAATGGATTTGTAAAATTAGTGCAATGAAGAGTTTAGATAAGCATTTATCATCGTGTCAAAGTAATATATCTGATAGGACTGAATCGTTAAACTCATCTTTGTACTCAAATCCGGTCAATAATCACGATATAAAATTACTCTATTTGAATTGTTGTGGTTTCAAATCTAAACTTAAATACCCTGAATTCGGAAATCTAATTAGGTCGAATGATTTTGTTTGTTTTGTAGAAACAAAAACCGATATGTTCGATTCAATCGATTTGCCAGGTTATGTATTCAAATCTAAACATAGAAAAAACGTAGCTCGTATGAGATCAGGTGGTATACTATTAGGATTTAGAGAGAATTTAGTGAACCATGTCCAGATATTAGAACATGAATGTGAGTTTGTATTATGGGTTAAAATTGACGGAAAAGTATTCAATTTAGAGCAACCTGTTATATTCGGGACAATATATATACCACCAGAATATACTAGATATTCTTCAGACGAAGCCTTTAACCAAATTGAACATCAATTACATTCTTTTTCTACTAATTCTAAATATATTGGCTTAATTGGTGATTTTAATTCAAGAACCGGAGAAGATGATGACTATGTAAATGTTAATTTTGAACATGGTGACAATAACATAGATGAGTTTATCGAAAATCATGCTAGTATTTTAGAAAACCTAAACATACCACTAAAACGTAAAAATATTGATAAAACTAAAAATAAATATGGAAATATGTTGCTTAATTTTTGCAAAGCAAACCAGTTGTTTATTGTAAATAGTCGTATTGGTGATGACAAAGGTATTGGTAGATTAACATGTAGAAATTCCAGTACTGTAGATTATTGTATTAGTAGCCCATATTTTTTTTAATCGTTTGTAAACTTCACTGTACAAGATTTTAATTTTCTTTTTTCTGACGTCCACTGTCCGCTGGCTATTTCATTTTCATGCAACTCAGTCAAAGATAAAACTAATCCGGAAAGTATAGAAAACAACGGTGTAGCCAGAATCAGGAAATGGGATGTAAACAAGCAATTAGATTTCCAAAACAATATAGAATCTTCTAAACTGACCGAACTTTCAGATAAACTAGAAAATCTACCACACGAAAGAATTAACCCAAATATAATAGATTCATTAACAGGGCATTTATGTAATATTTTGATCACGTTTGCCAGGAAAACCCTTGGTTCAAATTCAGGTAAAAACCATAAGGAAAAACAGTTTTTAAGTAAACCATGGTTTGACTTAGACTGTAAATTCGCCCGAAAAAGTTATAGGAAAATAAAGAGACGATTCAAATCTAGAAAGACCGATTTATCACATTCAGAGCTACGCGACGCTGAAAAGAAATATAAAAATCTTTTAAATAAAAAAATTAAAAATTATTCTCAAAATATGACAAAAAATCTAGATGAATTACATTCGACAAACCCAAAGGATTTTTGGAAATTATTAAATAAAGGGAAGAGAAAAAATCAACCTGATATTGGCATTGACAAACTTTTCGCCTTTTTCAAAGATTTAAATTCCGATTCAGAAGGTAACGTTTACGAAGGTCAGCTAGATATGGATGAAGGAACTTTAGAGCAAATCAATAGCCATATTAATTTACCAATAACAAAAGACGAAATTTTTAAATGTGTCCGAAAACTTAAAAATGAAAATGTGTTATATTTGATAATGGTATTATGCCTAGCAGTTGGTTAATTGGGATGATAAAACCTATCTATAAAAATAAAGGCGATAAATTTGACCCCAAAAATTATCGACCGATTACAATTGTAAGTTGCCTCGGTAAACTTTTCACTGCAATACTGAATGAGAAATTAACTGAATTTTCTGAATCTTTTTCTGTTTTAAGTGAAAACCAATCTGGCTTCCGCAAAGGATATTCCACTTCAGATAATATGTTCACTTTGCAATATTTTTTTGAAATTCTAAAATGTAAAAAGAAAAAAATGTACTGCGCATTCGTTGATTTTATGAAGGCCTTTGATACTGTTTGGCGAGCTGGTTTATGGCATAAAATGTTACTAAACAATATAAATGGGAAAATGTACGATGTTATTTTTAATATGTATTGTAATATAAAATCATGTATTGTGTTTAATAAGTGCAAATCAGATTATTTTGCATGTGACAATGGAGTTAGACAGGGAGAAAATTTACTTCCTTTTTTATTTTCCTTATTCTTAAATGACTTAGAAACTTTTCTAGAAGCCAAAAATGTTACAGGCTTAGAATCAATCTCAGGCGATCTCGAAAACCAGTTAAATTTTATTTGAAATTATTTATAATACTATATGCTGATGATACGGTTATATTATCAGAATCTGAGAGTGATTTACATGCACAGCTCGATGCTTTTCATGAATACTGTTTAACCTGGAAGCTGAAAGTTAACATTGATAAAACTAAAATTGTCATATTTGGGAGTGGTCGTACACCTCAAAATTTATCTTTTAAATATAATGGCTCCGAAATTGAAGTAGTCAAAAACTTCAATTATCTCGGTATTATTTTTTTAGCAGAACTGGCAATTCCAATCTGGCAAAAAAACGTTTAGTGGATAAAGCAGTTGTTTCTATGTATGCAGTACTGAAATTAGGAAGAAAACACAATTTATCTATAAAATGTCTATTGAGTCTTTTCGATAAATTGGTTAAACCAATTTTACTTTATGGCTGCGAAATATGGGGATTTGGAAACAATAACGTGTTAGAAAAAGTACACTTAAAATTTTGTAAAATGATTTTGAACCTCAAGACGTCTACTCCGAATTATATGATATATGGTGAATTAGGTAGATATCCGGTCGAAATCGACATTAAAATTAGAATTATTTCTTTTTGGGCAAAAATTATTTGTGGAAAACAATCCAAAATATCATGCATTATGTATAGTTTATCACACCATTTGTATTCGCAACAAAATTTCGATATTAAATGGATAAAATGTTTGGAAAAAATATTAAACGAAACTGGTTTTTCTAATATATGGCAAACGCAAACTTTCAAAAGCATAGAGTGGCTAAAACAAAGTATAAAACAAACATTGTTAGACCAGTTTTTACAGGATTGGAATTCGTCAGTCCATAATTTCCCTAAAGCATTTAATTATAGAATTTTAAAAACTGATTTTAAATTGGAAGAATATTTTAATATTCCAGATGAACAAAATTCCCTTCTTTTATGTAAATTTAGAACTACAAATCATAAATTGCCCATAGAAAAGGGAAGATGGAGTAATATTCAGAGGGAAAATCGCTATTGCGAACTTTGTCAAAAGAATCAAATTGGAGACGAATATCATTACATATTTGAATGTACTAATTTAAGCGAAAAACGTACTTCACTACTTCCAAAACATCTAATTGAACGTACCAATATAATAAAATTCAAAAATTTAATGACTAGTGAACGGAAACCAATCCTGCAAAAACTATGTAAATTTATTAGATATATAAATATGATAGTTTGTCCTCCCGGCTAATTCCATCTGTCGATTTACTGTATTTGTATATATTGTATATAGTTTAATCTGTCCATTTATTTGTAACTTCTCTGTATATGTGCTATGCACTGTCAGTTTGAGAAATAAAGATTATTATAGTATATAGATTTCGTCTGTACTAGAAAATGATCTTGTAGAAGTGTTTTAGCTATAATTTACAGTAAATGAGATGAGATTAAACTGCATTTGCCAACATTGCTTACATGGATTGTAATCTTCCATTTAAACAATGACAAGTATTTGGATGTCTAGAATTTATCTTCGTCTTTAAATTTTATTGCTTGTAACCAAATTCCGTATTTAAACCATGATATTTTGTGATATTAAGGGTTATTTGTGCGACGTTTGTAGAAGAAATAAAAGACGTCACTACTTGCGTCATCTCCATTTTCTTTAAAAGATTAAGATTTAATTGCATAATATAGTGCATAAGCTAATCCACTTCTTCAAGGTTTAGTATGAATAACATGCAATACAATGCCATGTAGATTGTTCTTAGAAATTGACAAACAATTTTTTTTATGTTGTAAATTCCAACGTCAGTGATTTTATGTTTAGAAAATCATTTCTACACTATCATCGTAAAGCGTTGTGTACAAGAAATAAGATATGAAATCCCATCACATGTTCTCTTCTACAATTAAACTGGTATTTATTAGTTACGACATGTCAAATTGTAGGATAAACGTGCAATTGATTTACATTTTCTGATTTTAAATTCTACTCCTTTCAATCTCGATTTCAATAGGATGTGATGTTCGTGTCGTTTTAACAATAAAACGACGGATACCACTTCTTACGTTTTCGGAGCACCTGAGTGTACCCTCAATTGTTAGTGGGGTTCATGTTGCTTAGTTTTTAACTTTTTGGGATTATCTTGTCGACCTTTGTTTGGCCTTTTGTACTTTTGCGCATTACATTGTCTGTCCTTCGATTTTACCGCTCCTGATTAGCCTATTCGTATCTTTAAATTTCTCTGTAATAGATCAGTCTTGCACCTAAAAATATCGTTCCACGATATAAAATTGGTATTTGTTGCTTCTCCCCTAAGCACACAGCATAAAGGAGAAATAGCAAAGATCGGTTGTCTCGGAATCAGAATAACGTGTCCAAGTGGAACGACATGTCTATTCTCGGACTGTTGTTTCAGTGAGTTAGCACTATAACAATCCAACTCGGCCTATTGGTCTAGTGCAAAGCAGACCTCATCATCATCTCATTGAAAACGAACTTGTTCTTTCCATGATATAGCTGAAAACTTGCTGAATTGGCGTTAAACAACAATCTCACTCTCACTATATTATATATTTTCAATACAATGCAGAGTTTGTTTTTGTAGTATTGATGACAAATGTGTTAACAATGAAACAGGTTTCCAATCATTTATTTGATACTTGCACAAATGTAACCGTCGTTTCTGTAAATTGTAATTTAGGAAATTATGACAAATCTGTTCGTCGTTTTCCATTTATTACATAACTGAACCAGTGGATATCTTCCGGATTAAGATTAGACAATGACTTATTGTAATTGAATTATAAATTTGTAAAATGTTTTAGCTTTTGACATTACAAAAAGTACAAAGTGTGCTTTGTTTCTTGGCATTTCATTTCCGTTTATACACACAAACTGGCATGATGAAATTAGATATGATCTTTATTATTAGTTAGTGAATGACCTCTTCATTGTTGTATATTGTATTGAATAGGAAACATGATGTTGCTTAATAGCGAGCACAGAGAGCTCTACAGCAACATGGGCATGCGCATGCAACACACAATCTTCCTTATGATGAGATTGAAATCCTTTCGTCCGGAAGTTGATAAAAGTTGGCAGTCTCGGAGAGAATGCCAAAAATAAAAAAAAGTCTCCAATAAATGATTTTAAAACTAAAATGATATCATGAACTTCTAAAAATCGTATTTAAGTAACAAAAGACAATAAAAGGTGCTTACATTGTTAAATTAATTAGAATGACATCTTGCTATCAAAGTCATGACGTCATGTTATTCATAGACATAGCCATAGGCCAAAGTCGTCAACAACATTTCGCGGAATTTTAATTAAAATTTTGTATTTTCATACCCGAGTCAAAAAATTTCAAAACGACATCTCTTTCATTTGCAACTGCGTCAATTCGTAAATCGTGACGACATGGAAACAAACACAGCACGTTTTTCAAGCGTGTCCAGATTATTAGATAAAAACCTTTCTAGTTACGGATTAGTAAAAGATGATTATAGAACAAATTTGACTTAATTTTGAACTACAATATTTTCAGAAAATATCAGATTTATTTTTTGGACCATTTGCAGCCGATGTAGAAAAACTCGCCTTGGTGTGTTTTAGCTTTGTTTTATTTTTTGCAGAATCTACGCGGGTGGTCTAAATATTTACTCGAATCGATCAAAACTTTGATTAATATTAAATACAACACTGGCGTACTGGAAGGACTTTATGTTAACATGGACTATCAGGTTAAGGACAACAACTGTTCATTTTTTTATCACTGTGAATGACTCTTAAGACAACACGAATCTGGTCATTTTTTGACGTATGGACATTTTATGTCAATCCCAACTGCCTTTCACTGTCGAACTCCAGATTTATATTGACATTTCGTTACTGTATATATGACTTACCAGTTTAAAAGAAATCCAAACACAATTCCTGTCTCCAAGATTATTTGTACATGTACCACAATATTCCTAAAGTTCTACAATAAATGCGTAAATAAAAACGAATCTGGCCACCATTCATCGTCATGTTAATATTTTTTTTTATCACGTCATATTTTACGTTGCAACAAGTAAAGGTCAGCATTGAAATGGTATTTGGGTCACAACTGACACGCAAAGATGACAATGTCATCAATATTTTCTAATACGCATCTATAGTACACGTACAATAACTAGGAGGAGATCACAGGGACCTGCTCCCGGCCTTTTGTTATCAATAATTTTAACCCTACTATCAATGTGCGGTACTAAAATATCACAAGGGATGACACCCGTTCATATTTATACTTAATTCTTACCTTTCGTACGGTTTAGTTGTGTTGAATAATGGTAATTCCAAATAAATATCACAAAAATCCTAAAGTATACTAAAAATCCAGATTTTTAAGATTTTGCCAAAGGGGGGGGGTGAGGAGGGCATGTGTCCCTTGCCACCGGCTCATATGTCTCTGATAAGAAAAGATAGTGGTGAACATTAACATTTTTCATTTTTATACAATTTTTGCATTTATTATTTCTTTGGCTAAGTAACAAACATTTTCTAACCATGATGTGCTTGCAAAGAACAAGGAACGCATTAGGTTTTCCTTATTTCTGTTAGTGTTAATTATTTCTATCAGTACCCATTTGTTTATTCATCTTACATTTTCCGTCAGTCTGATCCTACAAAATATTTGAATACTACCAACATCTGCAGACAATGGTTTAGAATAGTAAGACACAATGAATTTTATTTATTTAACTATTAATTATGCCGTTCATACTATATGTATATCTGTTATTATTTATTAAACTCGGTCTTTCTAAAATAAATGCTATAAAATTATTAACCAGCTGGTTGTTGAAACTTTTAAAGGTAATAACATTACAACAAGAAGGAATATATGTCTCTGTATAATCTTGTCACAGATAATTTTAAAGAGTATGATTTCGATACTGAATATTGCCTTGTTAATATATATATCACGCCTCTACTGTGCTTTTTCCAATAAAAAAAATATTGAATATTGATAAATATTTTGTATGTGAAAGCAGAGACATGTCTGATGAAAGCGGTACCTATATAATTCTTTTAAAATTAAAAACTATTTTGTTCACTTGGAGATATTGGCCCAAATACACATACTTTAAAATATCGAAATGAAGATTATCAGTATTACAGTAACCGTACGCAGTGCGGTCTTATGTATGGGCACAATGGGCAGTTGCCCGGTGGTCCCACAAGCAAATGAAACCCCATGCTAATCTATGTATGTTGTATACGGCATAATTTTTAATTTTTAAACACTGATTTTGTTGGAAGTATCAATACAAGAAATATATGTTTAATTTGATTAATTTAATTATAGTTTTATTTCTGTGAGTGTTTGTATAGATAGGGGCCTCAGTGCACTGCTTTGACCGGGGCCTATATTGCTGACAAGACGGCCCTGACTGTACGTCATTCATCATTTACACTTCATGAATATATATCGGCTGTACATAGCATGGTATAGGCCAATATTGCTTATGTATGTTGGTTGCATTAATTGATATTTTCGTAATAAAACTCTTTTCTTATGACTTAAAAGACCATACTTTCATTTTACAGACACCGGCGTCTACTACCCCCTTTAGGCTTTATAATGGTTGATACCACCCGCATACTAGTACTAGTTAGTCTTCAATGTTTGCACTGTCCTTAGTCCAACAATAAAAGATTCCATACTTTTTTCTCATACTTTTCTATTCTACTTCATTTAACTTTCCAATGGATGTCATAGGGGATATCATTTAATTTCAAATACTAATGTCCTCTCTATAGGCCATGCCTACTTATATTATTTTGTGATATTCAACTTTCACTCAAATATATACACACTGACCAGACAGAAATGCTGTGCTCGCATCTAGGCAATGCCTACTCCATATTATATATACCAGGTTATATATATATATATTTCAAAAATCAAATAAAGCAGAATGTATTGTTTGCAGAAATTTCTTTTGTTGAAAAAATTCGTTTCTAGTACTTAAAAGAAATAATCGCATTTATTTATAAACTAAACTGGGAGTTTTTTTTATATCCAAATGATATGAAAATTTACCTAAATCGATGATGTATGTCAAATTAATTTATTTCAAGATTTAACAAGACTTGTTTAAGAAAATGAAGACGAAAGGAGCAATGTATACCCGATTGAATTTCAGTTTACCTGTATAGATTCTGTTTCGGACATACACAGAAGAATTACATTCCTTTAAGTTGTAATTTGTGACATGACTTTCTAAGATTGATATAAATAATGTCTTTCATTCTAATGTAGTTGTTTAATATTCCTGGTCTGTGATTGGACAATGCTGTAATTTTCACGGTATCAATTCCACGGTTGAAATATCATGTGATTTTAGCCGATTACCGCTTACATCAACCTGTCAATAATATGGCAATACACATGATTACATTAGAATGGAGATAACTGTATTGTATTTGAAAATGTCACGGCATCAATTGGAGATTTGATGGTCGCAAATTGAGCTTACTGGCGACGCAAATGTATGTAGAACGTTTCAAATAATTTTCGAAACCAGATTATAGACTATGAGTATTTAATATCACTGTTATTTCAGTTATATCGTGGTAGAATCATAGTGGGTTTTTTTGTTTTTTTTGCAAAATAAGATTTGTTCTTTCCTAGCGTAAAGTATTCGTATTTACGTTAGCCATTCTTTTTATGAAACACAGTTGAACCTATTCCTTAAATCTATTGTGAAAAATCTAGATTATTACTTCTCACTGGAATGTGTGTAAATGTCATACACGAAGTTTTATTATCAATGATGTATCAATCCGTAGGATGAAACCCCTCCATCACAACAGTTGAATGTCTGCCTATGTTAAGCCTTCATTATATTCATCCACTACTACAAGGGTATGAATCGGCTATTCTTCCTTAATTTTTAGTTAACAACAGAAAAGGGGTGACCCTCAATCTATTTATGTTGTGCATGTTTTGTTGGTTCAATCTTTTAAAATCATTTGGTTTACCCTAACATAATTAGGGTTCAGCAATCATACATGTATATAGTTTTTTTCATATTAGCACGAGCCGTATGTTCATAATTTAATTTTAATCATTTTTTTCAAGAAACATGTTTTTATCTCTTCTCACCAATAACGACTTTTTACTACCAAACTGAAATTGTTATTATGCATAAGAACGAAACCATTTGAAAATTAGGACAGATGAATACAAGTCGTTCATGATCACAACTTTTCAGCCGCAAAGCAATATTTAATAAGGGAACACATTAATTAGAAATGCTATGCCTTAAAGATTAAATTATGTCTCTGTTATGTCTTGAATACATTTTTGAAATATGGTCATGCACTCTTTTACCCCCATTATGAATCTGTAAAGGCGTGCAATCTTTGTATATTTATACAACATACGCATTTCAAATTGTTGCGAGGGGGAGGGTGAGAAGGGGAAGAAAAATAGCGCGCAAATGTTCTCAGTGCTCGAGGTAACCTATAATTGATGTACATATATTTACGGAAGCATCCGATTTTGAGTAAATATTTAATGTCCCCTTTTGTTATGTGGAGAAATACCATTAAGAAATCTTCATACATATATCAAACACGGCTCTGTAACAGTTAAGTTAAAAGTGACAGTCGTTTGACAAAATACGTAATTGGAATGTATTGGTTTGTATAAGGTCGGACTTAGCGTGTGATAGAAAGAACAACCTTGAATGCGGGACAATCGAATCTATATTTACCGAAATAAACTTTAAAAATAGAAAATGGTTAATTTGCGGTCTATACAGACCTCCTTCATTATCAGATCATCTATTTATGGAAGATTTTAATAAAACATTTGACAAAATTTCAGTAAAGTATGACATTGCCATTTTAATTGGTGATTTAAATTATAATGTTTTAGATGAAGATAAAGGTACACCTTTAACAACTATGTGTGATATTTTTGACTACACACACTTAGTAAAAACAGCTACATGTCATACAAAAAATGCAAACCCAACACTGATAGATGTAATTCTTACAAATAAACCTAGTTATTGCCAAAACATAACAAACTTCAATTGTGGTCTCAGTGATGTTCATAATTTAATTTCATTTCAACTGAAAGGTTATGTACCAAAATTAAAAAAAAGATTTTATTCTGTATAGAAGCTTTAAAGATTTTAATCATAATTTTTTTTTAAAAGATCTACAGTCTGTGAATTTTGAAAACCAAATTGCAGATGATGATGTAAATAGGGCATACTCAAAGTTTGAAACATCTTTTATAGAAATAATTGATAAACATATACCAATAAAAAAGAGGAAGCCAGTAGCATATCCTGTACCTTATATGTATCAAAATCTAAGAAACGCGATCTATAAGAAAAAGATGTACCATAATAAATTTCTTAATAAAAAAACTGATAAAAATTGGGAAACATACAGAAAACAAAGGAACCTTGTGACAAAATTGAAAAAAACTTCCATAAAAACATACTTTTTTGAAAGAACAACAGGTGGTCCAAAATCTTCCACTTTCTATCCAACCATTAAGCCCTTCTTATCAAATAAAGGTATGAAATCAAATAACAGCATAATTTTATGTGAAAATGATAAGATTGTAAATGATCCAAAGGAGGTGACTGAAATATTTAACAACTTTTTTGTGAATGTAGCCAAAGATATAGGAGATAAGAACATCAAAATAGATAAAACCCATCCTAGTATAAATAAAATTGAAACAAACAGAACACATAAAGATAAGTTATTCTTTAAACCAATAAATGAAGATTTTGTCACTAAACAAATAAACAAATTAAACATTAAAAAAGCTACAGGGTATGATGGTATTTCTCCTAAAATCATTAAATTTGCACAACCAGTAATAACAAATCCCATTAAAGTTCTGATTAATAAATCAATTGACCAATCAGTCTTTCCTGAAAAATTAAAAACTGCCCAGGTATCCCCCCTTTTTAAAAAGAATAATAGTCTTGATAAAAGTAATTACCGCCCTATCAGTGTCTTGCCAACGATTTCTAAATTTTATGAAAGAGCTATATTTGACCAGTTAATGGAATTTTTAAATAATCATTTCAATCCTCTGCTTTCAGCATTTAGAACAGGTTTTGGGTGTCAGACGGCCTTACTTAGAATAATAGAAGATTGGAAGAAAGCTTTGGATGATAATAAATTTATTGCAGCAATTTTAATGGATTTATCAAAAGCATTTGACTGTCTCCCACACAATTTATTAATGTTAAAATTGGAAGCTGATGGTCTCTCAGAAAATTCTTTAAAACTGCTAAATAGTTATTTAGAAAACAGAAGACAACGCATTAAAATTGGTAATAACTACAGTGAATGGGATACATTAATCAAAGGGGTTCCACAGGGGTCAATCCTAGGTCCAGTTCTATTTAATGTTTTTATAAATGACATTTTTCACTTTGTTCAAGATAGTACTATTTATAATTATGCAGATGACAATACCCTTTCTTATTCTGATACTAATTTAAATACAGTAGTTAAAACTCTAGAAAATGATAGCATAAACTTAATAGACTGGTTTTCCAAAAACTTAATGAAAGCAAATCCGAAAAAATTTCAGGCTATTGCCATTGGTCCTAAAACAAATAAACACAATTTATCTTTTGATTTAAAAGGAAATAAAATTACATGTGAGGAAAATGTTAAACTTTTAGGCATAACCGTTGATTCCCATCTAAATTTTGATAAACATATATCAGAAATTTGTAAAAAAGCATCCCAACAATTAAATATCCTTAAACGAATAGGTAAATATTTAAACAGATTAGGACGCTTTACCATTTACTACTCCTTTATTCTTTCAAACTTTAATTACTACCCGGTAACATGGCACTTTTGCAGCGAAAAAAATACTAAAAAAATTGAAAAAATCCAGGAAAGAGCTCTCCGTTTCATTTATGAAGACTATGAAAATACTTATGAAAATTTACTTAAAAAATCTAAATTGCCATCTTTAAAAATTCGAAGATTAAGAACTATTGCAGTTGAAACATTCAAAATTATCCATAAACAAAGTCCAAGCTATCTTCATGATTTAATTTCAATTAAAGATCAAAAATATAATTTTAGGCATCAAGATAAAGCAGTTTTACCCAGAGTACGAACAACAAGGTATGGTTTAAATTCTTTCCGGTATGATGCTGCACAAATCTGGAATGAGCTGCCGAATCACTTTAGACAAGAAACATCATTAGAACATTTTAAAAATATAATTCACACATGGAACGGCAGCTCATGCCAGTGCAGTGCATGCAGATGACCTTTATAAATTTTTATTTCTAAATTTTAATGCGTTTAAATATTTTTATTATTTTATTATTTTCTGTTGTTGCTTAAATGCATGAGCCTCTTATTTTTAGCTTGCTTTTGTTCAGTTGATATCTGCTTCTGTAACTTGTGTCTATATTGAATTGCATAAATTGATGTATGTTTTTATTTAATATGTTTGTATGCATGATTGTATGTGTTGTTATATACCATAGTCGATTTTAAAAGCTCATTAGAGCTTGTGTTATATGTATGATTTATATCGACTCTAAATAAAGCTTTGAATTGAATTGAATTGAATTGGTCGCTTTAGCTTGGCCATCATGAAAAATTCCGATCACAAACAGAAATGATTTTCTAGAAAAAAAGAAAAAAAAAACACTTTCTTCCCCTTTGAGTGAAAATATTGTTACATAAAATGAAGTTAACTGATATATATCTTAATCAGATTAGACATTAATTTTTATTTTCATATCAAGCAGCCGACGATGTTTGAACGTATAGAGTTTTCATGCATACATAATACCAATATTCTGACATTAAGAGAAGGCATGTGACGATTAGTATATTTCATGGTAGTTTCCATTATTCTGATATTACGAGATATTTTATGATATCAGCAGACGACTAGTTTAAAGCCCCAGTACATACACGTATTACTTTAATAAACTGTGAAATAACAACAGGGAGGGCGGTGGTTGCCGCGATCTTAAGGTCAGTTGTATTTACATATACCAATATATACAGTGACTATCACCACGAAATTTCGCTTCAGACCATAGTATTCCATACAATTTTAAGTGATCAAGTTTGTGAAACGGTGGTTTTTTCCTGGTACTGCGTTGTTCCTCAGTAATACAAAATCCCGCATGATATACTTGAAATATGAATTTATAAATAGACGATCAATATAGTCATAGCAGTTTTCGGGTAAAAACAATACTAAGAGCAACCATGAAATGGTAAGTAAATCTTCGTTATAAATGAATGTAAATATTGTTTGGACACACGGAGAATACTGGGCTGCAGACACATGCAGACAGAC
Organism: Bathymodiolus brooksi; assembly: GCA_963680875.1. Taxonomy (NCBI): domain Eukaryota; kingdom Metazoa; phylum Mollusca; class Bivalvia; order Mytilida; family Modiolidae; genus Bathymodiolus; species Bathymodiolus brooksi. Next base: position 83,473,624 of record OY804575.1, read on the forward strand.
AGTTCTGCAAATACACAATAATGTATTTCTTTATTGAGTATAATCTTATATGGATTATTTCCATCAAAGTGGAAGCAAATCTGAGCAGGTTTATTTATTGTTGGTTTAAATCTGCATTGCCGTTAGATACCCAGGAAGGGATGGTTTGGATTCCTTTAACTGGTTAGACTCCGCCACATTGCGTGCCTATCCCTTTCTGTGACATGGATTTTCATCGACATAAGTTGTGGTCTCTTTTTTTGTGTTCAACGATTTGAAGTAAGAGTTAGTTGCTCGTTTTGTTGAGATTGGTGAAATAATTGATCATCACTGTTTAAGCTTTCTTTTCATAATCACATAAGGCCAATTTCAACACACATGGTATTATGAAATGCATTTATATAATGTATAATTAACAAACTCTCCACCTATTAGATTAGATCGTAGAATGGTGGAACCGAGAACAACTGTGCAAAGCGGTCAACAGAAAAAATGCTGGATAACGAGAAGTCCCCATTAAAGACACCTGTCGATACAAGACATCGGGACGGAGATCACAATACATCAACAATAGCTACAATACAAGATTAATATTTCATTAAGTGTTTAGGATATTTCCAACTGCAGGGCCTCCAAGAGAAATTTTGAAAGGTGGAACAAGACTGCTTTGGGACCCCGGGGGCAGGCTAAATTTTTCTAAGAATTGAGGACTTGAGGGCCAATAAAACTAATTGTAATGAAATGATGGCTTTCCTGGTTACAATGTAAATGTGAGTGATGATAAACGACTAAAATTATTTTTCTAAATAAAGTACAAATAGTTGGAAATACCACCCAAAAAAAAGGAAAACATCTAAATAAAACGTCTATGTCTAAGGCTTTGGGGCCCTTCAGAGATTCACGAGCCCCTTCTTGGGTCTCCCGACCCCGGACCGATGTACCGGCTAAACCCCCCTATCATAGGCCCTGTCCAACTGTATGAACCTGCTATTAATTACATTTATTTGCCATGTAAAGTTAGATTAACAAGAGTTAGATTAATTTAGTTTTAGTCTTTGTTTTTCGTTTTAAGTATTTGGTAAAAGTAGATGTAGTTCCTGTTAAGTTCATCTGAACTAAAAGTGTATATTTTTTTTCTCACTTTTTGAATCAAGTGAACTGAAATCTCTAAACCAGTTCTCGTTAATAACACTATTTTCATCTTTAAATTGTTGAATTGTGATTGTGTACCGCTCGCCAAAACCCGCGGTTTACATAAAATGTTTGTTTTTTGGTTTTTGCTTTTGACCATTGTATTGTGTGTCCTTCGATATACGGCTTCTGATTGCCCATTGGTGTCTATAAGCCTTTCATAAAACTTACCTAAAATTTTATTGGAGATTCTATATATCAAATCTTTATATTCATGACATCTGACACTCCTTTAGAATAAAAAAAAGAACAAATCATCCATTAACACAATAAAATGTATAAAACTTGAAAAGGAATTAAAAGTCTTCAGATTCATCATCTTCTGACAAAAACATTCAAATAATTAACCCTCTAGGTAAGTGTTTTCTACAATCACTGTCATACAGTTCTAATGTACAGGGTGATAAGTAGACTTTAAAGACCATGGCCATTAACAATTTACTGTCATTTGTTTAATGTCGAATGACATGCTTTTATCTGAACGAAGATAATTACTCCCCAAATAAAGGAAATTGAAAAGTTTCTTGTATTCTTCTTTGAACAGAATAATATGAAGTTTTACTACAAACAGTTAATGAGTTCTGACGCCTTTTTCATATCTTGGCCAAGCAGAAACAATAATACTCCATGACAGCTGACATTGAATGCTGGTTGGGAACACAATTAGTTATATATTTTCGGGATCATTCTGAATGCGAGCAAATTGATCAGTGATTTCTATGGAGAAGAGGTTTGCTTTACACACTTTACAGCACATTAGTAGGTAGTTTGTCATGTGGAGCTCAAATTAGACCGACACCAAATTTAGATTTTATTTTTAGAACCATCAACCAGACAAGGACACGAGCCCACACAGGTTATGACCGGGTGAGCTAAATAAATGATACAATAAGATTTGTCAAAGCCATTTTGTATCGACATTATATTCACAACTATAGAGCAGTTATAACTGACCGGCGTCTTAATATTAGTCCTTAAAGTGTCAATAGGAAACAGCGATTCTGAAAACCTGTCGAAGTATATTACAATATTTGAAATTACGCAAAAAATGTGATGAAAAGTATATGATTTTGGCTATCATGTTTAGGCCCTTTGATTTTATTGCTCCCAAAACTTTAAGTTATTTGGCTTTCCAATCTTTCGATTTTGAGCGTAGCTGATGATGGTTATTCCAGAAACGTGTCGTGTGCACTAAATTTGATATCTATGTTTTTATTAAACAGTAACGGTGAGCATTTCCACCAACATCAGCAAAACGAACAATCGCCTCCTACCTCAACCCATTGAACATAGAAAATCGCCTCCTACCTCAACCCATGGAATATAGAAAATCGCCTCCTACCTCAACCCATTGAACATAGAAAATCGCCTCCTACCTCAACCCATGGAATATAGAAAATCGCCTCCTACCTCAACCCATGGAATATAGAAAATCGCCTCCTACCTCAACCCATTGAACATAGAAAATCGCCTCCTACCTCAACCCATGGAATATAGAAAATCGCCTCCTACCTCAACCCATTGAACATAGAAAATCGCCTCCTACCTCAACCCATTGAACATAGAAATCGCCTCCTACCCCAACCCATTGAACATATAAAATCGCCTCCTACCTCAACCCATGGAACATAGAAAATCGCCTCCTACCTCAACCCATGGAATATAGAAAATTGCCTCCTACCTCAACCCATTGAACATAGAAAATCTCCCCCTACCTCAACCCATTGAACATAGAAAATCGCCTCCTACCTCAACCCATGGAACATAGAAAATCGCCTCCTACCTCAACCCATTGAACATAGAAAATCGCCTCCTACCTCAACCCATGGAACATAGAAAATCGCCTCCTACCTCAACCCATTGAACATAGAAAATCGCCTCCTACCTCAACCCATTGAATATAGAAAATCGCCTCCTACCTCAACCCATTGATCATAGAAAATCGCCTCCTACCTCAACCCATGGAATATAGAAAATCGCTTCCTACCTCAACCCATTGAACATAGAAAATCGCCTCCTACCTCAACCCATGGAATATAGAAAATCGCCTCCTACCTCAACCCATGGAATATAGAAAATCGCCTCCTACCTCAACCCATTGAACATAGAAAATCGCCTCCTACCTCAACCCATTGAACATAGAAATCGCCTCCTACCCCAACCCATTGAACATATAAAATCGCCTCCTACCTCAACCCATGGAACATAGAAAATCGCCTCCTACCTCAACCCATGGAATATAGAAAATTGCCTCCTACCTCAACCCATTGAACATAGAAAATCTCCCCCTACCTCAACCCATTGAACATAGAAAATCGCCTCCTACCTCAACCCATGGAACATAGAAAATCGCCTCCTACCTCAACCCATGGAATATAGAAAATTGCCTCCTACCTCAACCCATTGAACATAGAAAATCTCCCCCTACCTCAACCCATTGAACATAGAAAATCGCCTCCTACCTCAACCCATGGAACATAGAAAATCGCCTCCTACCTCAACCCATTGAACATAGAAAATCGCCTCCTACCTCAACCCATGGAACATAGAAAATCGCCTCCTACCTCAACCCATTGAACATAGAAAATCGCCTCCTACCTCAACCCATTGAATATAGAAAATCGCCTCCTACCTCAACCCATTGATCATAGAAAATCGCCTCCTACCTCAACCCATGGAATATAGAAAATCGCTTCCTACCTCAACCCATTGAACATAGAAAATCGCCTCCTACCTCAACCCATGGAATATAGAAAATCGCCTCCTACCTCAACCCATGGAATATAGAAAATCGCCTCCTACCTCAACCCATTGAACATAGAAAATCGCCTCCTACCTCAACCCATTGAACATAGAAATCGCCTCCTACCCCAACCCATTGAACATATAAAATCGCCTCCTACCTCAACCCATGGAACATAGAAAATCGCCTCCTACCTCAACCCATGGAATATAGAAAATTGCCTCCTACCTCAACCCATTGAACATAGAAAATCTCCCCCTACCTCAACCCATTGAACATAGAAAATCGCCTCCTACCTCAACCCATGGAACATAGAAAATCGCCTCCTACCTCAACCCATTGAACATAGAAAATCGCCTCCTACCTCAACCCATGGAACATAGAAAATCGCCTCCTACCTCAACCCATTGAACATAGAAAATCGCCTCCTACCTCAACCCATTGAATATAGAAAATCGCCTCCTACCTCAACCCATTGATCATAGAAAATCGCCTCCTACCTCAACCCATGGAATATAGAAAATCGCTTCCTACCTCAACCCATTGAACATAGAAAATCGCCTCCTACCTCAACCCATTGATCATAGAAAATCGCCTCCTACATTGAACATAGAAAAGACCACTACATATGATGTTGGAACTCAAGGTCTTGGTATGGGACAGGTACAAAATTGTTAATGAGATTCCAACGTTTCTCTCTTGATAATTGGATCTCCAATGGCACTACAGATATAAACAAACCATAACAAACCTGCACGTGTATATTGATTAAAACATATAATTTCTTTGCATTATATGTTTTTTTAACAGTTAAATTATAGAAGCCCCGTCAGGACAAATGGGGAACGACAGTATATATATTTCGTTGTATTTAAAGAATAAAAAAAAAATCTGCTTTAAGGTGACGACACTTGGTTTCAAAAACAGAATTCACTGCAGAAAAGACTTTAGATAAAGGTTAAGCTGTTGACCGTCTAATGTAAATATAAATCTATCATATCCCATTTCCATATTCACGTTGTGGTATGACATTGATCTATATACGACTTTCACGACGGGTAAAATTTACATTTCAAGTTTAATCAGTGACACAAGTTAATATTATATTATCATATTATTTTACTTCTACTTTTACCAAATACCGACTGCCTTCAAGAAACTAAAGATCATGTCAGAGGTTGCACATGACAATCGGAAAAGGCTCAAATTAATTGACAGGTTTTACAAATTGGAAGAAAGCAGTTAAGTACTGGGAAAGGGCAGAAATGTTAAAATATTAAGCTAAATAAACTCCTTTCTCCCGAGAAATCCCACACATTAAATGAAAAACTTTCAATACAGACAACAAATCTATGTAGTGTTTTGGAAGAATGATAATCTATAAATATTCTGGCTTTTTACATTCCATATTATGTTTCAAAAAAGGTTGGTTGTTGATGGTGGTTAATGCTACTTTTAACAATATTTCAGTTATATCGTGGCGGTCATTTTTATTGGTGGAGGAAACCGGAGTACCCGGAGAAAACCACCGATCTGTTGCAAGTCACCGACAAGCTTTATCACATAATGTTGTATCGAGTACACCTCGTCATGAGCGGGATTCAAACTCCCAACTTTACTCAATATACAAATCCCTATCGGGAAAACGACATAATAGCATATAAGTCGAGGTTCCATCAATAAGAATTTTGCTTACATCAGTAATATTTGCTTTTCAATCGGAAAATTGAAGAGGGATGGACCTTGCGTTTTTGTGACGTAGTATATTATATCACATTCTGCAGTAAACATACTGCCCTTCCTGAACACAATTTATCTCTCTGGTTATTGAAATAATAGTCTTTAAATGTGATATTAGTAGTCAGATAGAATCAATATAAATGATTGATGTTATGTATATCCCTGTATGATTAAATGTTTCTGTTGTATAAGAGTGGTACAAAATACCAGAGATCAGAGAAAACCATTGAGTAATAATCCGTACGGAAAAGACAAAATCTACGGACAAAGATATCTAATAAAATTGTGGGAGCATCCACAAGGATTTCTCGGCTTGGCTCGGAATCAGGAAAATGTGCCCGAGTGGAGCGACATGTCTATCGATGGACTGTTGTTTCAGTCTATTAAGTGTTTTGGTCTGCGAAAATACAAAAGTAAATATATGTTCATGGACACTCTAGTGCACCGGAACGGTATGTAGTAATATAGCGTTTGTTACTATGTCTTAGTGATTCCGAACTCGACGTGTGCTATTTGTAGAGCCGGTCTTTCCAGAGCACATGATTTCAGTCCCGTTGTTCTACCGAAATTGGTTTTTTCCATGGTTTCGTTCATGCTGTGTGTTCCTTTGTAGGAATATGTCTTTTCTTCTTTTGTATTGATAACGTTGTGAATTCATGGCGAGGTGTGCTCGATACAATATTATGTGATAATGTTTGTCATTTACTTGCGGTAAGTCGGTGGTTTTCCGGTGTCCGCTTCCAATAAAACTGACCGCCACGATATAACTTGAAAAATTGTTGAAAGTGGCATTTTTGTACTGTACGTCATTTGAACTAAGCAATTTGACTCAAAACGAAAATGCAAGTACTGTTTATGAGATAAGCTGTGCCAAGAGATTTTTGTATTGTACTTAAGCTATTAAATAAGACGTTAAGCGTGTTTCCAATTGATTTTCTATTGTGAATCCAATGGTTATCAAACCATACAAATGATTACTAGTAATTTAGTTGATAATTTTTATTTCGCCATAGACACTACAAATTAATCAAGATAATTTGTTTCTTTAAGATATTCCGTCTAATGATTGTTGTTTTTGTCTGGTTTGTCAATTGTAAAATGAAATTTCTAAGAACTCTTTTGAACTTTGTTATTTTCACAACGAACGTAATTCTGCAAAATATGTTTGATATAGAATCAAACAAAATTCGGTTATTTTTCTTACGTCATAATTACATAGTAGTGTTATTGTTGTATTATTGTCATCATAAACTCCATCCAAACATACTGTGTCAATCAACTGTTCAGGATCAATATTTCTTCTACAAATACTCTATCGAGAATCCACTGATTACCTTTTACAATATATCGACTAATTACATCAAGAGGAAAAATAACAGAATTAGACTTGGGGAATAATTCAATACTGAGGACGGTATACACGAGGGCATCCAAACAATGTTTACAAGACAACAAAATGGTATTTACTAATAGTTTGGAATTTGGATAGGAATAAAAAGTTAGATGTTAGATTTAGTACACACGACGCGTTTCTGGAATAACCTTCATCAGGTACGCTCAATAACCTTCATCAGGTACGCTCAATAACCTTCATCAGGTACGCTCAAAATCAAAAGCCAAATAATTTAAAAGTGTTTGCGAGCAATACAACAAAAGGTCTAAACAACATAGCCAAACTCTTCTAAGGTCACACCAGGAAGGAGAACCTCTTCTAAGGTCACACCAGGAAGGAGAACCTCTTCTAAGGTCACACCAGGAAGGAGAACCTCTTCTAAGGTCACACCAGGAAGGAGAACCTTAGTTTTGATATAAAAACAAACATATTTAGGAACTGTAAATTTCAATAATAAATATATCTAATAAACCATGTCAGTCTCGAAAAAACTGATTACTGGGCGAACACGACAACTGGAATATTTTAGAGTCTTTTATATTTCATGACCAATGACATGACTATTTGGGAGCTATTTATGTCTTAGATATTTATCTTATCGTCTACCAATATAGATTGTCTAGATTGTCACTGTGGTAGTTTGTTATATGCTCACTGGTCTTTGTAACGATATTCTATCGTGGTACCAAAATAAGTGTTACAGAAAACCATAGGCGCAATCAAGAATGAACAATCCAGAGACACTGGCAACATTGAGTACACAAGACACGACGAAGACAATCCAGAGACACTGGCAACATTGAGTACACAAGACACGACGAAGACAAAGAATACAAAAACAGAAAAGAAAAAAAAAGATGATTAACATGGTCCCCACCAAACACATAGGGCGAACTCAAGTGCTCATGAAGGGTAAACAGTTCCTGCTTCCTATAACACATCCACCCTATTTTTTTTCAGGACACTGTCGCCGTGTCACTGTAGCAGTGTTTGGGGACAGCAGTTAACAGTTTTATAGAAATTGTCAGCGTAACATTGTAGTAGAGACTCACTATTCGTTGAAAAACTTCAAAATGAAAAACGTAAAAATATGAATTCAAATGAGAATAATATCATCATCGACAATACAAAGCACAACATATTTACATTTTTGTTGCCAAATATCGAAATATTGTACACACTAATATAATGTATTATAAGTAATTTATCAATGCTAATCTATGTGAAACAAATTTGCAATATCATATTATTTTAGGTGGCGGTACACTATTCAAAATCCAGATAGACGACATAAAACTAATGTAACATTACATTACTATTCAAACGTACAAGATAACACTGCTATAGCATAAAATCACAAAAGAACAAAACTTCAGAACACATGACACTTAATAGAAAATAGAAGGCTATACGTCCTAAATGTTAAAATAATAATATTAGAATTTAATTAATAATAAAAATTAAATTCGGTTATTGTCATTTGAAATAAATTATATCGAGTCTTTCATCAATATTGATTCATTTGCCCCCTATTTGTGTACCCCTTGATATTCGTATGCTAATGAGTGTGGCCCGCGAAAACACGGTCCGTGCATTTCGCCTCTGCTACAAATGACCAGTCTGAAGAAAGGTTTTGACCAGGCAACACGTTTTTAAAATCATTTAAAGTCAACACGTGTAAATTTTCGTAGATTATCGTTGCAAAACTGCTGATATGCCTAGAGGAAAAGGTAGAAAGGTTTTACCATACCGGAATGCAACGGCTGGGAGACGACCGCCTCCAGTAGCACCACGTCAGGTGGAACGCCAGAATCTTAGAAGGAGCAGACCACGGGCACAGTTAGAGCAAGCGGAAGACCATGGGGTCCCTGTTCAAGTTCAACAGCCCAATGATAATGACCCCCAACCTGCCTATCAGCCTGCTCCTGCTCAGAACCCCCAACCTGCCTATCAGCCTGCTCCTGCTCAGGAACATCACAATAAAAATGCTCCTCCACCACATATACTTCTTGCACCCCAAGTTGTACAACCGATGCCACAGATTGAAAATGGTGAGGCTTTAATCATACCTACAAAGAGTGATATTGATGTTTTTGTATCACAAAAAATGTCTAATCAAATATGGAATTTAGAATATATTGATTTGGCACATCTACTTTATACAAATTTTGTTAGCAATATTGATAAACTGAAAAAAGTACTTAGTTTTGATGAAGATGGTGATATCTTAATTGAACGCAGCAAGTACTCGAAGGTAAAATCTATCACAAATATTGAAGAGTGGTCCGAGGGTTTTTTGAATTATATAAAAATTTTGCTAAAAAGATTTCCGGCACTTGCCAATGATTTAATCAGTTATATGTCTATTATAAGAAGTGCCGTTCCGGGTGTACCATTTGAAAAAATGTACAAATATGACCAACAGTTCCGTCTAAGAATGGCAAGGGACCACAGGCAATCATGGGCCACAATTGATGGTCAGTTGTGGTTACAGTTTGTAGCAACTGGTGGGCACAGTGTAACACAAAACACACCACGTATGTCATATACTGTAAATAGGCCGTGTTATGACTATAATTTCAAAAGTTATTGTACACGTATAAATTGTATATATAATCATACATGTATCCGTTGTGGTAAATTTCACCCATCGGTTTATTGTCAACAGTCATTTAATAATTTCGCAATCCTGGTGGCTATACAGTTAGACCACCACACATTGCACATAGATATTCACCAAATATGCGGATGGAAAGCCCGTCTGTACAACCAGCTTACCGCAATTCTTATGCCCCGGGAGCTAGGCAAAACTTTGATTTTTGTTTTAAGCCAAAAATTGCCAGATTTCCTGGACAGCCACTCAGTTTACACAAAATGCAAAATTAAAATGTTTTTGAAATGAATTGTTTTTTTGCAGGAAGGGACAGGCATTTGGGCATATGATGTATGGGGTATTCTCCAATTAATCTTCATATTTTGTCAAAATTGTTATCTGTTTATCCTGACCGAGAGGCAGCAGATATTTTATACAATGGCTTTAGATATGGTTTTCGTATAAATTATGCAGGACCGAGAGTACCTTATGAATCAAGAAATTTAAAATCAGTTTTGAATAACCCTGCAATAGCGTGGGAAAAGGTAATGAATGAAGTAAATGCTGGTAGAATTGCAGGGCCGTTTTCCTATCGTCCAATTTCAAATTTGAGAGTGTCTCCCATTGGACTGGTCCCCAAAAAGACTGGCGGAATTCGCTTAATTACAAACTTGTCGTCACCAATTAATGGAAATGTTAATGATTTTATTGATACAAGTTACACATCAGTTCAGTATTCATCTTTTGATAGAGCAGTTGTTATGATTAAAAAACTTGGTTTTAAAGCACAGTGTTCAAAAATGGACGTAAAATCTGCATTTAGATTATTGCCAATGTATCAAGGAGAATTTGATTTGCTAGGATTCAAAATTGGTAATTGGTACTTTATTGACAAATGTCTACCCATGGGCTGTTCGGTTTCATGTAGTCATTTTGAACGGTTTTCTTCTTTTTTGCATTGGGTTACGGAAATGAAATCGGGTTTACATGAAATTGATCACTATCTTGATGATTTTTTATTTGCTGGTGCAGATAAAACTAGTAATTGTTCAAAGTTAATGAATACCTTCACCGAAGTTTGTTCACAATTAGGTGTCCCAATAGCTGATGATAAAACGGAAGGTCCATCAACAAGGATAACTTATTTGGGCCTTTTAATTGACACTGAAAAGATGTTAATTCAAATTCCTGATGAAAAGGTGCAAGAGCTATTATATTTTTTAAACGAAGCAAGTAAACGAAAAAAGATAACATTACGACAACTTCAGTCCTTATGTGGTTCATTAGCATTTTGTGCGAGAGCTTTACCAGCCGGCCGTGCATTTAGTAGGCGCTTGTATTTAGCATGTGACAGGGCCAGGAAGCCTCACCGTTTGATAAAAATAACAAAAGCTATGCAGAGTGATATATTAACATGGAAAATGTTTTTAGAAAATTTTAACGGTTTTTCTTATATTTTGGATGACTCGTGGGTCTCCAATTCAGTATTAAGACTTTTCACAGACAGTGCTGGGGGTGTTTCTAAAGGTTGTGGTATTTATTTTGACGGTAAATGGGCATGTTTGAATTGACCCTCTGAATGGGAAAAGGGGAATATTTTGAAGGATATTACATATTTAGAATTAATACCCATTGCTTTATCAGTGTATCTATGGGGAATTCAATGGCATGGAAAGAAAATATTATTCCACTCTGACAATCAGTCTGTCGTAGAGATTTTGAACTCTTGCACATCAAAATCAGAGAGGGTTATGACAGTTGTTAGGCATATTGTGTTTTGGTCTTTATTAGGAAACTTCCATATAAAAGCACAATTTATACCTGGCTTTACCAACGTTTTCGCTGACTTAATTTCTCGTGGTAATTTTCAGAAATTCAAGAAATTGGCACCTTTGGCGGATATTTTTCCGACATCAGTTCCAGAGACGTTTTGGAAACTTTTAGACCCCAATGTGTGAAGTTATTAGAAGCGTCCAATTCAGATAATACTTGGTTAACTTATCGTAATGGCTTGTCATCTTTTCAGAAATTTCGACAAAATCATGGTTTGAATAATGTTTGGCTATGTCCTATAACTCATATAGTTAATTATGTAGCATTCATGTTCAAACAAGGTTATTCCCCCTCAACGGTCAAAGCATATTTGTCAGGAATTAGCTATTAGATTAAGAGTAACGGCCTTGAAGACGTTACACAGTCCTTCATAATTCAAAAGATGATGAGAGGAATGTTTCGTTTAGACAAAAGGCATGACTGCCGTAAACCTATCACGCTAAAAATACTGATTAAGCTTACAGAAGCGTTGAACAAAGTTTGCTTTTCTGTTTATGAATCCGTTTTATTCAGTTGTGCATTTTCAATTGCCTTTTTCGGGTATTTACGGGTTGGTGAAATAGCCATGTCAAACTTGAATAGTAATCATATTGTAAAGATATCTGATGTAGCGTTTGATTCTAAAGCCGAGATTCTTTACGTAACAATTCCATTTTCAAAGACTGACCAGTTAGGGCATACAACTACTTTAATACTGAAACGAAGTGTTCACACTTCAGTGTGTCCTGTTAATTTAATGTTGAATTATTTTTCAATGAGGCCAAATGTGGAAGGGCCATTATTTTGTCACATGAATAACAAAAATCTCACTCGTTATCAATTTTCAAAAATGTTGAGAAATGCTTTGGCGTTCACTGGCTATAGTCCAGATGAATTTAATACCCATTCATTGCGTATAGGTGCTGCAACACAATCATTTTTAAATGGCATGGACGAATAAACTATTATGGCAAATGGTCGCTGGAAGTCGTCATGCTACAAACGGTACATTCGGTTGAATATGTTACATTAAATTTTGTTTTCAGGCATTAACAAAGATATATGGGTGGTTGGTTCTTCAATAATTCAAAGAGCTGGTGAGCACTCAAAAATTAGACCAACAGGTACATTTTTAGGTTTACAACAACTTGGATGCCAATTAGTGTGGGTTGGAATGCCTGGTATGAGATGGGAAAACGTTGTTCCTTTGATTCACAGTTTGATAAATTACAGGGGCATTCCGTTTGCAGTAATTATACATTGCGGAGGTAATGATATTGGTCTTGTCCCCTGTGGAGAATTACTTTTTCACATTAAGTTTACTATCGCTATTCTTTCAAGTATGTTACCTGGTACATCTCTTGTATGGTCAAGTATCCTACCTAGAATGAAATGGAGGTATTCCGAAAATATAAGAAATATGGAAATAACCAGAAAGAGGGTGAATAGAGGCGTCCGTTCTTACTTATTAAAGATAGGCGGATATGTTATAAGACATCCGGATTTCGATGACAAACACCCCGCTTTGTTTAAAAAGGACGGTGTGCATTTGTCGTTTATTGCCAATGACATTTTTCTCAACCAAATACAAGGTGCTCTCGAAACATTTTTGAAATACCCTCATTGTTTGGTTTATCCTTTTAACTGAGATAAGCAAATGTTGAAATGAATGCTTTGCATTGTTGTTGCCTTTGTTAAAGATGTTTACTCCATTTCATGGAGCCAAATTGAAATATGGATAATTAGATTGTTTACCATGTTGATTGTCATGTTTTTCTGAAGCTTGAGTTGTAATTTTGACAAATCTAAAGTGTGTTGAATTTGACAATTTATTAAATTTTGAATTTTTACATAAGACTTTTTGTCAATGTTGTTTGTAAATGATGCAGAAGACTGCCTAATTTGTCATGGGGTAAATATTTTGGCGGATTTACAGTTTACTGTTGTAGAACTGTAAATTATGGCCGAATTTACCTTCTGCTGCTATGGTGTACCCAGCAGCTGATTATAGACTTACCTTACTGTTGACTCGCCCTTCAGTACATTGAAGAATCGTCATCATTTATTGATTGACAATTTGATTGTTTGTTTATTTGTTTGATGTTTAAATAATGTTTGAGTAAATGCCATGACAAATTAGCAGCCAAACACATAGTTTTGTTTTGATTAGCCTCAAATAAGAACTCAATCACTATGCTACACAACTGTTCTTCTACAAACCGTAAATCATGTTCTCATAAGGTTTTCTTGGGATACAAGCTAATATGCAATAACCTGGCTGACAGAGTTTATGTACAGCTAATATCTGGTCAAAGGAAACATTTGTAATTATGATATTGGAAAAATGTCTGCAATGCGCTCAGACACGGAATAATATATAATGGTTACTTAATATATGATGAAGACTATAACTTTAATAATAAAAACGTAGATATCTAATTTAAGGTGCAACGTGTAGCTTATGTAGTTGTTCCACATATGAAGATAATTGATTTGATAAATGTAGTCACTAACGTTTTAGTTCAAGCATATATTATTTATATAAGTGACTTGTACAAACTGAGCAACAAATGTACAATAGGATTCAGAAACAAGCAATAATGTGTTACTTTGGCTACAAATCCCGTGATCATTATGAAAGAGGAAAGAATGACATGATTGTGCATATGACAAACGGTACACTTAATTGTGGTCATCTGTGGCACAGACATACCGCAACTGTTAACCTGAGTTCACCCGGTTTTTAGTGGGGTTCATGTTACTCGACCTTTAAGTATATGTGTAATGTTTTGTTGATCGTTGTTTGTCCTTTTTCTTTTGGCCATTGTCTGTCCTTCTCCAATGTACGGCGTCTGAATACTACTTTAGTATTTTCAAACTTTTTTGATATTGTTTTAATTCCCATTTCTAATTGAAATGCGTAGTTGGATGTGATAAATTGTGGTTAATTTAAAGAATATACCTTTTGTATCTTCAAGCTTTTCTTAACCTGGTCAGGCAACATCTTTATATCGAAATGTTTATTTCGATATATTTAGTAATGTTGTCTTCTGCCAATCACGCATTATGCTTTAAATTACGTTATAATTGTTGTTGTTTCTCTGTATACAACAGAAACAATAATAGTTAATAATAAAAACGTAGATATCAAATTTACTGCGCGTCGTTTCTGGAATAACCATCATCAGGTACGCTCAAAATCTAATAAGATTGTAAAGTCAAATAATTTGGAGTTTTGGGAACAATAAAATTATTATTTTGTTATATTTGACCATTAAAGCTATGTTCGACATGTCTACAGATTGTACTCATTTAACTCTGTCACAGCTTGTGATTAATATTGGATGCAAAAGCGTGCAAAGTACAAGGGCGAGAGGTGGTTGTTCGTTTTGTTATGGCATTGTTGACTATCACTGTTTAAACATTATTTGTTTTCTGTAAAATCAGCATGTTGTTAAATACATTTTTGGATGACCAAGAAAACTACAGACACTTCCACTGCTAGTTGTGATAAACTATGTATAACCTCACGAGAACATTAAATAGAATAAACGTAGAATTGATATACTACGAAATGTGTCTTATCGTAACATTACCTCCTTCTTTCGCTTTGTTAACAAACGAGCGAGTTATCCATTCGGCATAATCTCATTAGCACATGCGCCGCTGAATGTGACTGACTTTTCCATTGGCAGCATAGATTATGTGCGACATTTTCCGCAAACGTAAATATAAATTACCGTCTTCCAATCAAAGTATACTACCGTATTTGTACTCTTAGACATATCAGAATCGAAATAAATCATGGAAACCAAAATGTGCTTTGAGCTGTAACATGGATTGGCGGATATTAGTAAATTTTATCCCTCGCTTCTGGCTCGGGATAAAATACTAATATCCGCCAACCCATGTTAAAACTCCCAACACATTCTGGCTGCCATGCTTTATTTCTTAATTATAAGAGAATTAAATACATGAATAACAGATAACATTTCTATTCTAATAGGAACTCTTAAGTATCTTTTCAATTATCTAATACAAAGATATATGTTGTCGATCTGATCCAATAATGTATAGTGTTATACAGGAAGATTGTCGACTCGACTCCTCTCATTTTGAATTTGCTTGAAAGGAAAGCAAGGCAATTTATTTTCACATGCTTTTTTTTTGTAAAGTGCAATGGTGATTAATTGTAATTTTAGTGAGTATGGCTTAGTTACTATGCCCTGATTTCAAAATACAAAATTCAAAATCTGGATAATTTCTTATCGTCTTGAACTATATCACATATTTGGTTGGAAAAATTACTTTTCTGTACGAAACTAATTGTGGTTGATTGAACTATTTTTGGTTGCTTGGGGCAGTCGTTGTGACCGTGAACGTAAAGTAGTTGGAATTGCCGAGGTGGAATTGATGCAGAATTATGCGATACAATTTGTCAGTGACTTTCTTCAGTTCGTTCTCTCTTGGGATGCACGGGTCCCCTCCACCAATAAAACTAACCCCCACGATATATCTGAAGTAAAGTCACCAGTATTTTAACTATTTCCACGTAGAGAGCAAGTTTCCAAACTATGCATCATGAAAGATGAAGCGGGGATGGACTTATGAGCGGCAGCTTAGATTACCACAGCCATGTAAAAGAGGATATATGGATAGGGTCGAATAACGTTGACTTGGAAAGAACCATCAATTAATACTCACAGCAAACTGTTGCTCACTGGATGTTACTGCAAGTTGTCTTTTACGTGAATGGACAGTGACATTCTCCATACATGAGAGGCTCATTTACATATCGTCCTGACGTCGAGTGGTGTATATGATTCTTCCCACACAATTAGCAGACACTACTTGTGGAAGGGTTGCACTATGAAACATGTTTAATATGTCCCATTCATATACTCTTTGGTTCCCACGGATGTCTTAGCCATTGCTAAAAGTGGCTGGCGTTAAATACTCATTGCACTTATCTTTAAACACGTTTTTCTCGGCCAGCCTGGAAGAGCACAGGTAAAATGCATACTAATATGTTACTAAAAGACGTTTTGATGTGGTTTACTTCTATGTGTATAAAAGGGGTCTTTTAACCATGGGATGCTGAATATTTTCTTGTGATGTTTCTCGTCTTCCCGAAAAACCAAAAAATACCACATTGTCGGAACAATTCCAAAGCCAAATATCAAAATCGTGAAAAGAGGCAACTCACAAATACATGACGCTTACTCTTCTGGCTTAGTAGTCACTTCAATAACAATTGGCGGGGTTAAACTAGTATTATGGACTAAACTTTCCCTCTTAGTGAAATGGTGTGGTCATAATTATTTGTTTTATTTAATTAATAGTCCGACACAAAATGACTGATGCTTTAAAGATGACACAATTCATATCGCATTAAAATGGATTCATGCTGAGATGACATTGGTTTTTTGTCCATATCTGGTATTCATTTGGAATGTATTTCGTTATTTGTTCTATTATTTCTGTTCGGTATACCTGCGTATTAGATTCTATATGTCTATTTGAAGTTTGAATATGTTGTTGTAAAGTATAATATAATTATATTGTGGGTGGAAATATGCTACCAAAGTATTTCAAATTTAAATTAAAAGTTGGTAAACATCTAATCATAGGTTTATAAACATATCTAAATAAAGAAATAAATATTCCAAAGCCATCAAGGACATAATGTTGTTTTATAGTTCATGAAAAACGAGAACATCTAGTGCCTGTGCCAGGAAGTAAAACTGAGGTTTTGTGTATTTGTATTTTGAGGGCATCGATTGTGCCTGTTTCTGTGGCTTTTTGTATAGGATTTGGAGCTGTTCCAATGGGTGTGGTATTTTTTGTTTTTCATTTTGTTGCTAATTAACCACAAAAACACAAGATTTTTTGCTTTATTAACGTAAAGCATCCTTTATCCAGGCCTAAACATCCTATCTTCTATACCTTATTTGTAGTTTTAGAACACCAATCACATTGCTGGTATTGTAATTGGATATGCATCTGAGATATTTTAGGTTCTTTTTTCTCAAGGTTCTTGTGGAATCTAGCAATCAGTATTCACAACCGAATAATTATCATATTATCTTTAAAAGTAATAACAGAGGTTCAACACGGATACTTAAAATGATAAAACCGTGAATGTCTTATCTTAGTGCACAAGAGGCGTTTCTGGAATAACCAGATATGATCATAGTCAACAGATTTGAAAGTTGAATAACTTAAAAGTCTTTGAGGTCAAATAAACCAATGGGTCTAAACAGGATAGCGGTCATCTATGCCTGAGGGAGATTGACCTTATTTTTTAATAAATTACATTATTAGGTCTTTTTGTCCCTTTTTTGCCATTGTGTTGTCTGTGTCCTTTGCTTTACGGCTTCTGATTACCCCTTTGGTATCTTCGAACCTCTTCTTAAGACTATTATTTATATGTAATACACCATCAGTACCGAATAACATACTACTGGGTGGATGAAGCCAATTTGGAGTAAGTCCATCAGCAAGAGGTTTCGTTCTAGTGATACCAAATAAAGCGTAGATATCTAATTTAGGGCGCACGACGCGTTCCTTCAATAACCATCAACAAGTACGCTCATAATCAATATATTTGAAAAAAGGGATTGTATCTAAAGTGTCTATTAAAAGACAAAGTGTCAATGTATGTAATTAAAAGGCTTATTCTGATACCGTACAATGAAGTTTACTTAAAAAACAGTCAAGTTGAACGTTTCAACAGATCAACGAGAAGAAATAATTTCAATTAGAATACAAATCTGAAATGTGAATCCAATAAAGGGTAGACATATTAATGGCACTGTCACCAGAAGCCATTGGTATCTACTTCAAACTAAAAGAATAGTTGATATTAAAGGGTGTCTTTTATATAGCGGACGTCGTCTTCCCACATATTTGACGTTTGAGGACACTTGACGTTTTAGGATAAATAAATGGACAACCAAACAATACCCAAACCATTTTTCTAACAATCTCAAGAATAAAAAACAAATACAAAAGGTGCATGGCAAGTAGGATTAAATATCCACAATTGTTTCCAATAAAAAGGTGTAGGCTTAATAGGAAGTTGACCACGGGAAGTACAGATGAAAAATGTTTGAAGAGGGTAAGATCATAGGTTATTAATGTTTTATAATCTGTATCACAAAAATGATTGTTGTAATGTGACATCTGTATAGAGATATATCTAAGGTAAACATTCTTGCTTAAAAAAAAAGAATAATAGCCTCTTTGGACATGAATCTTTAGAGGGATAAATCAAGGCATGTTTCTGTACCCATGACTATGTCATAAGTTCCGTATTAAAGTTTTAGTAACGTAACTACAAACTAATTATACGGAATTTGATTGTGCACCATGCTATATTTCTTTCTATCAAAAGTATACTTTTAGCAATATAACTAACCATAAATCACATTGAATTCGATGAAAAGAAGAAACGAATAAAACACCTGGGTAAATCGAATTATCAAGATTTGATTGATTTTGGTGTCTTAACGCCACTTTCAGCAATATTTCAGCTATATCATGGCGACCAGTTTTAGTGGTGGAAGAAGCCGGAGTACCCGGAGAGAACCACCCACCATGGGCAAGCAACTGGTAAACTTTATCCCTTGCGAGTCGAGTGCACCCGTTTTGTAATTTGCAAAGGCGGGTGCGAACACACGCCGTATTGGTGATAGGCTTGTATGAGTTGTTAGGTAATCTAACTACCCGAATAATCAAGAGGAATTGGAATGAGATCAGCTCTTACGATACTAAAACTGTATAGTAGGACTTTGATCTCGTTCTCAACAATTGTACAATCGGAATACTGTATGTACTGTATTCAGGGTTTACATTGGTCGTTTGACGAGTACGAGTGGAACATACATATAGCAACTGAATATTCCGGAAAGGTCAGGTACTCTGGAAGAATGAACTGCAAACATCCTGCTAATATTTACATTTAAAATGACATAATGGTGGTAACTATAAATTATATCCGCTCTTTCAGGAACAATATTCTATATTTATGATATGTAATACCGGCATGTCAATCTTTTAGATATATAATTATTAATTAATTGTTTTAACTCGTCTATGAATAATATCAGATACCAACAATTGTTATAGCCAATTTAATGATTTTTTTAAAGATATTGTAGCGCAAATACTTTCGTACTACATATAATCGAAGTGGATTGCACATTCGTTAAAGTAAATCTATTTTATATTAAGGAAACCGTTAGTATTTACATCGTAATAAAGTAATACTATTGAATAAAATGTTTTTAAACAGTGAACTCCACTCCATAAGTATATCGAAACAAAGAGTAATTAGGTTATTATCTTTACACTTCAATTGTCAAGTATTTCTTTATGATAATTAACCTATAAGTGTGGTTAATCATGTAGATATTGTACACGATGGTGACGGTATTTGTTGCGATAATCACTTAATTTTTCCCGTCTATTTTCTTTTAGATCATTTTGACATCATGGATTCTAGGAAAGAACATTTATGCATCAATTGAAATGAAAATTATGAAGATATTCCTTCATTTACTTGATTCAAAGAACGTTATGAAATCACCACTGCTTTCCTTTTTAAGTAATGTTTTTTTTTATTAAATTGTAAAGAAAAATATTTTCGCTAATACGCCTATATACATCTATGTACCAATTAAGAAAAGTTTGAAGATACCAAAGGGGATATCAGAATTATTTTTGCTTAGTTTTAATAAATATTCATGATTGATTATTGTCCTATTCTTTTATCAAGTGCTCGAGTCTCTAATAAAGTAATTCATGTTGGACACAATTCCTGTATCAAGGGCTCACTATAGTCACCTTTACCCAGATAATATGCTCTAAAGTGTTAATGGACTGTTTCGTGTTCGTGTATAATTCATATTATGTTGTACAATAGAGTATTAAATGTTATAGCGAGTAACTTTCCACTCTTTTCTTTGCTCAACTTGAGCCATTATAGATTAACTGACTTATATTTGTACGAATATAGTGATGTAGAGTATGAAATACAGAAGATACCAACACGTGAAAAATAAATCGTTCATCAATATAGAAAGATGAATACATGTCCAAAACCTAAAAACGAGATAAAGTCAAATAATAATCACAGTGAACCAACAAATACATGACAGTAATGATCAACACGGACCCAGAAAACATCGGGGGTGAATTCGGGTGTACTGGAAGGATAAGCAACTCTTGTTCCACATGTAACACCCGTTATGCTACATAGTATAACAATCAGTCTTGTAAATGTCCTAAGCGAAATGGAAGGATGGGGAGAAAGATATTACGTCAATGCAAGCTGATCCTGAGTCATCTGGGATAAGGCATGCTGCTAGTGTATGACATCATACTAAATATTTTTACAAACGGGGATAATCTATTAAGGCAGTACAGGATGTCTTATTAGGAAAATATGAACCAATAAATATTTAACAGTATATTCGAACCAATCGGAATTGATTTCTTCTCATTTGGCCTTGAAATTCAAAGACCCACTTTTAAAAAATAAGCATGTTTATAGTTTACTAGAGAACGGAAGCCATCATGATTTCCTTCCTCTACTGTTTTGACAGATGAAACATACATATATACAAAAATGTAATCATACTATGTCAATCATCAGTGTACAGAATCAAGAAAATATTTGCTTGAGTAATTAATTCTTACATGTTTATCAAATCTGCTTGATTTGATTTATCAGATATATTTTGGATAATTACATATAATTGGTATTGAAGGTCGGTGTGAAAAATACATAATCAGAATATTACTTACAAACCATCGGTCGATAGTTTTTTGAAGAACGACATTTTGAAAATAAAATGATTTAACAGTGATCAACAATACAACCATGCCCATCAAACTCCCCTGGAAAACCTCTTACTCCTACATATATAAATGACAAGAAAATCATTCATGGTTTGTGACAGTCACAAAAATGATGACGGGATTAAATAGGTTAAATGGTTCCTAAGCCCTTTGGATATCTAGATCTCGTCCAACGGCAAATATTTTATACATATTCAAGACGAGAACAAGCTCAACAATATAACAAAACTATTGATAAATGGGGGAGAGTGATGAGACAACCTAGGAAAATGATTTGGACTCCCACCGGAAAAGCATAGATTGTTAGGGGGGGGGGGAAAGATTTTGTCTTGTGTAGCGCCTGTGATGCGCCTTTTTTTTCTCTCGAAATCTACAAAGGATATCCGTAAAGTTCAGGGAACATGACATTTTCCAAATCACTGGGAGCTGTCACCAGTACCCACTTATTTTTACAGAAATGACGACACCAGAAACACGGTCAGTACAACAACAAAAAAGGTAAATGAATGCTCTTACCGGTAGTTAACAAGCTACTAATAACGAAGGTAGCATTTGCTGACGATTAGAATTAGGGGTATGGTGTTTAACGCCACTTTCAACAATATTTCAGTTATATCGTGTTGGTCAGTTTTATTAGTGGAGTAAACAGGAGTACCTGGAGGAAACCACCGACCTGCCGCAAGTCGATCACTGACACACCGTATCACATAGCTCACAAGTACATCTCGCCATGACCGGGATTCGAACTCACAACTTTCTTGATGACAGGCAGTGATCGTATAGGTAGTTGTAAATTTAACTACCATACGACTACCACCACGACGTCACCAGAGAATCTGTTGCTGTTAGACCATTACTTTCAGGATATATAAAATAATGACAATTGATACTTCTAAAAGATTAAATATCGATGTCTTATTTTGTCAGATTTCTTGTACCGGTATTATCATATTCAGTGGTCCTAAGGACCTATTAATATTAAAATAGAAGAGTAATATGCAAATATAGTTTTTCTGTTCTCAATTTTCATTTGTTTGACATGCCCAAGAGAAAGTTAAAAATCTCTCCTGGTTGTTTCAAATAATCCATAGACCCAACAAGTATTCTATCACAAGGCAATGTGGAAAACAAGACAAAACAAACCAAAAATACCACACACAGAACCCAATCCCAATGACAAAATAAAAACTGAAATCCTCCAAAAACAAATCATGCTTGATTATTTACTTGAAATATCATTAAAAAATTTGAAGATATCAAAGAGGTAACAAAAAGTCGAAAATCGAAGAAGGACAAACAATGCAATGGGCAAAATATAAAAAAGACAAAAAGACAAACAGTGATCACCAAAACAGAAAACTGAAGATCGAGCAACACGAACCCAATTTACAAAGGAGTGAACGCACGTGCTACGGACGAGAAGCAGTTCCTGCTCCACATGTAGCACCCATCGTGATTAACATTATGATGGGGCATAAAATAAATATGTCTTCCATAATCCCGTATGATGTTAAACGCCAACTATTAACACTATATACATTAACTTTGCGGATGCAACGTCGAAATCGATAACACGGCTAAATTATATTGTAGAAGGGCAATACGGTTGTTTCGAATCATGTCGATTCCGACCACGTTCCGTCTTTTTCTTGTCTTGACGTCTGAACAAATCGGCAGGCGACTTCCGGTGTTTACGCTATTACTGTGACAACGTCAGCATATCATAGTCGTAGATGCGGTAGATTATAAGTAATTGTAATATGGAGACGCCAAGGAAACCGCTGAATAAATACTGGTGTTCGGTACCCCACTATCTGTCTGATATCAGAAATATATACATAAAGGCAGATCATTTTCCTTTGATGATGCCGACAGCCGCAAATAAAGAAAGTAAACAAATTTAATTTTAAAGAAGTATTTGTCTCTGCATTGAAGTCTTTGATACAAATAAAATAATTTAATTGATATGTCTTTTACAAAAAATGCTAAGATTTTTTTAAGTTGAGGATCGAACGTTAAAACGGCACATATCGATTGGATTTTTGGTGATTAATCCATCGAAATCACGTGATCTGGCGGACGAAGATAACAAAAGTTTGACGGAATGGAAATGATTCGAAACAACCGTATTAGAATGTCTTATGGTGCAACTTTTTTTCTGACGCTATGATACTCGATGGCCACATATGCAACCATTACAAGTGTGTCTGGGAAATAAAAAAGGTATTAATAAATGTATTATTCTTGGTATTCTCTAAAGTTTATTTCTTAATCCTTCATCAATTTTGCATAAAAACGATGTTCACTTAAGATATAATTACCGGTAGCCATATATTTATATTGTTTTTACCACGGGTTGGCACTTTATGCCGAATGTTTTACCACGAGCGGTATAAAGTGACAACCCGTGGTAAAAACAATATAAATATATGTCTACCGGTAATTATTTCGATTCTAATAGGACAATTACGGAACATTTTCAAATCGAAGCAGCCTAGGTTATCCAGTGTTTTTGGCTGTTCCGTTAATTGACCCGACTGAAATGTTACAATAATATTCCGGTTTTTTCCAAAGATAGTTGGAATGACAACCGAAAAGGTGTTTCATGCCGATGACATGTTTTGAGATTACTAAATGTTGTCATTCATGAACATCAATTCAAAAGAAAGGGAAAATACTACAAATTCCATTTCGACAAGGAGCCGTACACGAAGGCAAAAAACGTCAGGATTTTATGTTCTAAACTGCAAGTCTTCATATTGGCAATTTCCTGAAAATATGTGGTCTTAGCTTACCCTTTAATGCAAAGGACATAATTCTTGGCTTGACTGAACACAGTTCAGCCCAGGGCACAATCAACAATGTTTTAATTATTTTGAAATATTATATATATGTCTGCAGAGGCAAATGTAGGGACCCTGATTTAGAAGGTGGACTTGAATTCCTGAAATATGCTATAAATATTAAAAAGGCATCAATGATATATCTGTCCCCAGTACAAAAGGAACATGCTAAAAGAAAATGGTTAGATCTGGAGGCGGTATTGAGTGGTTAATATTAATATATATCTATTATACTAAAATATATGTTACCTTGTATAACTTAAAATGCATTGCTAACTTTGAATCTCAAAAGTTTTTACAAAACAGTATCTTATGAAGATCAACTTGTTTTTACATTGTAACTTTAATGCATTGAAACATTGTGTTTATAGAATCATGTATGTATAAATCTGTTTTTGGAAAAATAAACAAATTACAAAAAAAAAAAGTCTTCATATGACGTCATGTTGTTTACGTGCCAAAGTCGTCAACAACATTTCGCGGAATTTTAATTTGTGTGATTTTTAGGCCCAGGGATATGCAAGAATACTATATGTTATCAGGGATCTTTGCCAGGGATGTGGGTTTATATTCCCTGTCTGTTTTCTATATCGCCTGAGCCGATTTACAATACACGAATGTTTAGTTATTTTGTGCATTGCATACTTATCGTTGTGTACCTTTTACAGGGGAGTGTCATGGAACAGACGCATATAAAGCACAGACCACATCTATCTATGACGTAATCGGTCATAGATAAATATTATTTTTACCACGGGTTTGGAATCAAAGCGTTTGAAGGACGTCATATTAGAATTCGACGTAGACCACAACGAATATTTAAAATATACAGCATTGCTAGGTTGACGTCATTAAAACAAACGATGGGTATCAGATATGGACATACTGCGCGACGTATCTGGTATTACCGGTGTTGCGTTAACTATTCGGATCATGACATTTGTATCGTTTCCTCAATATTCAATTTTGTCTCCCTCAGCCATAGGAAACCGCATCAAATTTGGGCTGTCCCGTTTAGGTCATTTGGAGTACTTGATCTAAAAGATTTTGTTAAAGCTTATTTGGCTTTTCCATCTTTTGACAATGAGCGTATACGTACGTACCTGATGACGAAAAGTCTGAGAATACTAAAGGGGTAACCAGACCCCGTTAATCGAAGGTTATTCCAGAAATGCGTCGTTAGCACTAAGTTAGATATCTACGTTTGTATTCCTTTAGACAATACAGAATCATGTATTGTTATTTATACAATAAAACATTACTAGTCCGTTATCTTTTGTTCACATGAATAATTGGTTCCTAAATACATCATATATGTTTTATTAGATGCTGGTTGCCTTGTGCTGATCCAGCAATTCTTTTGCATTGACAAGTGAATTTATACTGGGGAGGAAGGTCAACAATCTATCATCTTCGTTATCTTGCTCATATCTTATAATTTCTTAAGAAGAATGATATGGCCGAAGGAATTTACTATTGAATTATCTTCTCAATGAGGTACATTCGGTTATCAGATAATTATATTCTATTTGTATTATTGAAGTTGACAGCCAAAATAGCAATTACCAGATAGTTACAAAAAGAAACAAATTAACTATATTGCATGGACAGCTTGTTGAACGTTGGAAATACATAAAAATAATAAACAAAATAGAGATACTAAATCGACACAGGCAGGTGAAAATAAAATAGAATTTGTCTAAATTCACTATAGTATTTAAAATGCAAAAGACACAACTTAGTGGCAGGAAATCAAACCAACTTGATGAACATTGAAAAGTCAACAACAAAAAAACAGATCTGAAGAAAACACAGTGTATCGACATATCTTGAAACATGTTTGTTAATGGCAATTGAAGACCAAAATGTTTGATAAAATCTCATATTAGCCTTTTACATGATTTTGTTTGAATAAATTACTAACAATAAGTTAATAGTAGCATTTGCAGAATCGTTGGTATATATATTTCACTCTTCAATAAGTTCACAGTAGGTGGGGAAGGAGGAATTATGGTGTTTAACGCCACTTTAAACAATATTTCAGTTAAATCAGCTTTTTGGTGTAGGAAACCGGAGTACCCGGAGAAGACCACCGACCTGATGCAAGACACTGACAAACATTATCACATAATGTTGTACAGAGTACACCTCGCCATGAGCGGGATTCCAATTCACAGCATTAGTAGTGATAGACACGGATTGCTTAGGTCATGATCACGATGGTCTCGTTTACCAGTACGTGAGTTGATCTTATAATATATACCGTACAACCGGTAATTTCTGCGGTGTGAAATTTCTGCGGTTTTGGACTAAAAAGAAGACATTTAATTTTTGCGGATTTTTTTTCTGCGGATTGGAAATCTCGGCGCCGCAAAATATAAAGGTTGCAGAAATTTCTTCGGAATCCTAATCTCAACGAGATTATATTACAGGAAGCAACAACTGAAGCGATGAAGGACAGTTTCATAATGTTACGATAGACGACTGTTGAACACATTTTATCTGGAGCATTGGAATTAATAAGCAGGAATTATACTCCATCCAATCTTTGTATTTCATTTCGTTGTGACTTAGAATTAAAACTCCATGAAGTTATAAATTTGTAAATATATATTTCATCCATACAAACATTTGTAGGCAAGAAATGCATTTTATTTTAATAACTGGGACTACAAAGAGTAACATACCTATAATATATATAAGACATATAGATCCATTGGGACAGATATATTGTATGGTTGTCACTTGCTTAGACGTTTGTATAATATACTTTATTTCCTGTGACTGTATAGTGAATTCTTCATTATCCTATACAATATATTAAAAATTGCTGAGTTAGGTTGCTGTCAAAATATAATATTAAGTATATATGTACCATCTACACACGCTTATACACATGGCTTACGTCTATCCCTAGATTCGCCTTACGAGAAAAGGTAACACTACGATTATTGAAGCTCCTTTTAGTAGGGAGTGGATGTGGTTGAGTGGTCTAGGGCGCTGGACGTAAGGCTAAGCGAATGGTGCTGCAGTGTATCAATGGTGTGAGTTCAAATCCCGTCGAGGGAAGAACAAAAATTTGACAGCTCAAAAATCTAATTCTAACACCGTTTGGTTTAATTTTCAGACGTATATATATAAAGAGAGAGTTTTTGGATCCGCGAGTTACGAACATAACATCCGGAGGGCATAAACAAAAAGGCCTAAATCTTTTGGTTTTTTTTTAACTTTTTAACCAGTGTCTGGTCCTTAGCTAGTTGGTAAATATATATATATATTCATAAGACAAACAATATTATTTTCACCATTTAATGGCATATTTATATATATTATTATTATTCCTATGATTCAATCTATTTGTTTATTAAAGTACAAATCCTTGTTGATTTTGTTCCTTACTTACAAGTATTTAAGCACATATCATGTTATTTTGTAATCAGATAATTTGTAATTAACTCAGAAAGGTCAACTCTGCAAGCCATCTAAATATTGTAAAGGAATTGGGTTATTGACGGGTTAATTGGAGTTTAACACTAAGGTCGACAATATAACTAATTACAACATGAACCACTCCTCTGACGAACATCAAATTACAAGAAAAAAATCTGAAAAAACAACGACATTACAAATATGTCCTGAAATAGTGCAAGCACACACATTTTTGTTATGTTAGACCAACTTATGTGATGCAAAGGTTTGTCATGTGACTGTTCTGCATTTATGTATGAATATAGTTATTATTTTATATATGTTATGGACAGAATATATTAGAAAAATCACCTTTCATATAGATTATCCAACATATACTGTACCGAAATATATAGCTATTGCGATAACGTATATCACCAGAGAAGTTTTTACTCTCAAAATAATATAATAAAAACACATTTAAAGTGAGACACATTATTGTTACAAAACACAGCAAAAATTATTTTAAATATAACTACGGATTCTGATTACCCCTTTGGTATCTTCAAACTCTTCTAACAATATTAGTTAGACGAGATTTGTTATAAAGATAAAATAAAATGCGTCCAAGCCTCAAAATACATTGACTATCCATAATATGGCTATATTATTACTTAGATAAATGTAAGTACCAACTGGTCCCTCGATACATTTTTTCCAATTTCGTCGATGCACATTATTAAGTTTTCTAGAAGGAAAAGTCTAGTTATATAAAGTGTTGGTGTCCAGCGAGCGGACTCTAATATGTCCCGTTTTTTGGATCCAGCTGTATCCCAGAAACCACTAAATATACCTTAATTAGTATTACAGTGTATTTCAAAGTGTTTGGCGTTGGAAATACAATCTTATATAAAATCTTACTTTTGGATATAATTCTCAATCCGTATTACCCTATCATATCTAATTTCTGAAATTAAATCACCCCATTCAATATAAATCAATGTACTCTTATTAAGAGGAAAATGTTGGAATAGTAAATGAATAAAAGCCCTACATAAACCCTACCTTCATAGTTTTCACGTTTGCATAGGTTTGCATTACTTTGACGGGTGCCACATGTGGAGCAGGAACTGTTACCACTTAAGGGGCATCTGAGTTCATACCCGATTTTTAATGAGTTCGTTGTGCTCGATCTTTAGTTTTCTGTGCAGTGGTTTGTAAATCGTTGTTTGATCTTTTGGCCATTGTATTGTCTGTACTTCTTCTTTTGGCCATTGTATTGTCTGTACTTCTTCTTTTGGCCATTGTATTGTCTGTACTTCTTCTTTTGGCCATTGTATTGTCTGTACTTCTTCTTTTGGCCATTGTATTGTCTGTACTTCTTCTTTTGGCCATTGTATTGTCTGTACTTCTTCGATGTACGCCTTCTGGTTTCTTGTGTTGGTATCTTCCATGTTTACTTGACCATGAACGTACCAAGCAAAGGTTATTCCAGTAACGTGTGGTGCCCACTAAACTAGTTATCAACCTTTTTACTTCCTCTATTGGCTAATGTCATGACAATATGGTGATTAAAAACATAAATAACTCTACAATGTTACTTTAATTAATGAAATTAGATAAATTTTTGAATAGCCAATGTTATTAAATGCACATTGAAATGAAACTAATGTTAATTGATGCACATTGAAATGCAACTAATGTCAATTGATGCACATTGAAATGCACTTAATGTTAGTTCATGTGGTCACGTATTTGTCTGTTAGACGTATCAATTTTGCCTCTTTATATTATTTTGCTTTTAGATTTTGGAAAATTTCCGAC